>CAJGYO010000019.1:5923048-6404236 GCA_904845875.1 Miscanthus lutarioriparius | reverse complement strand
TATGTCTCTGTGAGTTAACCACAGGCGAAAAAAAAAGGAATGCAGTTCATATATGGCTCTCAATCAGCATACAGTCCATCTCCATCAGCTGTGAGAGACGCCGTCGTCCACGCAACCTGAACTGGATCAATTCAAATTGTCAGATCAAGCTGCCGCCGGTTCCATGCAGAGGAGCACCCTGGGATGACAGTGCAACAGGAGTAGGCGTCGCCGAAAGGGTTGAACTGAGACGGCAGCGGCGCCATACTGAGGCTGAAACTGTAACTGCTGCGGCATCCCAAACATGGCTTTGCTGCTGCCGCGCCATCACCGACATCTGCACGCCGGTCGGCAGCGCGACGTTGTTGGACATGGCGAACGGATCTTCGTTCTGCCGTGAGGGGTGCCCGTTTCATAGGCGGCATCCATGGTTGTCCTGCTGCCTCCTTTCGGCGTCCTCGTACAAGCTATCCAGCAACAGCCTCGTCGAAACCCCCAGCCTACAAGATTACAAGAGCCAACGATGTGAATGGGGCGAAGGGAGGCAGTGGATGCTTAGACAATGGGATGCTGGCAAGAAAGAAGAGAGGGATGCTGCTACAATGTTCTTTACCAGCTTGCTCTCTGCCACCTGGTTGCTGCTGCTGCTGCTGGGCTGTGCCAGTGACCAGAGCTGGCTCCCAGCCTGACGATCCTGTTATTGTCTCACCGAAGCCGATCGCAGACGATGTTGTTGGAACCACCTGCACATCGGAGATGAACACAATGTTGCGTGAATTTGATGTCATGTTATTGGCTGTTGAATTCATAAGACAGCAATCAGGGAGCCGAAACTGGTGCTTGAAGCTTGCCTGGTGGTACTATGGCAAGAGCCAGTGCGTTGCTCTCTTCAAGTGCAGCAGCAGCAGGGTTTACTTCATGCAGGCCCTGATCATCACCGACCCAACGGATATGGCCACCATTATTGTTGTTATTTTCCAAATAAATAGGTGCTGAACTGAAGTATTACGAGCTAACAAGAGTTACCAGTAAAATCAGCAGTTGTTGGAGTTTCAGGCTCATCGTCGCTGTCATCATCTGCAAACTGGAGGCAGGTTCTTCATGCTCAGGAGGAACTTCCTCTGCAACAGTTTCTTCAGACGCCTCGAACATCAGTTCAGGGGTTTGTTCTTCCTGGTAACGAATTACGAAATCTAGCTGCCGGTACTCCTGTTGAGTAGAGGAGTTTTACAGTTTGACGGCAGAGAACAGGATGACTGAATATGTATTTAGTTTAGATTAGGTGAATGACACAAAGGAAAATAAAATGGAACTCACTATGGTCTCATTTGGAACAGATGCAGTTCTAGGGGCTTCTCTGATGTACTCCTCCATTGTTCCAAGAAATGATGGCGGTGGCTGAAGGTCATTCAGAAAAACGAAGTGTTTGGCATCAGAGTTCAGAGCTTCCTACTGTAATAAGAACTGTGTAATAGATGAAGGTGGATGAAGAAGATAGGGGAGTCTATTTGGTGGTGCAAGGACCTCTCTCAGAGTTGGAAACTGGAAGTGTCTGGCTAGTTCCAGACCTCTGCAGACCTCGTAGAAGTCAGAAAGAGACTTTGCCTGTTATGTTATTTTTATTTAGTTCACATAGATAGCTGTAAAATTCCACAAAATGAAACTCCTAGTATCTAGTCATGCTGCAGTTAGAGACTTTATACACACCAGATTTCCTGTCCTTCTATAGATGTCCAGAGCTTTGATAGCATCAAGTTTTGTCATATCAAAGAACTGCAAAAACATCAGAATCCAAAACCGTCACAGAACCAAGATGTACACTGCCATCTCATAGGAGAGGAAGGAAGTTCATCAAAGTACCAAATCCACAAGGTTAATGATTCCGTCATTGAGTGCACAGTAGATCTTGAAGCTTTCTTTCAGCGCCTGAGCAGTTCATCTCTCGTCGTCATCTCGACCAGTGATGCTAGCTAAACAATGCTAATCAGCACTAAGGTTAAACTATACATACCAGAGCCAAGGCATACTGTATGAGGTAGTTTCCAAAAGCTGCCCCTTCAGGCTGCAAGAAACACCAATGCAGCAATTTGCAAGATTAGCCTGGTTAGTACTTGACACAGGAGGAGGAGAGGAGAACAAAGGAAATTTCCACATGAGCTGTATGCTCTTCTACCTGACAGCCGACAAGCCGGAAGAGCAGCTGCTGCAGTGCAGGAAGCTGCTCCAAGAGATCGTCCTGGCCTAAGGTCCTTGTTCTGCTCTGCCCCTGAAAGTTAAGCAGATGGCGGTAAGAAAGAAGAAGAAACTGTGTCACTGAAACTCTGAAACCAGTTGCAATTGCACAAAGTCACAAACCTTGGGGTTTCCCTCTGCAGGTCTCAGTCGCTCGGACTCGATATCGTATCTCAGAACTCTGAAGCACTCGAGCCGCTCCTCGAGATACAGCGCGCGTAGGTGCGCACCCACGCTGAGCAGTCCCATGCTGCAAGAGACAGTGCAGACGAGGTCAGGGTCAGGTCAAGAAGCAAAGCAGTTCACGAGCAGAAACGCATGCAGATTGCAGTGGAGATGTTTTATGTAACCTTGTGGGCTGGAGTCGTCCTTGAAGTTAGACATCCGCAGGGCGTGGCCGTTGCGCCGGTAGCCGAGCAGCTCCTCCCTGAACGCCGCGTCGCCTTCACGCAGCGTCCTGTGGATCACGATCAGCGTCTTCAGAGCGACCTGCCCAGTTTTTTTTTTCATAATTATATTTTGCCATTTTCCTTGTGCATAAGATCGATCGGGGAAGAAGCAATGGCGGACGTACCACCCAGTTACGCGTCTTGGAGGCGCTTGGCGAGCGCGTGGACGCAGTAGGAGACGTCGGTGAGCGGGCGGGAGGAGGACGTGGCGGCGAAGATCGCTGCAGCGACAGCCGACCAGGCGACCAGTTAGTTAAATTTTCACTGGAGAGGTCGATCGCGGGAGAGGAGAAGAGGAGGAGACAAGTAGTCTCACCGGCGACGTGGCGCTCCTTGGGCGGCTGCTCGACGTGGGTGGTGGCCTTGACCACGGCGACGTCGAGGTCCTTTGGCTCGCGGCCGCCGCCGCTGTTCACCTTGGCGATCCCCACGGTGGCGGAGTCCTTGATGGCGCCGCACGCCTTCCGCCACCGCTTCTGCACCGACACCGTGCCCATCGCCGGCGGCGGCGTCTACGGGGGCGGCGGCCGTTTGCCTGGCCTCGCTCGCTTCTCTCAACTACGAACTCAGAAATGGCACGCCAAGTCGTGGCTCGCGCGTGGCCGATTCTCCTTTTTTAATTCAACTACGAACTCGGAAATGGCGCGACGTGCGCGGCTGTTCCATCAACCATGCACCCGATTCCGAATCAATCAGATACCGTCAACCACGCACCCGAATCAACCAGACCAAAACGACAGGGGTCCTGCCGGCCGGCGACTGGCCGCGGCTGGAAAACGCCATCTTTTGACGTGTTCTTCACTGGTTGCCACCGCTGCTCAGCAAGCCCCAAATGGGGTTCAGTTGCTTGCTATGCTCAGGCCATCTGCTCACTCTAATAAGCCAACCGAGTGCTGCCTCTGGACATGAAAACATTTTCTTGGTTCACTATCAATAAATCCAAGAAGACATGCAAAACTAATAAACAAAATAAATGCACGTCTCTGGACATGAAACATTTTTTTGGTTCACTAGCAATAAATCCAAGACATGCAAAACTAAACAAAAGAAATGCATCTCAGGACTCAAGAAGGTCACTGTCAGAAGCAACAACAACGGCAGATTGAGCCACAGCTCGGAATCCTGAACAGAGATACCCGTCAACAGAATATTCATATTGAATTGTACAATGGAGTTTGAGAAGCTGGAAAACTCACTCAGGCCTTGTTTGATGCGCATGTATTCATCAGAATCCACGTATGTTAAAGTGGATTGAAGTAGAATTAAACTAAGTTCTATTCCAATCCACTCCAACACACATACATCCAAACAAGGCCTCAGGAAATGGCCGATGAAACGTGAAATTCACCCCCAACAAGGAATATTTCACGAATAGTTAATTTGGTACAACCGTACAACACAACAATATCAATTTCTTTCACTTCTGCCACACACACTTACTGTTGTTTTGTAGATTTAGTTACAGAATGCAACTCCCCAGAAAGAAATGCATTAACCAAAAACCATGTGTGCATTCTTCAGGGGGACTGTGGATGATTGATTTGAGGTATCGTAAGCTGGTAGAGTTTCCTTTTGTAGATTTATTAGTCTATAGTTGACACCATGTCACCAAACTGTATATGCCACCATGAATCTGACTGATTTCAACATCCTCTTCGCATCTCTTTTATTTCCTTTTGGCAAAGGGATTGGAATGTTCATGCCATTGCAAAGAAGATATGCCTCACCCCACTGCCAATGTTCATTAGTATGCACCAACTGCTGAGATCAAATTTCTCATATACATGGTGTTTGCTGAAGTCCCTTGTAGTGCCTTCTGTGTTTCAATAAACAATGACCCTTTGCCTATCTGATCTAGCTTATGGTTGTCTGCATCGAATCCGATCGATCCGAGCTGTAAATTGTTTCAATGAAATCCTCAACCACCTTTGTTGGTGCTTTTGCTTTAAGCAACATTTCGTTGTATTCTGCTTCTGGGTTTGACAGTGCTACGATCGCCCCACCTGCCCCTACTGAGGCTTCTCCATCATGCAGGATAACTGTTCTAATCACAATGTTCAGATCGAATGTGTGGTTATATGAAAAGAACCCAATCGATCCTGAGTACACACCTCTTGGACTAGTTTCAAGTGAATCAAGGATCTCCATTGATCTAACTTTCGGGGCCCCAGTCATTGAACCACCTGGAAAGGCTGCTTTCACACAATCAACAGGGCTTAGATTTGACTTCTTTGTTCCACGGACGGTACTCACCATGGTGTGGACAGTTTTATATGATTCTACGTCCATGAGACGAGGGACATGCACACTCCCTGGTTTGCAAACCTTGCCAAGATCATTTCTTAAGAGGTCAACAATCATCAAGTTCTCAGCCTGATCTTTTTCACTGGTGAAGTTGAGCACATGCAAAATGGAAAATATAGCAGTAGCATATGAGCACTGTGAAACAGGATTAGCATTTAGAAATCTAGATAACAATGAAACTGAACTACCAGGAAAGGAAGACATCGATAAGAACATAGTTGTGACTGTAGAAACCTCCAATGACAAACAACAAAAAACTAGATTACTTATGCTTACAGTAAATGTTATACAACATGTAATTTTTTTATCATAGATCTGTCAACTCAAAACTGAATTAGCTTCAACAGTCATATTGCTTCAACAGACTATTGAACCAAGCTTAACATGAATGTCAATATAAATTTTTTGATTTCTTAACACACTTATCCAGTTATTTTTACCAACTTCTTCCACAAGACCATTTGTGAAGAAACTTAATTCAAAATACTAAGAATAGCAAATAAAATAAATCAGGAAAGCGGCAGAAACAGCATCCCAAGCTCAATATTTCCTGAATAAAGAGTAGTAGAGCCAAGATATAACTAGAAAAGAATATGGTGTACTTGCCTGTATTTCAACTGCAAGCGTCGCATTCATCTTCCTCTGGTGTTCTGCCACGTGCTATAGTACCTTTGATTGGTTTTGCTTCTAGAACTCCACCTCGGTCCAGTCGTAGAAACCTTTCTGGAGAAGAGCAACATATGCTCAAGTTTTCTGAGGAAAAGTTAAGCCAGGCTGCATAAGGCGCTGGATTTTGTTTTCTCAGTTTAAGGTAGAGTTTGAGGCGCATTTATATAGTCTACTCTTCTCTTCATCTGAGTAGTTAAGCACAACTCATAGCTTTCTCCATCCCTGATATAATCCAAGCAACTCTGAACATCTCTAATATACTGATCCTTTGATTTCTCTACAACAAAACTCTGCTTATGCACACTGGATGATCTAGCATATGCCTTCCCATTGATTGGTGATCCTGGGGCATACCACCCAACCTGAGAAGCTTCTTCTCCGTCTCCACTAACCATGAAGTATGTGTTGAATTTTGCATATCCCATCTCCATTACTAGAATAAAATTCATCATGCAGTGACAAAATATACACATCGCCATTACTGTGATCAACCACCACAGTGTTATCAGCAAAGGCAAGCATGCATCAGGAGTACTTGATTTGGCCTTGTTATATGATGCATCACACTCCACTTTAAGACCATACCTGGTATCCAATGAAAACTAAAGTTCAAAAGGATCTTAAAGAAATCCAAAAGAAATAGATAATACAAAGAGAATTAAATGAAGTACAGAAGGCTCCATTATCCACACAAGACAATTACGGAAATGGGGAAGTCAAAGATTGAAAACAATTGTTTGTAGCATGGAAGATCTATTTGTAGCAGGAAACTAATCAAGTGCAGGCAAAATCGATGCATATATCTAATCTACTGCCACAAGTGTATAATATATAAGTTAAAAAAAAAGTGTCAATTCATGACAAGCAATCAACATACCCTAGATATCCAACGAAGCCACCATGGAATTCAAAGGGCAGTCCTTAGTAATCCTTTTCATTGTATTGAATGGACTCGATCTCCTGCAAAGTGTGAAACAGTGAGAATCAAAACTCAGACAAATGCATGGCACAATCTACTGCATATTGCACTTTACTCATAAACCTAAGGTATGGATGATCATGTTAACATGCAGAATACAAATATTATGTCAGCAACCACCAATACTTCATGCTGAGATACCTCAGACCAGCAGATTTTGTTTTTGACATGGCTAAAACCAGTCAAAAACCCTGGCTTCACTACCAATTGACTACATAACATAGTAACAAAATTATTTTGTGCCTCACTGCTGCAGGAGCTGAGAAAGTTCCTATAGTGGTAGGTAATCTATGCTAAAATCACCCCATTTAATTATTTAATTGTAACAGCTGGGCTCCTTGTACCTATTAATGAACACGAAGTCATTTCTGCTTGAGTAAATTATTCAGACTATGAGACTACAACACAGAGATAGTGGGAAATGGCACGAGGTTATGACCACACAAAATTAATAAGATTAAAATAGGTATCACAAGCATCAATAATCTTTAAACATATACCTTGTTAAGGAACTCCAAGAAGCCCTCTTTGATGAAGTTTTTGGCAGTATAACCATAAGCATCTTGGGTAATAAGCGTTCCTCCACAATTGGCTCTGGAGAAGAATTTGTGAAATGCAGAATAACATGAAGGTCTCTACCACATGCTGGCAGACATAATGCTTAATGCACTAAAGCATGATTCCTTCTTACCTTTGACCAGATAGGTGGAATGTCATTTGCTTCCACAGGGACCCACTTTTGCCACCCATAAATGAAAAACGTGCCCTATTCTGCAAGCAGAAATCGATCACAACAAAGACAGAAAAGATCATGTAACACACAAAAGTGAATACATTATCTCCATGAGGAAAGAAAAGAAAGTCATAATCCAAACAAGTTTCAGCAAATTTCCAGCTTTATCACTCAATGAGACAGTGATTGCAGCTCAATTCATGTAGATCAAGAGTTGAAGAGAAAATAATATCCTCTCCTTTTTTTTATTCGATTTTGGTGATTAGTTAAGAGTAAGCTGACTGCATACCTGGTCAACTGATGAGCTATCCAACCAAAACGTGTCTTCACCGCTTTGATGGCCAAAAGCACCACAAATATGTCTTCAGAGCCAACTGTGGGACACAGGAAATTTTCAATCTTCTTCCATCGTAATCGTAAACACTTTTTCCCAATGCCTCTCTTTCCAAGTACAGGCTCCGAAAGTTCCATTGTTTCAGTACGCAACAAGTCCTTAGGGATAGAATCACGATGGCTTGCAGAATTGACCTGCAGAACAGGAGTCTCTGCTAAAATGGCGTGTAAAGGATAGTGTGTCAACTACTTCATCATACACAGTACTTGAGATTTTTCCAGTTTACCAATACTGTGAACCTTTCTTTCCTGAAGCCATGATGAGCACAATCCAAAATCTCCTGTTATCTTCTTAAAGTTTCGGAAAATCTGTCTTCCGTGATGAGTAGCAATGCTCTCTGGATGAAACTGGGTTAAAGGGCAATCATGTGTAAGAACAGCTTACTACAACAGAGAGAAATCACCGCTGGGATAAACTAGGATACCTGCACTCCATAATGAGGCCTGCTAGAGTGCCTGATGCCCATGATAACTCGGCTATCATCTGACTCACTAGCATGTCCTGTATTGGATAGTTCCGCACCATTGTTACTGTACTCTAGAGGGTTTGTCATAAAGTTGTTGTCCAATGATCCCAAGAAGGTACTAACATTGCTTGATCACTTTCAAGGTAAGAAAGCAAATTTGGAGAAGCAGTCCACATAATTGATGTAAGATCATCAGGCAGAGAACCAGATTCTATTACAAGTGAATGATACCTCACTACCTGAAAACAGCAAAAGCAAGTTCAAAGCATTTAGCAGTTCATATGGAAAGTGAAGACTGAAATGAAACACAAATGGCAAGGGATGGGACTAGCAATACAAGCGATACACTAACCTTGAAGCCAGAGTTTGTACCTGATGGAACACAATTAAAGAGGTAGCATCCATCATGCTGAATCTCACTGATACAACAAAGAGGAGTGTTAAATCATGCATAAACTGTAAGAATAGCAAGAATTCAGCAGCAGTGCTCAGCAAATTTTATTAACATGAATTCAAGGCCTTGCCTGAGTCGCCCGTGTATAGCTTCTGGAGCATGAACAATCTTAGCACCATGTACAAATCCCAGGGCCTGCAATGGTCAAAGACATGTAGACAACATCAACAACAACAACGGCATTTCAGTAGTTACAGCCACGTGATCCATGCAAATTCCTTTGTGATCCAAAACAAACTCACAAGGATAACACTGAAAAACAAAGTTGGGTTTGAATATCACCTGGTGGCCAAGGCAGACACCCAAGATGGGTACATCTCCACACTCCAAAAGTATGCGCAGACATACACCTGAAAACAAAAACACGCATCAGATAAGCAAGTTGAAGTAGAACAGGGCAAAGCTGAAGGCGAAGTTTGCCCACACACCTATGTCGGCGGGGCAAGCCGGAGATCCAGGGCCAGGCGAGATGACGATGTTGTCGAAGGCCCGGTCCTTGTACACCCGGTTGAAGACGTCCCTCCACGTCCACTCGTCGTTGCGCACGACCACGGGCGGCACTGCGGAGGTGTCACGAGCTTCCGTCAGTTCCACCGCCCGCCCGAGAAGGCGCAATGAGCACGCCGCCGCCGTTCACGCGACGCAGCGGCAGGCGCGAAGAAGGGTGAGATGCTTTCATACTCACCGCCGTTGACGACTGACAGCTCCTGGAAGATGTTGTAGGTGTAGCTGTCGTAGTTGTCGATCAGCAGCGTCCTTACCGGCGGCTCCGGCGTGTCCTCCCCTTGGCCCGCCGCGCCGCGAGATGGCGAGGGCGAGACCCGACGCGCCGCGGCGGAGGCGGACACCAGGGTTGGAAGGTGGGACAACCTCGCCGCCGACGGGGAGGGGAGGCGGAGTGCGGCCATCGCGGCGGGCCTGGCGGCGCGCGCGGAGGATCCGGGTGGGTGGGAGAAAAGAAAAGGAAAGGCGCCTCTTTTTTCTGGGGCCGTGGTTCGTCTGGACTGGAGAGTACGGTGAGCGCGCTTCGTTTTTTTTAATGGTCAATCGGAGTGCGCTTTTCTGCCGACGTCTTCCCCTATCTCGGCTGGTGTGCCCACTGCCGTCTCCAACTCCAACTCCACCAGACCACCACCACCAGTCCACCACCAACTGCGCGCACCGGTGACCACACCGCCGCCACGAGGACGATCACGATGGTCGCTAGTCGCTACTCCCAACTCCGCGTAGGAAAACAGTACTATTTGATTTGATGAGGTAGAACTAATTAGGAAAATAGTGTTCTCGCCCCTTACACATATGTGCAATTATAATTTTGCTCTTATTTTTATAACTTTATGATTTTGTCTTTAACTGTTCATAAGTCAACGCGATTTTACCCCTAGTCAACCAGGGGTAAAATCGCGTTGACTTGTGAACAGTTAAGGGCAAAATCACAAAGTTAAAAAAACGAGAGTAAAATCATAATTACACATTAAAGTAGAGGCAAGAACACAAGAGCCCTGAACTAATTCCTACTTGATTAAAAATTAGTTTAAATTAGAAAAGTCTAGAAATTTGCTAAATGAACTTCCTATTTTGATATTTCGCAAAAAAAAGGAAAAATATTCTTCCAAGGTTAGTAGTTCAAGACTTAGACAAAAAAATTGGCCCACCTAGTAGTCCATATGTTTGGAGGTGTACTAGAGCTAATTTTAGTTAATTTTTACTAGCTAGCAATTATTAGCTCTTGCATCAAACATAATAAAAAGATTAGACTTTTTAAAAAGATGATAAAAGAACACCAAAAAATAATAAAAAATGTCAATTTTTTATAGACGTTGAATCAAAAATTATCTTTCTAAGACCGGCGACAAATTAAAACAACATTGCTGCTAGTTTTTCGGATGCTAAAGAATTGAAATGATTAAGATGCCTGAGAGGGGGATGAATTGGGCTAATTCTAAATTTCTTCGCAATAAATAAGTAATACGATTAGCCCAATTAACCCCTTGTGCCTAGAAAGTGTTTCTATTGAACTAATGCACAAAAGTTTAACAACCTAAGTTCCAATCCTACTCTAGCATGGCAATTCTATGAATGTAAATGACAATAATTGAATTGGTCAAAGTAAATGCTCAAAGAAAAGAGAGGAGAGAAAACGCGGCGATGTTTTGCCAAGGTATCAAAGAGTTGCCACTCCCCACTAGTCCTCGTTGGAGCACCCGTGTAAGGGTGTAGCTCCCTCTTATCCGCGCAAGGATCAAGTGCTCTCTACGAGTTGATTCTTCGACACTACGTCGCGGTGAATCACCCACAACCGCTCATAACTTGAGTTGGGTCATCCACAAGCTCTCTGGATGATTATCAAGCTCTCAATCACCACCAAGCCGTCTAGGTGATGGCGATCACCAAGAGTAACAAGCACGAACTCTCACTTGACCACGACAAGCCTAATGAGAAGGGTGCATGCACACTTTGCTACTCTTGATCTCACTAATGAGGGCTCTCTTTGGCATTCTTAAATCTCAATCACCTCACTAGGACCTTGCTCTTCTTGGCACTCTCTAAGGTGTTTCTCAGCTGTTGGAATGAGCAAAAGTACCCCCACACACGAGTGGAGGGAGTATTTATAACATGGGCTGAAAAACGAACCGTTATGTGCCTCTGCGGGATGATCGGACGCTCCAGTCATGTTGACTGGACACTCCGGTCAGTACTCTCCGAACTCTAGTGTTTACAGTGTGACCGGACGCGTCTGGTCATGATTTTCTCTCTCTGGAACCTTACTGGAATCGACCGGACGCTGGCCCTCAGCGTCCGGTCACTTCACCTCTTAGCGTCCGGTTGCACCAGACGATTTTACCTTGGTCAAATGAACTGACCGGACTCTACGCCAGCGTCCGGTCAACCTGGAGCCAGCGTCCGATCAGTATTTGACCCTCTATTCACTTCCAACTCTCGATCATATGTGAATGAAGTTTGCTCTATTGGATCTAAGGGCTATTTTGGAGCTACCTAGTGCTAGTTCCAACAAGTGTGCACCACACCTAACTCACTAGACTCACCTAGGTCAAGCTACCCGTCCAAACCCCCCATAATAGTATGGCCAAAGAAAAAACAAAGTCCTAAACTACTCTAAGTGTCTCTCCAACTCCAATCGACACTTAGAACTAGTCCATCCTTAACCTTGTCGTCCATCTTTTAAAAACCGAACCAATTCCTATCGTAGGGGCATGACCACCATGATTGCCCAATTGATCTCTATTATCATGACCTAACTTAATTGTCTCTACAAAACACATGTTAGTCATAGTAATCACGTGTTATCATTCATCATCAAAACCCAACTAGGGGCCTAGATGCTTTCAATCTCTCCCTTTTTGGTGATTGATGATAATATCACCTCGAGTATGTGAAAGAGATGAGGTTTTTAACTTGCTTGGATCATATAAGCTTTTGTCAATAAGAACAAAAGAGTTAGGCAAGCTTATATGACCCAAGCCAACATGATGTACTCAAAGAATATGAAATAAGCATGAGTACAAGTAATAAAGCCCATTTGCATCAGAGTAAAACGTGGAAGCAAAAGCAAATGAGCATAGCACAAGTGATATGACATATAAATAATTTAAAGTAGAGAGCACACATGTCATATATCACGATCACGTAGATATCACTATCACATAAATATAGTTTAATGCATAACAAGTAAACACACGACAAATGCATAATAGTGTATCACACATAAAAACTCCAAATATAATATATAAGATAATATAATAACTAAGCTCCCCTGGATATATCGTTCCCCCTAAATCTAACATACTCGAACCCTCTTTCCCTTTGGCGTCAAACACCAAAACCTAAGGGTCGGTTGGCGGGGCAGCAGTGGACGAGCCGGGCGCTGAGATACGAGGAGCAAGCTGAAACTAGGTGCTATCATCATCTGACCCTAAGCTCTGAGCAGTCTTACCCTCTGTAGCTAGAAACGATGTTGTAGCAGTCTGGGTTGGATCAGGAACTGGAGCTGCTATAGACTGAGCTAGTATGACTATAGTAGGCTCTAATGATGCCACTGAGGAAGGGAGCGTCTCTGTAGTTCCAGTAATAGGTGCAACTGTAGAAGGACATAGGACATATAGATATAGAGGAGTAGGCATCTCTATCAACTCACTGAATGAAGCACAAAGACTCCTAGACACTGTGGTATCTGACACTAGAAGCGAGGAGGTCTCAGCCGGTGTGAAGCCTGTACGAAATGGTGTGAACTGCGGGGCTCGCACTGACATAGCAAAATACTGGGACACCTGCTCTGTCGATGAAGCAACTGTGCTGGTGGCTGTCCCTGACTCTAAAGCCCACTAGGCTGTAACGCTGGAGTCTTAGAAGTGGTGGCAGTCTGACCAAGCTGGGGTGAAGGTTGTGGTGGTAGAGCCCCAATAGCTGTCATAACATGCTACATAAATCCAAGTAGCTGTTGTTGCATGAGGACCTGTTGCTGCTGCTGTAGAGCCTACGTCTGCTGATGTATAACTAGCTGCTACTACTGGATCGCCTGCTGCTGGCGCTGGAACTCATCCTGTCGAGTCTAGAACTGAGCAAATGTAGCAGCTGTCTCTTGAGCCTGGCGTGCCTAGTCCTACCTCATCCGCTCAAGTATAGCAAGGAGAGCGGGGTCTGTCTACAGGGCAGGTGGCGCTGAACTAGAGCTGCCGGCCTCATGGTCATGTTGTCGTGGAGACGTCTGAGGAATGGGCTAGTAGTCATCATCAGAACTGTCACTGGGGGCGCTCACGACCATCTCCTCCTGCTGAGCAAGCTCCTCCTCCTCTATAGCTGCAATACCCCTGATAATATCATCCTGCTAGGCTACAGACTCTGGCACATCGGGACGACGACGTGACTAGCTAGGTGCCTGTGACATGCTGTGATGGATCATCTGAGTCAGGTTATAAGTAGGGAACTCTGTGGTGGCACCACTGTACTCAGCTAGCATCTCAGGCGGCCTCACTGTCACTGCCCTGTGAATAAGAAATGTGATCCAATGGGCATAGGGCAACTGTCGATGACCTCTGAATCCCTCAGTAATAGTGTCCTCTATCTCTGATAGATGGATATCCCAAATGTTAAACACAGTCTGCTGCATCAGGGAGTTGAAAAGCCATAGCTGTAAGCGAGTCAAGCCCTCGCGATACCCCATCCTTGGAATCAGGGTCCTCCTCATAATGACATTCAACACTCTAGCTGTGGGAGTGAGATCACCGGGAGTCCTGCTCGACCCCTCGCCAAAAGGCTCCTTGAAACAATGGCGGACTAGATCTGTAGGAGGTATCAAACCACCATGAGGGAGTCTAGGAGGCATCGTCTATCCATAGCACACCTCATGTATCCGAATAGGCTGCTCCTAAAGCCTGAGAATCTCCCTGACCCTAGTGCTCATCAGCATGTAATCTCCGCCTCTGAATGCAAAGTGTATATATCTGTGCTGCGGGTCAATCCAGAGAGTAGCATAGAACTGACGGACCCAAGATGGAACATACAAGCCTGTGCATCCAAATAAACCTGTCAGCCCTGGTAGATAAGATAGATACTGGCGAATGTACTCTCTAGCTGTTGCAACTATAGAATCAATGTGGCACATCCTCTGAGATCTGAATACAGCACCACTATTAAGGTAAGCATTGTAGAAATCCTCCTAAAGTTATGTGTAGAAACCCTCTGATGCTCTATCATCCCTCCTCGGTGGGAACCACTGCTTAAAGTCCACAAACCTGAGCTGCTGCACCTGCTTGGCCGTGGCGGCCCTCAAGTCTAAGTGTGTCACTGGGGGCGGACCCTGTGGTCTAGGTGGTGGACGAGAACCTATCCGTTGTGTATCTGCCCTTGGTGCGACTGGAGCACGGGTACAACCAGAGCGGTGAAGCTAAGGCTGAGGTGCCTGCTTTGTCTCCTCGGCCTATTGTCCCTCCTGAGTCTGCTCTGCTGGTGGTGCCTGCTGCTGTGACTTCCCCTGAGGCTGACCCTCATCAACAGCATGACGTCATCCTGCAACCATGACAGTCCCAGCTGGACCACCATGACGGCGCTCAACCTCCTCAAGTGCTTCTCGTGTCACTGGTGGAAGCTGCTGATCTGCAATAACTACTCCACTATGAGCACCTCCTCTCTTGGCATGCTCTACGGCCTCAGCAACTGCGGCTGCTCTGGCTGTCTCTGCATCTAGGTACTTTTGCTTCCTAGTTGCTAGCTTCTTCGTCGCCTTGCCTTTTGGATTTGTAGGCTAGCAAGGTGGGGGTAGCGGATCCACATCACTGAACCACCTCTGACATTCTTCACGCAAGCCATCTGAAGGATCTGAAGAGAAAAACTGCCGCTGACAAAGATGAACTATCAATCTGTCGCTTCTGAGGCTTGGCCTCGATCCGTACTCGCGAGCTTGGCCCTGAGTTAACTGATAACTGCCACTGACACCTCAACAGCACCGACTCGCTGCATGATGGAATAGATAGGATATACAAATAATTTTAATTATTCATCTAGAGATATGAAACCCTAAGGAAGCAAGCAATTAGGTACAAAATTGAAACGGGGGCTTGCTACCTGACGAACCGGTAAAACGACGAGACGAGGAAAGGATCGGGGAACCATCGGATCGGCTAGGGTTAGGGTACACGGTGAGCAATGAATCGACGGCTGGAACTCCGGCGAAGCTTTGGTGCGACACTAGTGGTGGCTCTTGTTGGCGCAGAGGCTTGAGTGCCAGGGCACGGCGGCGCTGGAGTAGTCGGGCAGGGGAGGCACGAGCGGCGGCGCGGGAGAGAACAGCGCGGTGGCGCGCGGTGTACCAGGGAGGCGCTCGGGTGGCGCTGGTGCAGGAGCAGAGAGGTGCGGGCGCGATGGCGCTCAGGAGCGTGGAGCACGACGCAGGACTATGGCGGCGGAGGAGAGCTCGGCGGCTAGGGCGCAGTGCGGCGGCTCGGGTGATGTCGGCACGGTGAGGGTGCGGATTAGGTCAAGGTATGACGCGCATGTGGATTATATGGGGGTCCCCCATGGAGTATAAAAGGAAACGGAGAAAGAAACCGGGTCCCGTACGTTTTCTACCGACCGGATGCTTCGGTGGCAGCGACCGGACGCTGGGTGGCAGCGTCCGGTCGATTCCAGTAAGGTCCAAAACCTCTGGAATCGCGATCGGACGCGTCCGGTGGACACGGACCGGACGCAGCCAGAGTCCGGTGCAGGCTGTCTTCTTTGTCTTTGATCAACCGGACGCTGGATCCCCTTCTGACCGGACGCTTGGAGAACACGGTTTCAACGTCCGGTCACTCCTTCAGCAGCAGTTCACCTCCTGTGAACTGACTGAACGCTGGACATCAGAGTCCAGTGCAGCGTTCGGTCACCCTTTCTTCAGTAAATCTTCAATATCCTTCGTGCTGCCTGTTCCCAATCAAGTCCCAACTCAAATAAGATCCAAATAAACACCAATTGGGACTGATGTGAGTGACCTCTCTCAAACCCTCATGTTTTTTCAAAAATATTTTGCCTTAAGCTATAATTCTTTATAAGAAAATAGGCAATAAGAGAGCAATTGAAGACAACCGACAAACAACAATCATGCATATGCAATGTAATATTTGAAAGTAAATCTAATTGCTTGTCAAGTTTGATCTAAGGTTAAGCTACTTCACACGCTTTACGGTGGTTATCTTAACCATGTTAGACAAGCCCTATATGTATTACCAAACATTAAACATGTTGTATATTACAATGCAATGCAAGGGACAACACAAGCTCATCTTTTAGTAAAGTTTCTAAAATCAAGAACATTGAGCTCATTCCGCAATCTACAAAATATTACCTCATCTAAAGGTTTAGTGAAGATATCCGTCAATTGATCCTCGGTCCTTACACCTTCTAAAGATATATCATTCTTTGCAACATGATCTCTAAGAAAGTGATGGCGAATATCTATGTGCTTGGTGCGAGAGTGTTGAACCGGATTATTTGCAAGTTTTACCGCACTTTTATTGTCGCACAAAAGAGGTACTTTTTCTAGAACTACACCATAGTCTAGCAAAGTTTGTTTCATATAAAGTATTTGTGCACAACAAGCACCCACGGTAATGTATTCCGCTTCGGCGGTGGACAAAGCCACACTATTTTGTTTCTTGGAGGACCAAGACACAAGTGATCTACCAAGCAAATGGCACCCTCTGTATGTGCTTTTTCTATCAACTTTGCATCCGACATAATCCAAATCGGGATAGCCAATTAATTCAAATCTACCTCATTTGGAATATCAAAGGCCAATGCTTGGTGTGTGCTTAAGTTATCTAAGGATTCTTTTAAAGGCAATTAAATGAGTTTCCTTAGGATTAGCATGAAATCTAGCACACACACACACACTAAATATGATGTCGAGCCTAGATGCGGTTAAATATAACAAGCTACTAATCATAGAGCGGTAGAGAGTTTGATCAACCTTGTTACCTCCCTTATCTAGATCGAGATGTCCATTGATTGGCATTGGTGTCTTGATTGACTTACATTCATCCATCTTGAATCTCTTGAGAAGATCATCAGTATATTTCTCTTTAGAGATGAAAATTCCTTCTCTCATTTGCTTGACTTGAAAAATCAAGAAAGAATGTAAGCTCTCCAATTATTGACATCTCAAACTCCTTCGACATCAATTCACCAAATTCTTTGCAAGAATCTTCATTTGATGATCCAAAGATGATATCATCAACATACACTTGACAAATGAAGATATGCCCATCAAGCTTCTTGGTGAATAGTGTGGTGTCGACCTTTCCAATGGTGAAGCCCTTCTCAATGATGAAGTTCCGAAAGCGCTCATACCAAACTCTTGGGGCTTGCTTAAGCCCATATAATGCTTTAGACAACCTATAAACATGATTATGATATCTAGGGTCTTCAAACCCGGGAGATTGATCAACATAGACTAGTTCATTAATAAAGCCATTTAAAAATGCATTTTTCACATCTATTTGATATAATTTCATTTCATGATATGATACATATGCAGGGAGGATACGAATGGCTTCTAGTCTTGCAACCGGTGCAAAGGTCTCTCCAAAATCCAAATCTTCAATTTGAGAGAACCCATTTGCAACTAGTCTTGCCTTGTTCTCACAACAACGCCTTGATCATCTTGCTTGTTTCAGAACACCCACTTTGTTCCAATGACTCTTCCACCTTTTGACCGCTCTTCAAGAGTCTAAACTTCATTGCGTGTGAAGTTGTTCAACTCTTCATACATGGCATTTATCCAATCCGGTTCTTGAAGAGCTTCTTCTACCTTAGTAGGCTCAAAGCAAGAGACAAAAGAGTGATGAGCAATAAATGAAGCAAGTTTTTGTGAGCGAGTCATTACACCCTTTAATGGACTCCTTATGATGAGATCTTATGAATGATCTTATAGTAGAGGTGTATTTCTTCTATTGACCATTTGAGGAGGAGGTTGTGGAGCATCAACATCTTGTGCTTGTACCACCATTTGCTCATGGGAGATATGAGTATCTTCATTTTCTATTCTTCCATCTTTTTCACCATCTTATGACACACTTGATGAAGAAGGTGGATCAATCACTTGTACATTATCTTTATCATCTTTAGGTTTGATGTCTCCAACTAGAATGTTCTTCATAGCCTCCCTCAATGGTTCATTACCTACATCATCAAGATTCTCATGTGCTCCTTGGGAGCCATTAGATTCATCAAATTCCATATCATATGTTTCTTCAACCAAGCCGGTGGCATGATTAAATACTCTATATGCTTTAGAACTTCTTTGATGAGTAACCAACAAGGAAACTAATATCACAACGTCTTTGTAACTTCCCTAAGTATTGTCGCTTCTTATAGATGTAGCATTTGCAACCAAATACCCTAAAGAAGGAGACGTTCGGCTTCTTCCCATTGAACAACTCATAAGGTTTCTTGCCAAGGAACTTTTGAAGGAATAGGCGGTTGGATGCATAGCATGCGGTGTTGATAGCTTCCGCCCATAGAGCTTCGGGGGTGTTGTATTCATCAAGCATTGTTCTTGCAAGAGTGATCAATGTCTGGTTCTTCCTCTCAACTACACTATTTTGTTGAGGAGTATATGTCGTGGAGATCTCATGTTTCATTCCAACTTCATCACAATAGGTTTCTATGTTTGTGTTGTCAAATTCTTTATCGTTGTCACTTCTTATCTTCCTGAGCTTCACTTCAAATTCATTTTGGGCTCTCTTGGCAAACTTCTTGAAGCAAGATGCAACTTCAGATTTGTCATGAAGGAAGAATACCCATGTATACCTTGAATAGTCATCAACAATCACAAGACAATAAATATTTTCTCCCAAACTCTTGTATATTGTTGGTCTAAATAAATCCATGTGAAGGAGTTCTAACATTCTTGTGGCTGACATGAAAGTTTTGGTTGGATAAGTATTTGCAACTTGCTTGCCGGCTTGACATGCACTACAAAGCTTGTCCTTCTCAAACTTTACATCCTTCAACGCTCTCACCAAATTATTCTTCATTAGCTTCTTGAGTGAGCTCATCCCAACATGAGCAAGTCTTCTATGTCATAGCCACCTAAGTGTTGTTTTAGTGAATAGGCAAGTCTTAAAATTTGTATCTTTGGAGGTGAAGTCCACTAGATAAAGGTTATTGTATCTAAATCCTTTAAATATCACTTGATCATCATCCTTCTTAGATACAACAACTTCCTTCTCGGTAAACAAGCATTGGAAGCCAAGGTCACATAATTGTCCAACGGATAGCAAGTTGAAGCTCAATGAAGCAATATATAGCACATTTGAGATAGAATAATCATTTGATATTACCACTTTACCCAATCCTTTAACCTTGCCCTTTGAGTTATCTCCAAATGTGATTCTTTTTTGTCCATCTACTTCTTCATCTAGTGAGGTGAACATACGAGGATCACCAGTCATATGTTGTGTGCAACCACTATCAATAACCCAATGACTTCCACCGGTCTTGTAGTTCACCTACACACAAGAGATCAAGCTTTAAGAACCCAAACTTGTTGAGGGCCCTTCACCTTCTCAACAAGTAACATTGCAACCCAGATTTTCTTAATCTATTCTTGTTGGGAGGTCCTAAGAACATCACTTTTATCTTTCCACTAGAATCCTTTCTAAGCATGTAGTGAGCATTGAAGGCAAAGGGTCTAGCATGCTTGGGCAAGAGTTGTGGTGGTGGAGTTTGGCACTCATGAGTAAAGTGGCCTTCTTGTCTACACTCAAAACATCTCTTTGGCTTTGGCTTTGGCTTTGATTGTTGTTGTTGAGCTTGAGCCTTCTTTTTCTCTTGATTTGCCATGTACCCAATACCACTTCTATCCATCTTCATGATGATGTTCATAAGTAGCTCACTTTGAAGATGCTTGCCTCTAGTGAACTTGCTCAATCCAATCTTGATATGCTCTTTTTTCAACTTGAGCTTCTTATTTTCTTCCTTGAGTGCATCATCATTTTTCGCTTTCTTGAGTCTCTTGTTTTCTTCTTTTAGCTTCTCATTCTCAAGGACCAAATCACCATCATGATCAAGGGTTTATAGCACAATGGTGTTGTGGGTTTTGAACACTTCAAACTCTTTCTTAAGCTTTTCATTCTCTTGCTTGAGCTTGACATACTCATCATAATCATTACACTCAACCACTTGCTTGCCTTTACCACTAGATCATTGCTCAATGCTCTCATCAATTAAATCATCACATGATGTAGCTATATCAATCTTAACAACATAGTTAGTAGCATCATGTGGCTCATTGGGTAAAAATTCTTGAGTAATGACAAGGCTATCATGATTAATCTTAAGGGTAGTATATTCTTCTTTTAGCTTGTTGTGACTAGTGATGAGCTCTTTATGCACCCACTCAAGTTTATCATGTTTATCTTTAAGCTCTTTCTTAGAAGATTTGAGCTCCTTGAGTTTGGATGACATAACTTCATTTGCTTCTCTAAGCTCAACACTAGACTTTTCGGCTATGTCATATTTAGCTAAGAGAGAATCATTCTTAATCTCAAGGTTTTTTAGCTCTAGTCTTTATAATGATCTTAGTGCATTTCTTTAGTAATTTAGCAAGATCATCATAAGAAGGTGATTCATATTCATCATTATCGCTATCACTATCACTATCATCATTATGAGCATGATCATCACCACTACTATCATCATCATGTGATACCTTTCGTTCACCTTTGGCCATAAGGCATAGGTGTGTCGAGGATGATGGTGGTGGTGGCGGCGAAGATGATGAAGAGTCAATAACAATGGCGGCCACCTTCTCATTGTCACTATCATCATCGGATGAGCCACTAGATGAATCAATGTCCGTGAGCCAATCACCGACGATATATGCCTTCCCACTTTTCTTCTTCTTGTGGAAATCTCTCTTCTTGACATCTTTCTTCTTGTATAGCTTTTCTTTCTTCTTCTCATCTTCATCACTTGAGTCATCTTTCTTGCCCTTGTTCTTGTTCTTGAACTTGTCTTTCTTAGGCTTTGTGCATTGATAGGCTAGATGACCAAGTTTTCCACAATTGTAGTAACCTATCTCGGAGATTGGCTTCCTTCTAGAGCTTGTGAAGAACTTCTTCTTCTTGCCATCAAATTTGATGCCACTCTTGTTGAGCTTCTTTAGCATCTTGGCGGTTCTTTTCACCATGAGAGCAAGGCTTGCATCATTATCTTTTTCATCACTTGAGCTCTCATACTCAAGCCTTGTTTTGCCCTTTTTTTGGCTAGCTTTGAATGCTAAATCTTTTTCTTTCTTCTTTGTAGAGGATGAGCTATCTTGAGGTGTGATGTACATGTACATCTCATGAGCATTGATCTTTCCTAAGATTTATGTCGGTGTAGCGGTGGAAAGATTACCTTGATGTAGCACGGTCACAATATGCTCATATTTGTCAATGGGGAGAACACTCAAGATCTTTCTTACAACATCAGATGGTTGCATTTGAGTGAGTCCAAGCCCATTGACTTCCTCTACAAGAATATTCAAACATGAATATATTTCATTAGCACATTTTTTAGGAAGCATTTTAAAAGAGTTGAGCTTTTTCATGATAAGATGATAGCGTTCCTCATGCTCACTCTTTGTTCCCTCATGGAGCGCACAAACGTCCGACCATAGTGCATGGGCGTCTTTGTGGTTCCTCATCCGATTGAATATATCTTTGTAAAGGCCTCTAAAGATGGTGTTTCGAGCCTTTGCATTCCATTTTTCATAATTCACCTCATCGCCTTGTAGGTGCGTAGCATCCTTAGGTTTTGGGAAGCCTTGTGAGGCGGCTCTAAGTATTCCAACGTCTAGAACTTCTAGATACGCCTCCATGCGAATTTTCCAATATGGAAAATCATCCCCCTCAAAGATAGGAGGAGGTCTATCCCCGTGAGACATCTTTCACTAGGCAGTTAAGCCTAAATATGTGAGCACGAGTCTCCGATACCAATTGAAAGGATCAAGATGCAGCAAGTCCTACGGTTAGCCCAATTAACCCCTTGTGCCTAGAAAGTGTTTCTATTGAACTAACGCATAAAAGTTTAGCAACCTAAGTTTCAATCCTACTCTAGCATGGCAATTCTATGAATGTAAATGAAAGAATTGAATTGCTCAAAGTAAATGCTTAAAGAAAAAAGAGAAGAGGAAACACGGCGATGTTTTGCCGAGGTATCGGAGAGTCACCACTCTCCACTAGTCTTCGTTGTAGCACCCACGCAAGGGTGTAGCTCCCCCTTGATCCGCGCAAGGATAAAGTGCTCTCTACGGGTTGATTTTTCGACACTCCGTCGCGGTGAATCACCCACAATCGCTCACAACTTGAGTTAGGTCATCCATAAGCTCTCCGAATGACCACCAAGCTCCCAATCACCACCAACCCATCTAGGTGATGGTGATCGCCAAGAGTAACAAGCACGAACTCTCACTTGACCACGACAAGCCTAATGAGAAGGGTGGATGCATACTTTGCTACTCTTGATCTCACTAATGAGGGCTCTCTTTGGGATTCTCAAATCTCAATCACCTCACTAGGACCTTGCTCTTCTTGGTACTCTCTAAGGTGTTTCTCAACTGTTGGAATGAGCAAAAGTACTCCCACACACGAGTGGAGGAAGTATTTATAACATGGGCTGAAAAACGAACCGTTATGTGCCTCTACGGAGTGACCGGACGCTCCGGTCAGTACTCCCCGAACTCCAATGTTTACAATGTGACCGGACGCTGGCCAACGTCCGGTCAGCACTGACAGGACGCGTTCGGTCGTGATTTTCTCTCTCTGGAACCTTATTGGAGTCGACTGTATGCTGGCCCTCAGCGTCCGGTCACTTCACCTCTCAGCGCCTGGTTGCACCAGACGATTTTACCTTGGTCAAATGAACTGACCAGACTCTGCGCCAGCGTCCGGTCAACTCGGAGCCAACGTCCGGTCAGTATTTGACCCTCCATTCACTTCCAACTCTCGATCATATGTAAATGAAGTTTGCTCCATTGGATCTAAGGGCTATTTTGAAGCTACCTAGTGCTAGTTTCAACAAGTGTGCACCACACCTAACTCACTAGACTCACCTAGGTCAAGCTACTCGTCCATACCCTCTTA
This sequence comes from Miscanthus lutarioriparius, assembly GCA_904845875.1. Lineage (NCBI taxonomy): Eukaryota > Viridiplantae > Streptophyta > Magnoliopsida > Poales > Poaceae > Miscanthus > Miscanthus lutarioriparius. Next base: position 6,380,953 of record CAJGYO010000019.1, on the reverse strand, counting down.
ATAGTATGGCCAAAGGAAAAACAAAGTCCTAAACTACTCTAAGTGTCTCTCCAACTTTAATCGACAATTAGAACTAGTCCATCCTTAACCTTGTCGTCCATCCTTTGAAAACCGAAACGATTTCCATCGTAGGGGCATAACCACCATAATTGCCCAATTGATCTCCATTACCACGACCTAACTTAATTGTCTCTGCAAAACACACGTTAGTCATAGTAATCATGTATTGTCATTAATCACCGAAACCCAACTAGGGGCCTAGATGCTTTCAAGAATGTTATATTTGACCGAAAGTCTGGCCTAAAATAGGAGTATGAGCCAGACCAGCAAAGATTTCGGGTTGGTGTTCTAACCTACCTGCTCCTAATAGCTTGTAAGTTATACTCCCTCTGTCCCAAAAAGAATAGAAATCTCAAGTTTCGAGGCTAGATTAGCGAAGTAAGATTATGCATGCACCCTTGCTATATTATTGCAATTCTAGAGAGTTCCATAGAAACTAGTCATTGCATCTAGAGAATTCTCCACAAGTTCAAAATGTTTTACTCCTACATTATCCAATGCCATGAGTCATGCGTTGGTTTTGTTTTGCAGCCTGCTCGCTTGGTCGTATTTGGCTTATAAGCCATGACTTATCAGCCAACGAACAGTATTTTTCTCTCACACTAAATCAGCCAATAGTACTTTCAGCCATGGCTTATAAGCCAAACAAGTCCAAACGAACAGGGCGTTGGTTATTTTTATTGGGTGGGTCCCTCTTAAAAAAGCTAAACAAAACATAAGATTGTGTTTTTTATAAGATTTGAATCACTGACTTACATTTTTTCTGGGACGGAGAGAGTACATGCAGCAACGGATCTCTGGTGACAGCGCTGACAAAGAAGGTGGAGCGAACCAGCTGATGAATGGTGGTCAGCGGAAAGACGAGGATACCTCAGGGAGAAGGGTAATCCTGGCAGATGGGAGAACCTGCTTTTGTTGCGTCTGATGTTATACAGGCTGGGCTTATACGATCGTAGATTATAAGCTGGAACAGTATTTTTCTCTCACATCAAATCAGCCAGCAGTAAATAATCCACGACCGTTTCAGCCGAAACGAACAGGCTGTGGTTGATGTTTTGGGCTGTATCGGCAGTGGCTCTACAGGCGTGTTGGTTCTTTACTCTTGGTGGGTGAGGCTGGGCTCCGAGACAGTCTTGGGTTTGAACAGGACTCTGTAGCTGTTTCTTTCTTTCTCTGTTTCGAACTCGTGTATTTTGGTTGGCTTAATGAGAATCGTGTCTGAAAAAAACAGGCCTCTGGTTTGTTGCCATGTGCATTCAAGCTCACCAACCCCTCCACACCTTGGATCATTAGACCAACAAAAACTTACTGGTCAACTCTTCTCAGTTTTCTGGTACTGACGCAGTTCTTATTGCTCATTCCAGACTTCACTCACATGACAGCTCTAGGAAAAATAAAGAAGAATGGCAAACAAACAACAGAATTGCAGAAACAGTGATAACACGGTTCCATTAACTGGTTGGGATATCACTTCATGGCCTTCTTTACATCAGCATCTGGAGCTGGAGAAGTTGCAAGGAAACTACAATAAGATCCCCATGATTACAACTTACATGCCACTCTACATCTGCCGCGCTATAACGCTGCAGAAATGAAAATTGAGAAGCTCTGCTGCTTCTCCTAGAGAGCAAGAGTGAAGCCCCAGAAATGTTCCTTGGAGCAAGATCCATCTTCCTTAGCTCTCTTTCTCTAATGCTTGCTGTTGCTGGAGAAAATAAGCCTTGCTGACAAACCTCCCCTGTGAAAGCGCAAAAACTCAGACACCTTCAGAGACTGTGCAAAAGATGAGATATATGCTGGTTTTGCCGCTGCAGAAAAAATCACTTCAAGAGTCGGTTCTGGTGCTTTACCTTGACCCGAGGCCGGTAGTACCGACTCTGCTTATTAGAGGGGAGGGGAGTGCACGGCTTCTGCTTGTGCTGCATCTTTAGAATGTTGCCTTCCCTGATAACAGCGCTGGTACCATTCTTTGGGAAGAGATCACTGTCTTCATGTTTAACCTGCGATGAAAATTCCACACTTGCCAGTAAGAAGCATGTTTCTTCAGGTAAAAGTGAACATAAGGGATGAATGGAATGCTTGCAGGGTTGCATTGTAAGTGGTCTCTCAGCATATTGATGTAACGCACATTGTTAACATTAATAATTTTACATGGAAGAAAACTAAGTTCATTACAATGTACAACAGCAAGCTGGGGTAGGCTGGAGCCATATACCATTTGCAGTACAATGAGACAGTTTTAGGAAAATGCAGAGCAATTGATCATTAACATGTCTACATGAGGAGAGTCAACCAAGCCTTAACTAATGGTTTAATTTCCAAAAGCACTCCAATATTTTTGCTATTTAAATGCAGAAAGGCCAGGTTGGCTAGAGTTCATTGCGCTAGCTTTTTGTACCACCAATTTGAGCCCAACCACTCTACCAACAATGGAACTTAGCAATGCATACATGCCTTAGGGTACCTACATGTCTTTTGATGCAAAAGTGGTACTAGCTATGGCTCAATAAAATGGTTAGGATATCTGGCAACTGTAAGGAAAGCTGAGTCACTCAGATAAGTTTACTTAAATAAGGAAACTTCCACAAATAATGCATAAAAATTTGAAAGTTAGTTGTTGAATGAGCATTTTTTCAGCAGGGATTATAAGGCGTGTTTCTTAGGTTTTGATGCTAAAGAAACGATACCGGCTTCTTCACTCCGGGTTTTCCTTTTCCTGATCATTATTGTTTTAATCATCCTTTATTCAGTTTTCTGTTTCTGCATACTTGCTTGAGAATCAGAAATATGCAAATAAGCATTTACTTCACAATTTCAGATCACTGGTTGAAGGTACTACTATATGAGGCCTCAAATGAAGTAGGGACCTGTGAATTACCATGGTTTGAATTTTTTCCAAAGCAAATAAGACCAAACTAAGAGATTTTCTTCTACTTCAATTGAACTCCAAAACTGCGAATAAGATATAATGAGGGCTAATTTTCTTATAAAAAAAAACTCGGCTGGTGGGGGTAAAGCCGCCCCCACAACATTAGCGTTAGAAGAAATTCTCTTCCTGGCCCGGTCGAGAAAAGCCCCCGACGGCCGGCTGCTCGGACACGCCACAGGGTGCCCAGGACACGTGCATATCTCTGAAGACACCGCAGTGGTTACGTGTATAACTCGACGAGGGGGTTACCCCCGGCCTGAAATTCACTCTCACGGGGAGTCAAACTCAGGACCTAGGGGGTGCCGCTGGAAAGCTCTAACCACCTGGGCTAGAGTCCTTTGGCTAAGTTTCTTACAATGATTCAACTCAAAGAAAATGGCCATTTGGAATTTCCTTCTGCCTGGCCCATTAAACCAGTAAAGTCAAGTATTGGTGGAGGTAAAAAAATCGGCACATTGTACTTTGTCATATCAGCAAATTTCAGACACAAATTTTCTTCTGGAAGAAACTTGCCACTGATAAGAAATGTAAGGGAATGAAATGAAGTAATGCAGACCAGATTTTCTAATCACCTGCTGATATAAAACAACAGATGATCTTTGCTTCTACTGAAATGAAACAAATTCTCTTTATCAGACGATATAAACTAATAACAAGTATAATTTAGGGTTCTAAGAACTCTAGCCATTTTAAGTTTTAACTGAAAATGGAAAGCCTTTTTATATCTAGAAAAGCTGGAGATACTTACTACCACATGAGAAGAGGACAATGGCAAGTCAGGCCCATTGCCATCAGCGAACACAGAGCCTCTGCCACGCCACGCCTTGAGCACCCTGTCAGTGTTCAAGCTCAGCCCCAATCCTGTCTCTGGCAGTGCTAAAGCTCCAGTGTATCCTGTCTCTGGCAGAGCCAAAGCTTCTGTGTCGCCATTAGCAGACTCAGGACTCCCCTCCTCGTATAATGTCCCCAGTGACTTCTTCTTAGTCTTCTTCTTGTCTGTCACTTTCGCCATTGCCACTGAAGGCGGCGGTGAGGGCGTAATGTCTTTCACAGGTATGGCAGGGCACATCCACCATTCAGGATCGATGCTATGCCGCTTCAGTGCTTGATTGATGATACTCGGATCGTGCCGGAAGCTGAGCCCGAGCACCATAAGGTTGCTGAGGTAAGGGTGTATCATCTTGGATCTGGGCAGGTTGCAGTTGACGCTTGAGCTTAACAGGGACGTCCTGTTGTTTTCCATAGAGAGCTTCCCCATGATGCCATCGATGCCCTCGGCCGCGCCCTCGTCGACGCCGCACAGGATAGAGTCGGCGTCGAATCCGTCATCGTCGTCGAAGTCGAGCTCCCCGGGCTCGTCAGGCGCCGCCGCAGCATCGTAAGGGGTCGCAGGGGACGGCGCCGGGTCGCGGAACTCGCTGAAGACGCTGCTGACGGCCGCGGGCGACGGGCAGCCCCTGGCAGCGGGGCTCCGCGGCGTCAGAGGCGGCGGCAGGTCGCGGAGGAGGAAGGCGGCCTGGCCGCCGGGGACGGGGAACGGCGGGAGGAGGTCGGAGCAGGACGGGTCGTCGGCGAGCGCGGAGGCGAGGCCGAGGAGGCGGGGCGGCGCCGCCGCCTCGGTGCCCCCCTTGCCCCTGGCGACGAGGAAGACGGAGGGGTACATGGACGCGAGCAGCGCCGCCGCCTCGTTGTACGTCTGGCTGGGCCGCTTCCGCGGCGTGCGCGGGCGCTTGAGCGACAGCGACGCCGCCACCGACGACGAGGTGGCCGACGAGGAGGCGGCGGACGCGTTGGACGCCTCCGAGAGCGTGGAAGACGCCGCGGAGTGCGCCGGGCGGGGCGGCGCCGCCGCCGGCGCGGCCTTGACCATCTCCAGGTCCGGCAGCCGGATGCCGCCGGCCGGGATGCACGACGACGCCATGGCGGCTCGTCCGCCGATCGATCAGTCAGTCAGTCGATCCAGCAACGGAAGGAAACGGAAACCTCACCCAAAAATCGTGACTTTCCTGCCAAAACCCATCAGAGATTTCCGTTTTCCAGCTGGGCGGATCAAATCGGGAAGGAACCCCCGATCTCGGAGATCAAGGGTGGAAGAGCACGGACTGCGGGAGCGCGGGAAATCAGCTGGTGCCGTGCCGTCCTAAACCCAACCCGAGCCAGCGCAAAACCCCCCCGCCAGAAAACCACCGGAAAGGAAGAAAAGGAAGAGGGGCCAAAACGCCAAAGCGACTGGAGGCGCGTGGAACCCGAGGAATTTCTTGTTCACAACGCCACCACTAGCTTCTGCTGCTCTGCTACTGCATCTGCCGCCTGCCGCTGCCCGGCCGGCCTCGGAGACGGAGCCAAAGTGCCGTGCCGGGTGCCGCCGACAAATAAAAAAATGCAATCTCGGGAAAAGGCGATCACCGAGAAAGAAAAAGAGACGATTAATCAAAGGATTCAAAGCGGCCCGAGAAGAAACCGGCAGGTGTGGTGGCTTGTTGTTAATCAAAGCGGCGGCGGCAGCCACCAGCGCCGCACCAACCTCGAACAAGGGCGGGTTCGAAAAGGTAAACGAGCGTTCGAGCTCAGGAGGTGGCGAGGTCGTGCGTGGCAGTTTCGGCAAGGAGTGAGTGAAGGAGGAGAGGGCAGCAGCAGCCAGCAGGGACGGACAGCGGAGGCGTGGTTGGAATTGGTTGGACTGAACGGAGGATCGGGCGGAGGAAACAGAGCCGCCTGCGGATCCGAGAGCAAGCAGGCGAGATCCTAGCGCTTGGATTCGTCAAAGATGACGAGGAAGGAAGAGGCTTGACTTGGTTGAGGAATCTTAGTACTTTACTCACCACTGTACCATTCGCGAGGAGGAACAGGAACAGGAACAGGAAGGGTTTTAGCGAAGGGAGGGAGAGGGGGACGTCCGGGAGAGGGACTGGAGGACCCCAAAGGGTTTGGATTTTTCGGAGGAGCGAACAGGGGCCAGCGGAAGAGACGAACTGCCCTTTCAGCCTGTCACTGTCATCAGTTCGACACCTCACCCATCCACCTTCCGGTGGGCCCCGCACGAAGGTCCGGTACCTCCCATTGCATGTTTGGGCCTCGTTCACTTTGTAATTTTTTTTGAACTCGATGAATAGTACCACTTTCGTTTTATTTGGTAAATATTGTCCAATTGTAGATCAACTAGGCTCAAAAGATTCATCTCGTGATTTTCAACTAAACTGTATAATTAGTTTTTTTTATCTACATTTAATACTACATATAAACGGCTAAAAATTGATGTGATAGAAAAAGAGTAAAAAACTTAGAATTTAGATGACATCTAAACAAGGCATTGCATTGCTTCACACTTTCTCTCACCGGAGAGCCAGAAGGTAGAGCTAGCTACTGGTGCCTCCTCGAATCCTACTCGTGCGTGGCTTGACGGGAGCGGAGCTCGCCTTGTCACGTTGCGACGAGCCATGGCTGCTCGAGGTACACGTGTGGGTGCGTGAGCAGAGCACGACGGCGACCCAGCGCGCGTGACTGCGCTGCGTGACGCGTGACCTGCCGGCTGCCGCCCGCCGTACCGGTCCAACTCACGTGTGACCCCGGAGGGAAAGGTATGCTACTGTAGCTTTGAGCTTTGGGCTTTGTTTAGATTGCAAGTTTTTTTATTTTCTCTATCACATCAAATTTTTGAACATATGTATGGAGTATTAAATATAGATAAAAAATAACTAATTACATAGTTTGATTGTAAATTATGAGACAAATTTTTTGAGCCTAGTTAGATCATGATTGGACAATAATTATCAAATACAAACGAAAATCCTAAAGTGGCAAATACTAATTCGTAACTCCAATTTAAACGAGTCCTTGGCGGTGCCCTAACTAAGGACCAATGGTGCATTGATGATAGTTTCTATTCTTATTAAATGAGTTGTCACGTAGGTAAAATGCTGACATGGCAACGTAATTAATAAAGAAAGAGAGCAAAAATCATAGAAATGGTTTCCTCATGAAGAAATCAGGTCTACTCTTGACCCAATGCACCAAAAAACCATGAAATCGTCATTGGGGAGAAACCACCAGTTTCTAAGGAGCTCGTATCGCACTCTCATTGGAGGAAGAAGATAGAGTTGGGAGAGAAAAAGAGAAAATAATTATTACTCATAGAAACCATGTGTTGGAAAACAGTACTTTTTTGTGCGGTGTCCTATGTTATAGAAACTACTGGTTTCTTTCGTTGGGACTGCCCTCAGCAAGTGTATCGTGGAATAGCTGCTGGCGTTGGGTTACAAACCCCATGTTATATGTACATGAAGTATTAAATATAGACTCATTATAATATTAAATACATAGATTAAGATTAATTTGTAAGACAAAATTTTTAAGCCTAATTAGTCCATGATTTGACAATGTGGTGCTACAATAAAATATGTTCTAACGACGGATTAATTAGCCTTAATAAATTTGTCTCGCGGTGTAATTTATTTTTTTATTAGCATCTGAACACTCTAATACAACACCCCATGTGACATCCGATGAGACACGTCTTAAACTTTAGTCCCTGCATCTAAACACCCTAGTCTGCTACTACTGCACTCTGCTCCAGTATCACGGACATACTGCATCACGGTATTTTTTTTGGGCCCGTTTGTGTGCCTGGACCAGCCGAGCCGGTGCTCCATGGGCTGCAACCCGAGGTGTTTATTTGCCTGGACCTCCTTTCCAGCCCGACCTGCACAGGTGTCAAAGCAGCCCCCCACTAGGCCGGAAAAAAAAATCGTTCCTCCCGGGCACGGCTCGAGCGGGTGCTCCCTTGGCCAATTTCGGCCTCGACGCATGTAACATCCCGGGTTTTCGTGCAACAAAAAATACGAGCCTTTTTAAATTTTTTCTGCAATATGTAAATCATGTAGTCGTTAGGTCAAACCTAGGAGGATTTACCACTAAATCGTTGCATCCACCTAGATTTGATTGTAGGTGTGTGCCTTGTTCTTGAATCGGTTTCAGGTTTTGTGTTTTGTTTGGAGTGAACAAAGCCATAGCAAAGTCCTCTCTTTGGATCCATCTCAAAATCCCCTAAGTCATATCTTATAAAAGGAAAAAAATTCCTTTTTTCTTCTCATTGGCCCAACTCCTCTCTTCTCTCCCTTCACCCGCCAGCCCAGCCGGCCTCCTGGCCCAACAACGACGCAGGCCCATCTCACCTTTCCCTTCTCCCTGCGGGCCTCATCCTCCTCGCTCGAGCCACACAACGCCTCCTCGATGAGCTCTGTTCTCTCCACAACACGTCGGAGCCGCAGCCGCGACAGCAGCCGCGCTCCGCCCTCGGCCCGTTGGTTTCCATCGCCGATGAGCACCTCCGCCTTGCCGTTCCTGCTCGCAGCACTAGCATCGAGCCCCCCTCGCTGTCTACCCGTGCCCACCCCAACCACATCGTTCCAAGCCACCACGAACTTCACCGCCCTCTCGAAGCCGGCCATGCCGTACCCCGCCGTGCCCTTCCTCGCCGTGCCGTTGCGGGACCGGCGTGGCCACAACGGCGTCGTCCAGCCCGCGCCACCGACCACCCCTACCATGGACGCTTGGCCTTCGACGTCGCCCGACGCTGCACGTCCACGACGCCAAGCCGAGGGCATCACGTCGTGCCTTGCTGCTGCGCTAGTGCGCCGACGACCACCACGCTGGGAGCCGTAGCCGGCAAGCACCACCTCATGCCACCGCCGTCTCCTCCGAACAGTAGCACCTCGCCGGAGCTTCTCCACTTCCGCCGGTGAGCAACCAACAACCAAAGCTCCTCCTTTTCTGCCTTGTCGTTGCGTCTCGCCTGAGCCTGGCCTTCGTGCCGTGGGATTTCACTGCTGCAGGGAGGCCACGTCGGAGCCCCGTCGCCTCCTAGTCATCCGCTGCCACCTCTAGCAGGACAGCCAATCGCAGCTAGCTCCTGGCCAGCCACGGCTTCCTCTAGACAGGCCGCAACAGGCCAAGGGTGGCAGCAGCAGGCCATAGTTGGCCGCAGCTTGCCCGGACACACCGCAGCAGACCTCCGCCCTCTTCACCACCAAGGTCGAGCCTTTCGAAACCCCATCGATGCCATCTTCGATGTCGACAAAACCCCTTCTTTTCATTTCATTGCATCCATGTCATCTATCCTTGTTCCTATATACATCATCTATCTATATCTATGCCTATTGATCTATCAATGAATGCCTGTGTCGTGCCTTTGTGCCGGTCTATCTCTTATGCTTGGGTGTCTACCCTTGTGCTAGGTTATGTGCTACTCTGGTCGTCTTTTATGTTGTTGGTTCGTTGCGTGATTGTGTTGATTGTCTGTGGACCGAGCCTTTGAGCCGGTCGAGGGATCGTACTTCGTTCGATAGTTTCAGTCATGGGTTCATCCCACTGTGGCCGTAACGCCGAGCGTAACTCGCTCCCTCGCTTCTTTGGTTGGCTTTATCGTACTACGATCGCTAGCCCCTATCCATGTCCCTAGGACATGACCATTGTGGACTTGATGTCGATATCAACGCGGTTCTTACTTGCACATATCGAGCCTTCCTTGACCAACTCTAGTGGGATATGAATTGGGGATGACAATCACAGAATTACGAAGCTGACTCGTGTGGGTGAAGCGCATGGTCGCAAGTTGCCTTGCCATGACCATCGGGTTTTACCTCTTTTGCTCGCTTGTTTATCCTAACCACCTTGTATGCTTGTACCACATTGACCCTAGCGTTCCTTCGGATCTAGCGGTGTCAACCGCATCGCTATGGACCTTAGGGATAGCCTTGTGCTGATTTAGTTGCACGGTCATGGTGCCCTATGAGTGGGTTTGGATCGTGGGATCGTGTCTCCTTTCTTCCAACCTTCATCCGTTCCATGACGAGTTGGTCGAAAGAGTACGGATTCCATTCTTCTCTCCTCTCTTGTTCTCAATCCTCGTCGATCCAGTAAGATGTGGATTGAGCCCTTTTCTTGTTTGGTGTTTATTGCTCTCTTGATTCCATTCCTTCGATTCCCGACGTTGCTATGGCGAGTGGATCAAAGGAAGCTGAATCCTATGTCCCCCTCTTTTGGTTCTGTCGTGCTTAAGCCCTTGTATGCTTGTACCTATTTAGACCGTAGCATTTCTTGGGTTCTTGCGATGACAACCGCACCGCTAAGAACCATAGGGATGTCTTAGTGCAATTAGTGCGCCTAGGTCGTGGTACCCTACAAGTAGTTGGGCACTCGTGTTCTCTTGTGTGTCGCTCCTTTTCGATGCCCCGTCTCTTGCCATGGCATGTGGATTGGAAGGAGTAGACCACCTCCCTTCTCTTCTCTCCCCTGTTCCACCCTCTCTTGGTTCTCGTCAATTATAATGGTGTATGGATTGAAAGAGACAGGAACTGCTTCTTTTCCCCTTAGCCCGCTCTATTCGATCCCATCCTTAACAATGCTATTTAGCGAAGCTAGCATCTATGTCATGTTCTCGGAACCCAGCGAGTCGACCCGATCGACCATTAGAGTGCCATCTCTACCGAGGATGGGACATGGACATGCCTAGCTGACTTTCTTCCTCGCCCCCTTTTTAGCCCGAGGAAAACGGACCCCCTTCATGAGGTGTTTTTCCGTGGTGATTACTTAAGCTGAGCTAGGGTCTAGGCCATTTTACCTGAAGCTGTACGGGTCGACACAATCGGCCCGGGAAGTACTGGCTAGGCTGTGACTTGAACTTTTGCTTAACTAACAACCACTCCTGTTCTTTAGGCCCAGGGATCGGAATTCCTCTACTAGGGCTACGTCTTTCCCCCTTGGTGTTCTTTTGGTGCTATTCGATCTTCCTGTGCCTTGTTGCCTCTTCTTTTGTAGTCTTTCTTGGTTAGTGGTTGATTGCTCCTTTACTTTGTTTGTCGTACGAATGAGGTAGTTGCATCAGGAAATGGCGTTGATCAAACCGGAATCCATTGGAGGGAGGAGACACGGACAACAATAGGACTCTGAGGACGACTACAAGTACACTGAGGATCTCAGAGTTAGCCAATCAATAGGTGCCACATCCCACCCAACCTCGTAGAATCCTATTAGACATGCAATAATGTAACTGCTAGTGCTTTACTTTCATGCAAATGAACTGTGATAGGTTGCCTGGTAGAATTGCTTGAAGCCATTACCTTGACACAACCTTTACCCCTACACACCTGCTGTTAGGCTAGACACCCGCTTACTACTTACTGCTTACTTCTACTATGCATTATATCTGTGATGTGATGCTTGGTGGAGGATTGTTTGTGAGTGGCTAAGGCACATGGTGCCGCTAAAACTGGTGATAACTTGGAGAGATCTTGGCGTGTGTCTTGGGTGTATGGTGAGGGTTGAGTCGATTGGATAGAATTCTACGATGAGTCTTTGGACGAGTCCTTCTAGGGGGATGCGGCCTAGGCATTCCCCACTAGAGGTACCTGTGATGGGTATGTGTGTGAGGAGTATATTCTGAGGAGGTGACTCTTCAGGATGGAGGTGCCATCGAGGCATGGGGTGTTGGTTATCCCCTTTGAGAAGATGTCCTATCTAGTCCCCCTAAGGACTAGTATGTTAAGAGAATCGGATCATAGGACCCTACGTACACATCACTCACTCTTGAATGGGCGGGGGACGGTTACCCTACCAACTAGGATGGTGCCATTACTGCTAGGTTGGAAGTGGATAGTATAGGGAGGTACGGGCGTATGGCCCACACCCTCCTAAGATAGCGTAGTGACCTCTGGGAGCCCGGTACTATGTCTCACAGTCTCAGCGTGCTAGTGGACTCCGGGGTGGCCCAAGGCTAAGTGGTAGGATGGCACCATACTAGTTGGGAGGCAGTCGGTATCAGCCTAGGTGGGGCACCACCGATGATGGTGATCTTGTGGTTCTAGGTATACACGCTCTGTAGAGTTGATCGATCTATACGTATAGCCACGCCCTCGGATATGGACATTCCTATGACCTACGCTTCCCTTGATTAGTGAGAGGAGTCCTTTCTTCTTCTTTTCCCTGGGTTTGGTGTTGCTTTCTGGCTTTGGCCGTTGAGGCAAGGCACGAGAGGGAGTCATCCTTGCCGCCTAGAGAGTGAGAGTGGTGAGATGTGTGTGTGATTGGATGGGTGAACGTGTGAATGAGATGGGTTAAAACTTGATGAACTATTATAAAATATTGATGAAATTTGCATAGAAAAACTACAACCATAAATAGGACTTTTGCTCTACCCTTGTATTCCACTTACCACAAAGTAAAGCAAAGCATAGGGTGGGAGCCAGGGGCCAGTACAAATCGTACTGAAAGATATTTGGTAGGTTTGTATGTCATCTACGATGACAACAACGGAGGATAGAAGGATTAGGTGGTCTTGTTCCTACGCTCAAGTTTGGTTGAGGAGATGAAGTCTATGGCCTCTGATGCTCTACGCTTACTCTGATGATTGGCCATGAAGGAGGAGCCTTCACCCGCTGAGGCGCTACATCTACTCTGATATTGTTCTGTGTGTGTCTTCGCTAGTATACGTTGTACTTAGGTGTGTTATCAAGTGTTGTAATACCATGTAAACTTGTAATTTCTCGATGTATGAACTATGGTATCAACTGAATAATGATAATGTGATAGCTTGGTCTTCCTGGACTATCACATTATGATGTAATATGTGAATTTTTCTTCGAGGAAATCGTGGATCGTTTCAACGCGATTGGACCCGACGGGCTCGTGCGGGAGCGGTGAAATCTTCACGTGCGGCATCCCTAGGGTTTTGACCTATATTTATCCCCTCCCTCCCTCCCTGCGATGCTTCAGTCGCCCTTGCTCTCTCTGCTCTCCTTACTCGCTCCGCCTAGTGGTGTCAGCGCGGTCGTAGATGCTCCTGGGCCTTAGGGTTTGGGAGTTCTCCCGCCATCGTCGGTCTACTGGAGGTGGTGTTGGTGGTGTGTCTGCTTCATCTCCAGCTTCGGTCCGCCGCCTGCTTCCTCTTCTTTGCCTAGTGGTGGTGGCCAGTGTCGCGCGGGCCCCGTCTTCTTCCACACCTCCGCATCTTCTTCCTCCTCGCGCGGCTCTAGTGCGGTGGTGTTTATTTGCCTGGACCTATCCACCTTGCCTCTTTTTCTTCCTGTGGTTCCTCGTCGCTCGTAGCAAGGTGATATCCCTTCTCGGACCTTACCTCATGTAGATCTAGTGTATGTGGATCTAGATGGTCCAAATCTTGAGATTTAAGGTAGGTGTGTGCAAATCCCTAGCCACCGAGGTGCCTATGGTGTTGTTCTTGGCGTAGTACTCTGGTGCTATTGTTCTTGTCGATTTCATATGTGATATGAAGTACTTGCTCAGTTAGGGTTTACTATTCATTGTTGGGTATGGATTAAGTGATGCTTTGCGGTTGTTTATACTAGTTGATGATGCTGTTAGTAGGTTTTGGGGGCTTCTTTTTAAAGAAGCAGCCGTTCCTGCTACTTTTTGTCCATCTGTATATGAATGTAGTTCATTTAGAGGCCAGCAATGGCATGCCTGATGACTGAAAATTTGTTTCTAATAACTAAATGTAGATGGATCTAGGCAGCCAGCGTTCTATCATGGCCAGTCAGGCTGCAACAATAGTTGTGGTCATGGTAGCTTTTTTGTTTTCTAGGATTAAGAGATAGAGGGGTGAGGATGAACCCATAGTGTATGGTCCTAAGGCTCAAGCTGATGAGCATAGGAAGAAGAACTTGGACTTAATTTATAACTTATCTGATAAGGAGTGCATTGCCATGCTAAGGATGAGTAGGGCCTCTTTCTTTGCTCTCTGTAATCTATTTAGGCAGAGGGGTATTGTGCTAGATAGTGTAAATGCAAGTGTTGAGAAACAAGTTTCTATGTTCCTCCATATTGTTGGACACAACCAAAGGTATAGGGTGGTCCACCAGAGTTTTAGAAGGTCCATAGAGATGTGCACCGCCATTTTCACCAAGTGTTGTATGTTGTTGAGGAGCTTAGGAGTGAGATGATCAAGCCACCTGGGCTTGAGACCCATCCTAAGTTATTTTGGGAGCCAGAGATGGAACCCATATTTCAAGGTACTCAACCTTATTTCCTTAGTTGCTGGTAGATAATCTTAGTGACATACACCTAATTTGTTCCAATAAAATGTTGTTTAGGACTGCATTGGGGCTATTGATGTCACCCATGTGTTGGCTAGGGTGCCTAGACACATGTAGATTGCCTCTAGGGGTAGGAAGAGTAACCCCACTTAAAATGTTATGGTTGTTGTGGACTTTGACCTTAAATTCACATATGTATTGGCTGGGTGGGAGGGATCAGCACATGATGCTTTGATCCTGGCAGATGCTATTGAAAGACAGGATGGGTTGAGTGTACCAGAAGATAATTGCATTGTTAATAATATGTAACACCCTAGGTGTTACCGCTCAAACAACTTGCTAAACTATGTCACAATCATCATGTTTATGTGTTAATGCATGTGATAAAGTGTGTATATCAATTTTTGTAACTCAAAATGATCAATAAAAGTGCTAAACGAAAGTTGATTCGATAGTTCATGCATATCAGGTAGGGTTTGAAACTAATTTTTATTGAACAAAAATACTATAGAACATGTATGTGGCACTTAAATAAAGTTTGAAGTGCAAACTTTGTAGATGACAATGAAATACTTGCTGTAGAAAAATAATGTTACTAGCTGGTATTTCTAATAGTCTAGAAATGAAACTTGAAAACAAATCTAGCTCAAAAACTTAGAAATTTTCAAGTCTACCAACAGCTAGACATTGCTATGTTTAGTAATTTATTTTGAGAGATTGGGTTAAGGGGTAGTGTAGTGTTATAACTCAATTTGGTAGTCTCATGTGCCATCTTGAGCATGGTGAAGGTGATTTAGGTCCAGAAGCAACCATTTGGTCGTGTTGAGTGCTTTAAAATTCGTGTGCGTCACATGTCTCGGGATGGTGGAGCTGTGTGCGCGGTCACCGCGCCACGCCCCTGACCGCGCCCAACGCGGTCACCCCGTACCACCGTGCTTGGCTGAGGCCGGCCGCAGCGAGCCGCTGGCCCCATGCCCTGCTACCCCGCCTTACACTGCCACCGTTGGTGCCGCCATGGCCGTGTTGCGCTGTCATCGCATCCGTCCACTACTGCCTCGCATCGCGACACTACCGCTATCGTCGCATCATCGTCACGTCCACGCCTATCTGCTGTACCCCTGTGTCACTGTCGCGTGCACGTGGTCGAGCCGCCGTTGCCATGTCAATTATGGCACTGCGGCCGCGCGGGTGAAAGGTCCTTGTGTGGTTTTGGTAATTAAGTGACAACCTAGGTGGACTAATTGTGTTTATGTGAGATACATAGGTGATTAGTCCACATGTATATGTGTGTGAGCAACATATGCCATGAAGGTGGAAATGGCTCGGAGATGTTGCAAAGCTCACACATATGATGATGAAGGAGCTCATTACACATGAGACATGACATTGAGTCATGTGATCAAGGTGGAGAAGATCAAGACATAACTTGGCTTGATGGACCAGTTGCAAGCGTGAAGGGCAAGTCAGAGGCTTTGGAGCGATGGACCGCGTGGCGGTGAAGCTTGAGCAAGACTTGGCGCCGATGGATGAAGGCAACAGTGAAAAGCAAGTGAAGTCAAGATCAATGAACCAATATGATCATATGATGATATGAAGTGGATCATATCATTGTTGATTGTGTTGGTGCATGTGTTGCATCAACATTGGAGGAAATGGAATGGAATGCGCAAGGCAAAGGTATAACCTAGGGCATTTCATTTCATCGGTCATAGGTGTGTAGAGAAGTTGATGACCGGGTTTAGGATAGATGGCCGTACTATCAAGAGGGGCAAACTTGTTTGCATATCGGTCATCTAGTGTCACTCGAGTGATCTAACTTTGCATCGTCGCTAGGATCGAGTGTCATGGCAAGTTTAGTGGCTAATCCTTTGGAAAATGATTGTGAAAAGCTAACACACATACACATTGTTTTGTACACTTGGTGGTGTTGGCACATTTATAAAGGAGAAGAAGTTGGAGTTGATGTGGATCAACTCGGTAAAGAAAAGGGTTCAAAACTTCACTGGCGGAGTGTCCGCATGTAGAGTCCGACGGTCCCACCGGTGCCCTATATAGGAAAGATAGGGTTTCACAGAGTGCTCCGGACGCTGGTCATGCAGTGACCGAACGCTGGGGTCCTACGTCCGGTCAGTGCAGCAGTAAAGGCACAAGCATCGGTCTTCGACTGGACGCTGGGTCACTTCGTGACCGGACGCTAGGTGGGTGCGTTCGGTCCCGCTGACGTGGTGGCACAGAGAAGAGGAGAAAGGACCGGACACTGATGCTGCGTCCGATCATGATCGACCGGACGCGTCCGGTCAAGGTTGAGCTGCTCTAGGAGCTTACTGGAAGTGACCAGACGCTGGAGTCCTATGTCCAGTCGTGATCTAACTATCATGTCCGGTCGCGAGTGGAACCTTACTGGAACTGACCGGACGCTGAGGTCCTGTGTCCGGTCATACACTATGCTACATCCGGTTGCAACTTAACTGTTGAGATCAGGCACTAAGTATTTGAAGCCAGGAATGACGTGGAAGCCATCCATTGACCGAACGCTGGCAGGGTGCCTCCAGTCGATCTGACCGGTGCGTCCGGTCACCCCGAGCTGTGCCCAGTGAAGGGGTACAATAGCTCTATTTTTGTGGGGGCTATAAATAGAAGGGGTCTTAGCCTTAGGTTGGTAGCTGAGCACACTAGAGTCTTGGTGGCTTATGTGGTAGTGCTTGGGAGCTTTATAACTCACTCTAGCTTGATAGTGTTCATCTGATTGAGTGATTTAGCGATTCTAGTGCGATTGCATCATGAGGTTACATCGAGTGGCACTAGGTGGTCATCTTGCAAGCCAGTGGTGCTTGTTACTCTTAGAGGTTGCCACCTCCTAGACGGCTTGGTGGTGGTCTCCGTTGAAGCCCGCAAGAAGCTTGTGCGGTGCTCCGGAGAAGAGCATTGTGAGGGTCATTGTGCTCGCCCCGCGTGAGCTGTGAAGAGCAACTCTAGTTGAGCATGTCATTGAGCTACCCTCACTTGTGGGGTAGGTTCTTGCGGCGCCCGACATGTGGGCTTGGCAGGTGATGCCAATTAGCCGCCGAACAACCAAGTGAGCGGTCGACACAACGGGGACGTAGCGTGTTGGCAAGCACGTGAACCTCAGGAGAAAATCATCATGTCAACATTGTTCTTCCCGTTGGTTTGCAATCCCCTTACACAAGCTTGTAGTTACTTTCATATACATTGTCCTTGTGTAGTTGCTCTTGTAATTAGTTAACTTGTGTAGCTCACTAGTTACCTTCTTGCTTGTGTAGCATAGAAGTAGCTCCCTTGCGTGAGTAACTTGGTTTGTGTAACCTTGTTAGTCACATTGCTTAGTTTGTGTAGCTAAGTAATTTGCGCTCTATAATTTGGCTTGTGTAGCCTTGTTATTGAGCATTGCTAGTGAGCTTAGGTAGCTTTGTGCTT
The DNA here is from genome assembly GCA_904845875.1 of Miscanthus lutarioriparius. NCBI lineage: Eukaryota > Viridiplantae > Streptophyta > Magnoliopsida > Poales > Poaceae > Miscanthus > Miscanthus lutarioriparius. The sequence continues at coordinate 6,363,484 of CAJGYO010000019.1, read as the reverse complement.
TTGCTTACTAGCATGTGTAGGAGCTCCCTCGTTGCTTAAAGTACTAGTGGCATAGGTTTATGTGACCTTGCTCCTAGAATTGGATAGGTGAGCTCTAGGTAGCCCAACACGTTTGTTGCCTAATTAGGATCTTTATAAGGTGCTTATATACTTCGATAGAGGGGTGTAGTCTTGGCTAGACCGGTTGTTTTAAATTCTGTATTTGTTTCGGTTAGCCGGCGTAATTAAATTTAGTAACGACTATTCACCTACCCTATAGTCGCCATCTCGACCTTACAGCAGGCCATGCTGGTCGGACACACGCACACCTTGTTTGTAGCGCCTGCATGTGGGCCTCCACGATCTCGCCGCTCACGTCCCGCCAAGCTGAGGATGAGTCGAGCCCACCTGCCACGCCCCATCTCTCTCTTTCTCCCCCTGTTTTTTCCGCCGCCGTCGTGTCGCGGTCATGGTGAGTCAGAGAGCAAGCACCTCTCATCAATTCCTCATGCCCGTGTCTTCGCCCTTATGTCTCCTCTCTAGCCGCCCTACCCCACTTTGATTGTAGCTCAGTCGAGCTCCAATTTTGGAGCTTTGCCCGCCACCGTGCCGCTATGAACCGTCATCGCCCGCGTCGTGGCCAACCATCACCACTTCACCCCACGCAAATTCCTCTACACCACTAGCTCGCCTTGGCTCCCTCTCCACCATGGGCACACCAATGAGAGCACTACAGCCTCATAGCGCGCACGTGGCCAACCCTGCTCAGGTAGTCGTCGGCCGAACCACCACTTTGGCCGGGTTTGGGGTGTGCCCCTGGTGCTTATTCCCTATCTCTATAGTTCTATTGGCGCTAGGGCTCATCGAAACACGATTGCTGTCATTGCAGGTCGCTCGCCGTCGAGGAGAGCCCGCTCTGCTTCACCTCCGTTCGTGCAACCACCACCCATCATCACGCGTCGGCCCATAGGTGAGCATCGGTCCCCTAGCTCGGTCTGCAAGGGTCCAGTGTGGCCGGTGATGTCGCCAGTGCCACCGCTCACCATGTCGGAGCGCGTGGGGGAGGCCAGGGACCATGCCATTATAAAGAGGAGAGAGTACAAGGGTCTTTTTGCATAAGTGATGTCTCTAGGAATAGTAACATGGACTGTGGGTTGTGTTGTTCATAATCCAAGGGCGTTTTTGTTAATGTGCCAGCACATGCATGGGATTTCCCCATCGCGGGCCATCTTCGCTAGTTAGCGAAGCTAGCGTCTATGTCATGTTCTCGAAACCCAGCGAGTCGACCCGATCGACCATTAGAGTACCATCTCTACCAAGGATGTGACATGGACGTGCCTAGCTGACTTTCTCCCTCGCCCTTTTTTTAGCCCGAGGACATGGATGTGCATGGGATTTCCCCATCGCAGGCCGTCTCCGTGTGGGCCGCACCGTGGGCCACCGCGCGAGATAATACGTTTTTTCATGAGGAATTATAAATAGTTTTCTAATAGAATTTTTGAGCTAATGTTTGGTAAATCATATAAAATCATGTAGGTATCCAAAAATTGTGAAACAAATTTTGTTAAGTTCCTAAAATTGTGCTATATCTGTTAGTGTATTTAGTTCATATATATACATGTTGATACCCAGAACTTTTAAATCATTTGAGAGTGCTTAATATTATTAGGTTAAATATTGTAGGAATTTTTGTGGTAGATTGGTGATAACTTTAGCCCTAAAAAGTTTATAGCAGCATCTTGGTATTATTATGTGCTCACTGTAATTTTTGTAGCTTTAGAATAGACTAGACATAAGGGTAGTTAAATGGTCTTTGTTTCAAATATACATTAAATCATTAGTAGAAATAAAGATATATCCTTCAATTGTAAAGCTAGGTGTGTGTTAGTTAAACCCAACACTTTGCTTGGTAAAGATGATAGTTAGCTTAGTGCCTTAGTCATTAGAGCTAGCTTAGTAGCTTAGCATGTGTATTCTTAGATTAAGAGTTGTTGTTGCATAAATACTAAGTGCTGCATCATCATTGCATATATGTAGAGAACGAGTTGGTGGAGATCGTGACCACCGGCGATCACGAGTACGAGGAGGTGGTAGAGGAGTACAAGGAGGAGATCCTCGTGTAGGAGAAGGTCTCGAAGCCATCACTGACTGACTTAGCTAACAATCTGCCTGCCCAAGGCAAGCCCCGGTGCATAACCCTTATTTTGAATAATCACTGGATATATATGTGATGTGCATTTACATTACAGGATTTATATTGAAACTACATGCATATATAAACCTACCTATGAGTCCTACTAGCATAGGTCGAGTAGCTGCTATGCTTAGGCTATCGGTAGCGTGAGTAACCTGCCGTTACTCATAATAGGTGATTATTATTGTTACTCTCATGATAAAATGGTGAAAGGAAATGGAGACCGGGCAGGGATATGGTACGGGTATTAGTGGGTCTAATAGGTTGTGTCCTGCGGCTAACGGGGCATAGCTTGGCTACACTGTTTTCCCTGATAGTGTCGGTTAAGGACCATCCATTGCTGTGGATTCTAGTCAAGTCACAGACTTATTATCCTGAGCACAAACTTGCTTATGGGAGCGGGAAGGCTCGTTGTTCTCTTGTCATGGGTTCTGGCTCTTTTCAGACTGATTGATTAGAGGTGGGATGGTGGAGGTCTAGGCACCACACTGAGTCCAGGACTTAGGAGTGGGGGCTTGGAGTCCAAGTTTGGACGGGGACCTAGACCCTTGACAGGAGAGTGGTGGGTTGGTCTTGCTTGTGCCTAGGGTACAAACGGGGCGTGTGGTTTGGGATACCCAGCTAGGATACATTGGTTCATGAATCACTGTGTGATACGGTATGACTTGTCTATGATCTAACACCGTAGTAAGAACTGAAAGATGAAATGGAATGAATGGATCGGATTGCTCAACTCTTGCTTGAAAGTAGAATAGGTGCTTACATAGAATGGTTAGCTAATGAACTAATCATGACTGCTAATAAAACACATACATAAGGATTCACTACTAGTAATGCTTTTCGCAAACAAAAAGGAAACCCAACAAACCATAAAGCTTATCATATCCTTTGGAGTCGGGAAGTTATTCCCACTAGTCGGGTAAGTCTTGCGAGTACATTATGTACTCAGGGTTTATTTACCCTTGTTACAGGTGTAGCTTGAGGAGTGGCTATTATGTGGAGGATTCTTCTGGTGGGCACAGATGGATCCTTGTATCTTATCGTTAGATGTTTATTTCAATTCCGCTGTTAAAATTCCGCACTTTGAACTTGGTATTGTAATAATGTATTTTCGAGAACTCTTGTTGTATGAAATGGACTAAGTATTGTAAACTCGTTCTCATTATTGGATTCTGGATGAAAAACATGGATTGTTCGACTTCTCCCTTGGGGTGTGCCCGACGGAACTGCCCGATGTAGCTCACTTTCGGGGTGCTTAGTATCTGGTGGAAGACGAGCGCCTCCGAAGGTGTGTTCTCTCGGGCGGTTCTACCACATAATATGAATAATTTAATTGTTGAAATAGCAAACGCAAACTAATTGCAGTCCCTGTTAATGCTGTAGGCAAGTTCTGCCTAGTTGATGTAGGCTATACATGCCATTCTGGGCTCATGCCACCTTACAAAGGTGTGTGGTATCATTTGTCTGAGTTTATAGTAGAACCTACCATAATAATGAGAGGGAGCTCTACAACTTGAGACACTCTTCCTTAAGGGTGACAATAGAGCGTGCTTTTGGGGCTTTGAAGAATAGGTTTCATATTATAGACAATAAGCCCTTCCACACTTACAAGACCCAAGTGAAACTTGTCCTAGCTTGCTGCATACTACATAACTGGATTTTGACCTTTGGCATTGATGAAGTTGTGCCAACTGAAGAATCTTGGACAGCCAACCCCCATGTTGTGGTAGGAAACCAACCTGTTAATCATCTGTAGTCCTAGGACAACAGTGGGATGGTAGCTATGATGGATGCTATCTCTGCTAGCTTGTGGGCCAATAGGGGCACTTGTAGGACTTGAACCACATTTATGTAATAAATTTATATAATTCAGGCTACCTTTGTATGGAACTAATGAACTGTGTGTATGACTATTTATGTATTTCATGGACAATGCTGAGACTAATGGCTTCCATTCTCCTATCTTGTTGGTTTTTTATTGAATGATGGTTATGTGTTGTTCATGGTGTATGTGTTAGTTAAATGTTACCTTGCAGCATTACTTAGGATGGCCTCTGTCAATGTCAATGGTCCTGGTGTTGTTGGTGGTGAGGGGTTTGTGACGGCTGCCTCACTAGTGAATGGGGTGGGATGCCTGCTGCTGCTGCCCTACTGGTGCCAATGGGCAACCCGTGCCTACTGCTGGTGGCAATGGGAATGGTGCTGCTGCCAATGGTGGTGGTGTTAGGCCACCTATGAGGTGGACTAATAACACTAGTGGGTTTGTGCTGCATAGGACTCATCCTTTCTGGTGCTAGGGTAGACAGGGGCTTCAAAGAAAAGGACATTAACCAGGTAGCTAAGGCACTGAGAGAGTACTCTAGTGAGGAGGTTACTGCCACTCAGGTGTACAACCACCTTAGAAAGTTGAGGCAAAGGTGGGGGAGGGTCTGCAAGCTGAAGGACATTAGTGGGGCACTTTGGGATGATGACACCTTAAATAGAGCCGATAACTTGACCTTAATCTAGTTCGAGCAGTGGAGGTCGATCGGATCGATGCAGCTGTACTTGAACTAAACAAGAGTCGATAACTAACTTATACCAGAGTCACAGTGGATGTCGACCGGATCGATGTAGCTGTACGAATAGAAGTATAAGCCATAATGGTACTTATAGACAAGCAGTGGAGGTCGACCAGATCGATGCAGCCATACTTGCTGAAGAACTCGCTGAGATCTACTCTACTCCTACTCCTAAGGGGTGGCCAGAGCCGAAAAAAGTAAGTAACTTGTATTTGACTGATTGTGTGTCCTTTACAATAGACGGGGTTTGATTTTTATACCCGGAACCTAAACATGAATCATACTCGAGCACGACTCATTACAATATTTGGCATAGAAGAAAACATTCCTAATTTAAGATAACTTGGACCCTAATCTTTCTCTTTTTGTAGAGTCCGATATATAGTTTCCTAGCGCCAACCATAGCTCATCATCGCTATCTGCTGACGTCATCCAAGGCGATCGGATTCCAGAGTCGTATCTGAATCAGTTGATATCAATCATTTTGCAATCGGTTCCTTGATCGACATAATTTTGGAAGCTTCGAGTTCCCGTGTTTTCTCTCCAAATTTTGGTGTAAACACATGCCCCCCAATTTTGGGATAAAAGTGATTTTATTCCAAAATTCCTATTTATTTGTTTACCATGCCGCAACCGTTTTGCTCCGAGATATACGCGCGACTCCTGACCTCCCAGGCCAAGTCTTATATAATGCCCCAATAGTATCCTTTCCGATCTCTCGGCCTGTTTGCTTTCCCTTCTTTCTCGAACAAATCTTAACAGCCGATGCCGCCATCGCCAAAGCTTCAACCCTAGTAAATCTTTCGCCTTGTCGAGCCCTTATTCGAGCGGCCTTCCTCAGATTCAAATCTACTTCGGTTTTGATGGTGACCATCGACCACGCCCCCGAGGTATGCTTTCAAATTCCCATTCTGGAAATGTTGGTTGCTATCCTGTATTTCCTTTGTCCTTAAATTCATTTTATCCGATTTCTAGGAAATGAGGAACAAAATCTTGATTCCATCAGTTGTTGCTTCCAATGTTTATTTTTTGGGCCTATGGGCGACCCTGATCCATCTAATTTCGTTCGTTAAGAAACCAACCAAATCCCCTTCAAATAGTCTGCAGTGGATTTGTCCTGTTGAAATACGAAAACTCCTTTTAGAAATTGGTCTAAAATGCCCAAGGGGTGAAGAGATTGGTCCCATAGGGTATCCGAGAAAAAGGGCAGAGATTGTGAGGTGTATGATTTAAATCAATATTTGACACTCTCGTTGTCCAAGATGGAGAGGAATGATTCACTCTTGATTTCCGCATCTTATTTCTGGTCCAATGCCCTGAACGCCTTTATTTTCGGTCATGGCCGGATGACCATTACCCTGACCGATGTGTACATGTTGACCGGCCTTGGAATAATTGGATCAATGCAGCCTTATGAATACCTGAGCGCTAGTTCCAAGAGATTAGCCAAAATATTAGATTGCTCAGGATGGGCAAGTTATATTATGAACCATATTGGAGACGAATCAACTATCAGTGAGAGAGAATCTGTAGCTTTTTTGAATATGTGGCTAGAGAGATTCGTCTTCTGTGGGTTGTCTTGTGGTCTGACTTACAACCATAAGCTTATGGCAGAGTATATGGCAGTAGGCAAGGAAGTCCCCCTTGGAAAGTATCTGCTAGGGGCTGCTTATCATCTGATGTATCAGGTAACTGCCCAATTACTAAAGAACGAACCAGTGCACACTCTTAGTGGCCCTTGGTGGTTGATACAGCTATGGTTGAACCTGTATATGCACAAGATTGTAAGGTCTGATCTCAGAAACCTCAGCCTTCCTTTCTCCAACTTTGATAAGGAATATAAGGGTGAAGAAGGAAGAACCCGCCAGTGCTCAAGTTACGGCAAGGATGCATCAGCCATAGTAATTGATGTCAATGTGGGCCATCTCTTCAAAAAAAATTATAGAGGGTTTGATGCAGAAGTCTTGACTAGGCTGCCATACGATGAGGATGAAAACAATGAGTTGATCTTTCTATTCAAATTCCGATTTGAATCAGGCTGTTCTGATGAGACGGTGGCTTCAATCTTCAATTCTTTTATCAAGCCCTGCGTCCTTCCAGCCAAATTTCGTCATGGCCACGGCAAAATGGCTACAGGTTCCTTCACCCTAGGCAACCTTCCAACTTATGAGTTCTACAACCCTTCATTTGTGGCTTGTCAGTTTGGTCTTGGTCAATTGCCTCCTCAACTGTTCTTTAAGAACACACTGAAGCCACGGGAAGATATCAATGAGGTGATGGAAGCCTCCAGAGTCTTTCAATTGGGATCAGATCTTTCTTCCCTTCGCTTGCATGACTGGATCAGGGCTATCTTATCTTCCACTCTTTTTGATTCCTGGTGGCAAGAATGGCGCTCCCACCTCTTCTGTGGGCTGGTTCACCCTTTTGTGCATAGCTCTGGACGGGGAATTTGCTTCTGATAGCGAGGTAACTTTTTATTCCCTTTTCAGAGAAATTACTTGGTGAATTCTCATGCCAACTATCCTAATCGACCCTTTCAGGATACTGAATTTGATCCTCCAAGTTTGGATTGGAAAGGGCATCCTATAGATTATCAGCCACCATGCCCAGTCTCAAGAATAGGGTCGGCCACACCTTCACTGAAGAAATTGATGAAAACTCATGTTGCCCCTATGATCGTGACATACCAACCTTCAAAGCGCAAGACGGTCCAAGGGACAACTCAAAAAGCCATTAGTGGGAAAAGATTTCATAGAACGAGACCATCAGCTGCTCAGGTAAACAATCCATATTCTTTTCAAACTGATGTTCAACTTCTGATCCCCCTTTTTCACAGCTATCAACCATTGCATCCCAATCTACCCTAGGTGCGGAGCTGTTGTCCCAGACGTTTGATTCAGTGCCAATCGAACCTTCATCGACTGATTCTCACAAGGAGCCAATTTCAATGGCAATAACCGATGCTCCCACAACGGCAGAAACTGTGAGTCTTTTCCATTTTATCCTTGATGCTCATTGGAGTATTTTCTCAAAAGTTCCTGATTTTATTTGATTTCCATCCTCCATCTGATTCCTTGCCATGTCAAATACTTCCCTAGAAAACCCCTATGCAGGAGCAAGAGTCTGACAGTCTCCCTGTTGAAAAATAATCCTGTCGTTGTTGATATCCAAACTGTCAATTCCATGGATCAGCACACAACTGATGGTAAGAAAGTCATATGCTTAGCTCGTTTTTCTACAACAAACACGAACTAAAAATCCTCCCTGAGGTTTGTAGATGTCAACGTTGAGAGCTTAGAGCCGATTCAACCAGACATCACTGGTACATCATCAGCTGTTCCCCCTCTCTAGGTAGAGGCTACTGTAGAGAAGGTATTGTATCCTCTTTGCCATCCATTTGTTATAAACTGACTTAAGCCTCCTAATCAAGATTTCCTTATACATAGGCACTCAATCTTCTAGCCCTAAGTTACTCTTTCAATCTGGAGGAGTATTTTGATGAAGATGAAATCAGTTCGTCAGCCACTTCCTCCAAGGAAACCTTGCCAGAAGAGACTAAAAATCAGCTAAGAGATGTTCTGCCAATATTTGTGAAAATATAGCCAATTTGGTTCGAGACACTGATCCAATGCATAGAGTCTTCTTAGCCATTAAGGGTAATCCATCCCCAGCTCTCTCCACAGTCTTGTCTTCTTTTTCTATCTTTGAAGGTCAGGTCCTGAAGGTGAAACCGGCTCAGAGGAATCTGTTTGATCGTAAAACTTTATTAGCCAAGGGGAACTCTAACCGGCAAGAGGCTAAAGAATTGTCACAGTCGATTAATCACTTGAAGAGCTCCTCCCTCGGTATTGACCCAGAATTGTCTCAACTAGAAGCCAGACGTGCAGAACTTGAGAAGGAGCTAAAAAACATGAAGGCTACCATCGATCGTCATAAGTCCACCCTGGCTCAAATACCCGATGCAATCAAGCAAAAGAAACAAGAGCTACTGGCCAAAGTCGGACAAAGCAGAGCCATATGAAGTAGCCTCAAGAGCATTCCTGGATCAACTAAAGAAGATAAACAACAGATCGCAGAAGCTGATGCTATTCTGCTAGAAGTGTTGAAAGCGATCCAGGATGTTCTAGACTTGTAATCCGTGTATCAACATTTGTCTTGTATAGAATCAATGACAATCACACTTTTTCATTGTCTCACTGTGTTTTCCTTTGTTCTGGCTAAAGAGCCGATTTTGAAAATAGTCGATTCCAGACTCCCGATCTTAATCTCATTTAGGTCTGAAAATACAGCCTTTATTAAGAGAGCCCTTCGATCTTCTATCCTTAGTCATTCAGCGCCGTATTCTCTTCGATATTAGCGAGGTGACGCTTCGCCTCCTATTAATTGCGGTTCCCTTTTGCACGTCCCGAGGCGTCCACCCCTTCGTTCCGTGGCTTCAAATACCAGCCGAGGGCTCCGTCCTCGAACACATCCGCACTTGCAACCATTCTTGTTCCTTTGCTTTTCTCCGCCCTCGCAGAACTCTGTAGCGGCCTTTCTCTCTTCCTGTAGATTTGATCAACTTCATGGCCGGTGAGGAGAATCACGGCAAGCGCGTGGCGGAGGAGGTTGCAGAGGAGAACATGCCAATGAATCAGCGCCTCTAATGCATGAGGTGAGATCAACATCTTCTGCTTGTGACGACGAACTATTCTGATTTGTCTATAGATTCATTTTGAATGACATTCTCCGTCCTCTTCCTAGGGCTGGCGAGCCCTCTGATGCTGTATCTTCTGCGCTGGCCTCATCGTCGGACTCCTCTGACTCGTACAACGACGATGATGCCCGATGCTTCCTCTGGGAGTGGAGGGCGGCCCAGTACCGCTATTCCGAGGCAACTTGGGAAAACGGTCAGCTCGAGATCCGCTTTGGGGTTTCTCAAGCTGCCCTTCACGCCGCCGAAGAAGAGGCCAGCGCCGTTCGGGCGTGGCTGGTCAAATCTGATGCCATGGTGGTGGGTAAGATGAATTCCAAAAATAACTCCACTCTGATTTCTACTGCATTTATCTTGATAGTCTTTCTGTTCCTACGATTACCAGCCCTGATGGTGCAGTTGGAGTCCCTCCAACTGGCGGCGAACGTGGCCGTGGATGCCATCAATGCTCAGGGTTCCCTCATCAACGCTCGTCTCTAGGACATCTCAGCCTGTGTTTAGGAGATCACTGTCCACGACGTTCATCATGGCGTGTCGGTGGCGCTGACCATGGCACAAGTCCAGACCAGGTATGAGCTCCATGCCATGGAGACCGATTTCCCAATGGGCGACAGCCCTAAGGAACATGAGGACCTGCTTGAAGAATTCGTCATTGCAGCAGAGGCCATTGTGGACATTACATCCACTCAGGATGTAGTGAACAAGGTCTTTGATTAGTTTGTCCTTAGGGTAAACCGATGAACAAAGACTCATGTTCTTTCATGAATGTGTCTCAGTGCAATGCCCCTGTATGTATCATGAATGTTTTTGTTTTTATTCTTTGCTTTGGAGGCGATACATATTGTATCGGCTTTTATGTCTTTGAAGTTTCTTCATTTTTGAACTAGAGGCGATACCTTTCCGGTACCGGCTATTAGAGCCGATGACTAAACGAATCGGCTACCAAGTATTGATCAAATACTAGGATAACATCCATTTAAATATTTTTCGTCGACCACCATTGATAGGTTGCACCAGAACTCTTCAAACCAAATGTTAAATGATCGATCGATTTAGAGCAAGCATCTCATCAAGTGCAACAAAACTTCGTTTAAGAAATCTATCAATTCTGACTCGCACTTAGGATTCCATTTAGTGTTCATACATGTCGGCCTAAACACATACTCAGAACCAATGCTTATTTCCCTTAATCCAATGGCCGACGTAAAGCCGTGAATATTTACTAAAACAAACTCTCAGAGCCGATTGCTTACATCGGCTATTGGCTTTCATTGCTGATTTTAATGAATCCTCCTTCCCATAACTTGCCAGAAAAGCATTCGAAGTCTCTTAGCTCCCAAACGACTGGATCGGCTGTTGCGATACTCACAGACTCATCAGCGCGAACCAGCTCAACATCATCTCCATGCCATTGAATCAAACACTGATGCATGGTCGATGGTACACAATAGTTCGCATGAATCCAATCACGACCAAGGAGTAAACTGTATGACCCTTTTCCATCGATGACGAAGAATGTGGTGAGCAGAGTCTTATTTCCGATTGTCAGTTCGACGTTTATTGCCCCCCGGATCTTGGACGCATTACCCCCAAAGTCCTTAAGCATCATGTCAGTCTCAATTAGATCTCCTGATCCCTTGCCAAGTTTACGAAAAGTGGTGTAAGGCATGAGATTGACAGAAGCGCCTCCGTCCACCAACATCTAGTTCATCGGCTTCCCATTAACCAAACCTTTTACATATAAAGCCTTTAGGTGCTGATGCTTGACTAGTTTATCAAATATTGCTTGCTGTATAACCGTTAGCTTGGCAACTATCTCTTCATACTCCGATTCATCGAAATCCGAATAAACTTCTTGATCTGCCGGAGCTCTGAACTCTGATGGCAACAGAAAAGCCATTTGAATATTAGCCGATGGTTGCTTTCTATCGGCTGTTTGCTTAGCACGCCATGCTTGAGGTTTACCGGATGCCTGAGCCTTTTGCAACTCTTTATTCCTTAGGCGTTGCACCCTTCTCTTCTGGCTTCTTGTCAAACCTCCTAGACACCATTGGCCTTCCTACCAAACATATTTTCTCTCATTGCCTTCTTCTTCATAATCAACCCAGTCTTGATCAACAACTCTTTTTCCTAGCCGATTATGAACACTTCTATTTTTTAAGCGTCGATCCATGTTATTATGGTGATATGCATCTTGAGCATGAATAGACCGGCGGTTGGCTTGAGATTGCCTAAACTCTCAATACTGATCGCTGCACTCTAGACAGTTACTCCTGGTAGGCAACTTCAAACCTTCGTTCCATCAATGTCTGAAGAAAGGACAATTCCAATGCAATTTAGCTTGTTTTCTTTCGTACCTCTCTTTTTCCTGTTGACGCTGGTATTCTTGCTTTTCCAACCAACGCTGATAATCCTTTTCCTTCTGCCGCTGCCATTTATTCAACAAAATTCGAGATGTAACTCGCGGCTTTGTCGTCTCTTCTTTTGATGTTTCTCCCTGCTCATATCGGCTCCTTTGCTTGTCGCGGCATCTTTTAATTTTCCTGTATTCGTCGGCCGATATTTGCTTCTCGGGATCGACTGTTCTAGCTTCTCTTGATTTGGTTCATGTTAGGACCTTAGTCTTTCCTTTGAGCAGCCTAGCATCAACCATATTTTGATCTCCTAGGAAAGGATTATCATCAACTTTCATTTTCCGAGGCGTATCAAATTTGAGCCTTCCTTGCTGAATAACCCTCTGTATATGCTGCCGAAAAATTCTAAATTCATTAGTGAAATGAGAAGTAGCATTATGGAACTTATAGAACTTCTTATACTTCAACTGATCAGGGGGCAACATAACATGATTATCGAGCAACTTGATCAGTCCCTTCTCAAGCAAGAAATCGAAGAGCTTGTCTGATTTTGTGACATCAAAGTCATAGCTCTCAACTCCTCTTCCCCAAGGATTTGGCACCATTACTGTCTTTTTGCCCTAATTCCATTCAGCCACAGCAACCTCTTCTTCTTCATCTTCATAGCCGTCATCGACTAAGTATGGATTATAAGCTTCGACCACTATGATACTTTTCTTTTTTCTAGTCCCAGTATAAAAATATGTATGAAATTTCTTTTTTAGATCAGCCCAATTGGCAATGGAGTTGACTGGAAGTGATGAAAACCAAGTAAAGGCTGGCCCTGACAAGGACAAGGAAAGAAATGAACTCGATGGGCCTTCTCAACTGATGTCTCACCCAATTGTGTAAGATACCGACTGACATGTTCTATTGTGCTTGTACTGTCTTGGTCAGTGAACTTAGCAAACTCTGGAAGCCTGTAATTTGCAGGAACAGCGACTAAATCATACCATTTTGGATATGGGCGTTTGTACGAAAAGGTCAGCCGTTTTGGCTTCAGACCAAACTGATTCTTCATCACCTCGGTCACCTTTAGCAACAACTCGTTACCATGTGAATTTGGATTTCTCTACACCTACTGACCCATCTATGGATTGAAACACCATGTGCCTTGATACCCTGGATTCGAAATCATGTGAAGGTGTTATAATCTGTGCCATAATGATACCCTTGTGGAATCTCTATCTGCTGGGTCCTTTGCTGGTTTGCTGCTTGAAGTCTCTGATTATAGACATGAGGATCTATATCTCTATGGATCGTTTCAACTGATGGTGCTATTTTTTGAGTCGACGATGGTATGTGGCCCGATGTGTCAAAATTAATCACCTGGTTCTGACCTTGCTCTGCCGGCTGTTGCACATGCCGCACTGATGATCTAGGATTATACTGTATCTGATTCGTAGTAATACCTTGAGCTTGTTCAGATGAACTCTGAACTGCCTGGATATCATCATTACTAGCTGGTGCTGCTTCTTGATGGCTGGTACCGACTTGATTAGTCCCTTGGGTCGACGGATGTGGAATGTTGTAATAAGCCAGCCCAACCTGACCAACTAGAAACCCATAAAACACTCCTTCCATGGCATTGTGGAATGTGTCCAAGAAAGCTTTATTATGGCTTGATATGGCATCACGAACAGATTTGTTTACAGCTTCCGTAAAGAAACGTTTGTCTTCAGCTTCAACTGTATCTGTCTATCCATGCAATAGAACTCTTGGTAGTGGATGTTTCTGAACAATTATGTTGTCACGTGTTTTGGTGTAGGACAACAAACACTTGTTTTGAAACTCTTCTATAGCTTTGTCGATGACATCTTTATCTCCATCAAATAGATCTTCATAATGTACCATAAGGATGTCGTTGTTGTTGTGAACCACCATGACGATTGTGGGGTCCCACCAGGCGTGTGAAGAACGTGTGTTGGCACAAAATTTCATCCCATGCCGAGGGCACACAAGCAAGCCAGAAGGGTCCACTCGATGGAGCTAGAGATCCGCCTAGCTTCAGCGCAGGGATGGTCGATCCTGCGCACTCCTCCCGAGACATGTCAATCAATTTGACCATGCAATTGATAAGAAGAGAAAGCTAATCAGTAATTTAAGGCGGAACATGCCGATGTTGCCAGACAGTCCCGAATGTGCGGCTCTGAGAGCCGATATGGAAGGAAATCGACTAAATAGTCGATTCCAGCATACTCAAAAGAATAAATCAATTAAAGCTCATGGAATTATGGAAGGTAAATCGATTATTGCTCAGGATAGATCTCGTTATTTAGATAAACATTAGTCAATGGTAAAAGGATGTTAACAATGATTAATTTATGCTAAGCCAATGACCGCAAGTAACCAAATCCCTTTTTATATAAAAGAAACAGCTCATCATCATTTAACCATTTAATAAAGATAAATCTAATAAACATATTAGATCTCATCTATCACAATGATCAGTGGGGCATGAGGTAGAATCATGCAGGCCATAGAAACAACAATAGATTTGATGACCATAACTTATTACTAATATTAGTGGGGCATGAGGTAGAATTATGCAGCCCGTAATACAATAATAAGATCATGGGACTAACACATCTTTCAACCTATCTTTACTTCAACGGTCTTGTGACATGAACTGTTCGTGAAAACACTCGATATTGGCTAAAACAGCCGATTCAGGCATAGCGCACAGTTAAGGTCATGCCCTATCAGGAACAAATCTATCAAGTAACGATCTCCACTCCACGGTGCTAACAGCGGGGTGTGAGGCAGAATCACACAGGCCGTGATAACGGGCCATGAAACGGTTTTCGTTAGCCAACAGATCTATTCAAGATAAAACATGCCTTAACCGCACACTATGCGCGATCAAGATTGACATAAAATGGCTGATAAAATATAACTCATCATTTAAGATGTAGATTAGATCAGTTTAGATTAACAAACGATGGGTTAAACAGGATATAAGGCCGATCTAGATCAATCCCAATCAGGCGGAGTGATATTGCTGTAATTAAATAAATAATGGAAGCAATGAGCAATATCGGTAACTTAATGAATCTATCCGAAGGAACGCCACCCTTAGATAGAGCCGATAACTAGACTTTAATCTAGTTCGAGAAGTGGAGGTCGACCGGATCGATGCAGCCGTACTTGAACTAAACAAGAGTCGATAACTAACTTATACTAGAGTCGCAGTGGAGGTCGACCAGATCGATGCAGCCGTACGAACAGAAGTATAAGCCATAACGGTACTTACAGACAAGCAGTGAAGGTCGATCGGATCGATGCAGTCATACTTGCTGAAGAACTCGTCGAGATCTACTCTACTCCTACTCCTAAGAGGTGGTCGTAGCCGAAAAAAGTAAGTAACTTGTATTTGATTGATTGTGTGTCCTTTACAATAGCTGGGGTTTGATTTTTATACCCAAAGCCTAAACATGAATACTACTCGAGCACGACTCATTATAATCTTTGGCATAGAAGAAAACATTCCAAATTTAAGATAACTTGGACCCTAATCTTTCCCTTTTTGTAGAGTCCGATATGTAGTTTCCTGGCACCAACCGTAGCTCATCATCGCTATCTGCTGACGTCATCCAAGGTGATCCGATTCTAGAGTCGTATCTGAATCGGTTGATATCAATCCTTATGCAATCGGTTCCTTGATCGACACAATTTTGGAAGCTTCGAGTTCCTGCGTTTTCTCTCTCCAAATTTAGGTGTAAACAATTACTAACTTGTCTTGGGTGTTTTTAGTGTTGTAGGACCATCCAAAGGATGCTGAGTACCTGAACACCCCAATCAGGTTCTATGATAAGATGGAGACCATCTTTGGTAGCTCAACAACAACTGGGAGGTTTGTTGTTGGTTCAAATGAGCCACTGGGGGGTGAACACCTACACCACTGACACTGCAACTACTAGTAGGGGGATGAGAAGGCTAACCATGGGGAGGGCAGCAAGGCCACTGAGCTTAATAGCTCTGTAGTGGGTGGGAAGAGGAAGAGGTCTTGCTTTAGTGAGGATGAGATGCTGCTCATGACCAACATGACTAACACAGTGAACAATGTGGCCAATGCTTTGAGGGAGACATGACCTGCTCATATTGATGCTGATCTGTACCATGTAGTGATGGACATGCTTGGCTTCATGGAGGAGGCCTTGATTGTAGCATTCAACCACCTTCTAGACAACAAGGCACAGGGTAAGGGTTTTATGGACATGCTAGACAACCATAGGGTTATCTGGCTTAGGAACTTCCTGGCCAAGCACTACTACATCTAGGATGCTTGCACTCTACCTCTACAGCAAGATAGAGGAGGAAAGCAGTTGAGAACCCTTATATGTTCTCCACCCTCCTTAACCACTCTCCTTCCCTAATCTTTTGTGCAGTGACTTAGGGCCTTTTGTGCAGCAAGGTAGCTTGACTTACTAGCACCTGTCCTTTTGGGGGTATTTTGGTTGCTCATTTGGGGGGTGGCTAATATTTTATCCTGGTGATGGCAGTTGTGTCTGCTGGTACTTGATCTGATAAGGCTTGTGATGGTGGACTGGTTGGAACTATTTATTTTTTCACATGTCCTAATCTATTTATGCATGAGTTGCCTATTTAACTATTGGATTGTGTTTGTAGTTTTGCTTTTGGGTGACTAGTTTGCCACACCATGCGATACATCCATTCCTAACTAACTACTTGATGTGGTCTTGTTTCATCATGTGCCTAGCTGATGATGGGTGCATCTCATGATGTGCAACCATTTACCACAAGTAAACACTCATTTTTTGGCTATCATGGGATGTGATGGTGGATTGGTTGGAACTATTTGTTTCCCTTTGATGTTTTGCTTTTGGTTCATGGTTTGCAAACATTGACCAAGATTGACCGGGTTTTTGACTTGTTAATTAGGATGTGATGGTGAGAATTTGGGTAAGGCCTATGATGATGATATACTATGATGAGGTGGCACTGTCTTCTTTTGATTATGTTGTTCTTGGTTTTTCCTTCTATGTTGCAGCCTAGGGTGTCTGTTGACTGCTAACTGCTATGTCCAGGCAAACAAACACACCCTTTTGGTATTATCTAGTGCTTGAGTTTTATTGCCAAGTGCTTGATTCATTTCTACCTTGATCTTTTTCTGACTTAATCAGTGCCACCAATGATTCTATATCAATACTATATGAATTCAAAGAAATCTGAGGCCAATATTTTTAATTGCCAGTGATGTATTCCATGTTGGATGGATTAGAATGCAGGCCACAAACTTTGCTTCTTGCGTCTTCTCCTCATGCCTAAACCAAGTTCTACTTTGGTTAATCACCTAGAGAAGCCACAGGAAGTGAAATGGTGGTCTGTGACAATCAACCACATGACTGAGGTTTATACTACACTGCTACCAATGATGTTTACACTAATTTCCTCATTTTCTTGAATCTCTAAACTAAACTGAGGCAGCTTCTATTTTGCAGAACTCAGATGAGTCCATGGTATGTGGTGTTCAATGGCAAGAAGCCAGGTGTTTACACTAATTGGGCTGACTGCCATGACCAGGTGAATCAGTTTCGTGGTGCTTCGTACAAGAAGTACAACACCTATGATGATGCTTATGCTGCATTCAGCTCAAGAATCAACTCAAATGAACTTTTGTGTGATCGTGATGACTTGTCTTCACAGAAAACATCACCTCCTCCTACATCTTTCACTATTATAGAAAATCTTTTCCACAACGTTTAGAAATGGGGCTCGGAGGCAGGCGAAAATTCCAACCGCCTCGGTTAATGCCTGGGATTAACCGAGGCAGGCATTTTTATTAACCGAGGCGGTCACAATCGACCGCCTCGTAAAATCGATTTACGGAGACGGTTAAAATCTAAAATAGGTCCATTTTTGGAGGCGGACAGCTTAAAAAGCCCGCCTCGATTAATAAGGCCGAGCCTAACAGAAGCCCATCTTAACCTGTTAACTATCGCGCTATATAAAGACGAACAAACCTTAGCCCATCTCAGCTCTTTATTTCTCTCCCTCACCTAGCCGTCGCGCACTCGCACGTCTCTCTCCCTCACGCGGTCGACGCGCACTCGTGAGTCCCTCTCCCTCACCCGTCGTGCCTCTCTCTCCCTCACCCGTCACACGTCTCTCTCCTCCATCACTTCTCTCCACGGCGATGTCCGGCTAGGGACGCCGCACGCCCCGACGGCGGGCGTCGCGGAGCATTAGCGGTCCGGCGGATCCGGCCTTCCCTCTCCCTCGAGCTCCTCCGACGGCGCCTCAGCTCTGTCTCCCTCTCCTCTGGCGGCTCTACGACGAGGAGCACCGGCCCCTCTGAGCTTTTGCTCAGATTCGGCGAGCGGGTGCCTGGATCCGACAGCGGGGAGGCGGATCCGACCGGCAATGCGAGGCGGGCGGCGCTCCTCCTCCAGTGTAATGGCGTGGACGAGGCGGGCCGGCGAGGCCAGATCTGGTGGTGGGGAGGCGGATCCAACGGGTGAGGCGGGCGGTGCTCCTCCAGCGGGCGAGGTGGGCGGCGCTGCTCCGACGAGCAGCGGCCGCGGCGGCGCGTGGATGGGCTCGGCGGTTCTATCCACGGGTTTTTGTTTTGTTTTTGTTTTTTTATTCGATTAACCGAGTCGGGCATCCAACAGCCTCGGAAAAAGGTTCCATTTACTGTGACCTTTGCACCAAGGTGGTTGCGATGCCCGCCTCGGTTAAGCGTTTTTGCTCGTCTCGGTAAAGTTTTGTGTAATAGTGTTTGCCACTTAAAAAAGTTTTTGTTGTTGGACTGCTCATGTATGTGTTGTACCTGTGGATTAAGCTCAGACTATGTTGTGATTGCCACTTAACTGTTTCATTATAGTTGTGGTAAGACTTGTCAATTTTGCTGCCTATTCCTTGCTTGAACTGCTGTTTCATGGGCTGCTGGTAGTTGCTGGTGGTTGGAAGCGCGCCACCGGCCAGCAGGCAAACAAACACCATCCCAAATGGAAAATTTGGGGGAAATCTGCTACTTGGGCAAGCCAAACAAACACCTTTCCACCCTAGCCAGCCCCTGTTTGGGCTAAGCAAATAAACAGACCCAGTTACACCACTTGAGGTTGTCTTGGCCTGGCTGGGCTGGGACGGACGAGCCACCCTAGGGCTCCTTTGGATGTTAGGGAGAGAAAAGCACGCGCTTTTGAATCCCACAGGGGATTCCTCCCCTGTATTTGACACCTACTCCCCTGTCGGGAGGAAATTCCCGACAACCATTTGGGAGACACGGGGATTAAAATTCCCTCCAACTAAAAAAATCAGTAAATTTAGAAAAAAACAAAGAATTCAAAAATGCTGCTCCAATCCACAAAATTAGTATCATGGATATAATTTCTCTAGTACTACATATTAAAAAGGTCATCTACAAATTTACTTGTCACAACACTCTTGCACTGATAAAGTAATAAAAAAACTGCCTAACTTGATCCAAGAGAAGGCCCGGTCCTCAACCAAGGATGAACACAGGTTAAACTGACAAGGTAATCAACAACTAGACAAGTACAAAACTACTGAAATGTCCACTTGCAGCCATCACAACCAGCAGGACAACAAAAGAGCCCTCCTCCCCCTGTAAATAGAAGAAAGGAGAAGTTATTATTGATTGAGAACACAGGATAATGTGGTAGAAATCTGAAAAAAAGTCACATAAGCTACATGTTGACAATCTATTACTTTGACCGTGAGGCAATCACGGTAAGCTACCATCAAACTATGACTTGATGAAAAATCAGCAAGGTCCGAAACTGTGCCTACTGTAAAGGCTAACCACTAGCTGAAAAAGAACAAGGAAAAATTAACTGAAGTGTACTAAACACAAGCTGCAAACAAAGAGGAACCAAATGCACTACCACTGGCTGACGAACTACAGAGCAAATACAAGACATTTAGATAGACATACTGCTACAGCTAGGACAAAAGCAAACTCAGGTGAACTAAGTACGTGATGGAATTAAGAGGAACAGGCAACACTATTGCAAGAAAAAATATAATCACACAAGTTCAGACCTGTACCGACAAACGATAGGGATACAGAGAAGCTTTGAACTGACTGAAAAACGGAGAGTGCAGCTAATTCAGACAACTTACAGAAACAGAGATACCAATGCAGAACTGCTACAGCACCCTGAATGCATTTCAGAAAAGATACAGGAGTACAAGAAAAATAAATACTGCATACCTCCAGAACTCAACGAAATCGAGTTAAACTCAATTGAATGAAAACTGAACTGCACAACTCAACTTATGTATTTATAATTTTAAAAATTAAGCTAGCTGACATAACCAGCTATAACCTGCGACACAAACTGAACTGCAGAGGGGTCAAGTTAGACTCCAGCTGCAACCAGCAAGAACTAAACTAGATCTTATTCAGAAAACTAAATCAGACAAATGCACAAGAAATATTTCAGCTAAATGCATAAGAAATCAGACTAGATCACATGTAGCAATACTAATTTTAGCAGCACTAATTTCTCCATCTCATGTAGCAGTACTAAATCAGAAACTATTTCTTGTGATAATAGGAAGAAACTATTTCTCCATCTATTTATTTGTGCTCAGATGTACAACCATAAACATTAGTGTATTAGTAGCAATATACAATACAGTCATCAACCGACCTTCATCGCTTACCTCAGAGCAAAAGATGATACTTATTATCCATTTAAATGACAAGAATCATTCACGCATTAGAGAAAATATGAATTGGAAGTAGTATTTCCTTGTTGAGCTATTTCAACAATTGTTTCTGAAATGATTGAGACTTATTTTCCCCCTCTTAGTACTTAATTATATCAATAACCAGCACTCTGATTATCAGATGGCATAAAAAGTTACACAAGAGCATTAAACTTTCCAGCACATGGAATCACCTAAAACTAGTAATCGAAGAGAGGTAACAATGTAAAGCAGGCAAGCAGGTAATAGAGGAATGTTTCATACATTTGTTAGATCTTCAGGTTAAACAAATTGTAGTAAGCCTCTGCTTCAAACTTCTAGATAATTATTGGTGTGTGTTCCTCACACCTAGTGGGGTGGGGAGCAGTGGTACAGATTTCTTTAAAATTTATTCAAACTAAAAAAAATCAATAGAAACTGTAGGGGTTTAGGGGGTTCTTGCCAGATCCAAACTCACAAGTACACGCTAGGGCTAAGAACATCAAACAAGCAAAGAAAACACTACCAGGCCCTTTAATTTGAATGGGGGAAAATAGATCTCAGTAGCTCACAAACAAGAATACGCAGTACAAGGATTGTGCTTGTACCTCGGATAGGGTCGGAGGATGGCGAGGGGAGGGGAGCGGCGTTTCTTCCAAGCGGATGGAGTGCGCGGCGTTGCTTCCCGGCGGATGGAGAAGCGGCGTTGCTAGTACTAAGGGAATCGGGGCGGTGAGCAGAGGGGCGCCGACGTTTCTTCCGGGAGGACGGAGTGCGCGCCGCTACTGGTATGAAGGGAGTCGGGGCCGGAGGGAGATGGGGACGAGTGGCGCACGAGACTGGAAGTGGCGGCGCTCAAACCCTAACCGCCATGCCTCTCCATCCTTTGCGAGTCAGAGGCAGTCGACGAAACGAGTGAGCGAGGCGGAGAGGCGACGGGAGACAGAAACACGACTCGGGAGATGATTTTTTATTCCCCCGCGGATCGACGGGGAACGGGCTGACAAGGCACGGGCCTTTCTTAGCGCAAGGGGTATCCAAACGGCAACACGGAATGGAGGAGGGTGCTGCTCCCACGAGCCTCGCGCTACCCGTGGATGAGGCGGGGATACCGGCGGTATCGGGGCATCCAAAGGAGCCCCTAGTCTAGGAAAACAAACACGTCCTTTATGTCTCCATAGGCTAGACTCCACTCCACGGCACGAACAAAGCAAAGGAGCGGTGAATCTTCCTAGAACCCACTCACATGTGGTGGGTATAGCACACAGTGAACCAGAAAGAAGAGGTTTGTGATGCAGAAAGTCGTCGCTTTCGTTGCCGAACTCGTTTTCCTCAGCTCGTCTGCTCGTGACGGCGATTTCCTCGTGATTAGTACTAGATTAAGAGTAATGGAGGCCAGCGGTTCGTTGGCTAACTTGGCTGCCGCCACCGGTCTTCGTCCACCACCCGCTAACCAACCCACGTCGACGACGACGACAAGCAATTGACGCCGTGCTCCCCAGGTCCGGTCGATCAGTTTTCTTTTCTGGGCAGTGGGCGGTGTCGTACGCTGACGCACCCGCGCGTCCCGTCCGTGATGGATGGATCGATGCGGCCACTCGGCAGAAATGGACGGACCTCTCCTCTAATGCGCCCAGCGCCTTTCCTGGTGTCTTGGAACAGCGAGCAGCGAGGAGGAACGTGGCGGGCCTTGCCCAATTGCCCATAGCTTATAGGCCGCCTGGATGTGGGCCGGTTGCACTCCCCTTCCCTGCTGCTGCCTGCTGGTTGCGGTGGAAAGCCCATCCGCAGGCCCATCACGGCATCGGTCAAACCCGACTCCACCCCACCGGCCACCACTGCGTAGCCGCCACCGTTCCGCTCCGCTCCCCCGTGCCGTGCTGGTCTCCACGCACCGCTCGCAGCCGCCGCCGCACCGCCGGCGAGGCGACTAACCTCCTCCTCCTCCCCCTCCCCACTGCTGCGCGCGACACAGGCTCATCGGACCCTCTCCACTCAGGACTGTAAGAGGAACCGAGACGCCACCTGGGGCCTCCGACGCTGCCTGGTTAGTAGTACTCCGTCTTAGATCCTCCTCGTTTACATCAGTCTCGACGAATCCGCGGGAGCTAATCGGTAGGCACATCAGATACAGCTCGAGATCGTGTGAGAAAATCGGTTTTTTAGGTCAGATGCGCAGCAGATTACCAAGCCGGATGCGCGCCCCTGCCGCTCTTGGATTACGCTGCCCTTGTTCCAAGATTTTTTTTCTTTTCCTGCTGGGATAGTCTGCTGACCGGCGGATGTGGGAAGTACCTGGTTCGTCCTGGGTCTGGCACTGGCTCCGCTAGGGCTTTTCGCGGCGGCGGGAATGGGGGCTTAGGTTTTGCTCGGCAGATTTCGCCTAGAAACTCCTCGGTGGCTCTGGCTCGGGTTCAAGTGAGAAGTGACTTTAGGGATTGTTTGCCATTTTCCTTTTCCATGGTGGGGATTTTCCAGCGCGAGTCTAGTCAAGTGGAAACAGATTTAGTTGATACGATTACATGTTCTGCCGAATTCAGGTAGTCATACCAGATGGGTGATATGTATTGGACTGGGGATACAATGCTTAATATCTAAACTCATCTGTAATTTGTCTTTGATTTATTTGAATGTTGCAGAGCCTAGAGGGTTGTTGCATATTTTTGGAGAGTCTGCGCTCCTCCCTGCTACACCCGTCCCATCTCCATCCCTGTCAACAAGATGGCACGTCAGTCCCCGCTCTCACTCGCGAGAGATCAGGCGAAGGTGGGCGCGCTGAAGCGTCTGACTCTGAGCTCGTCCAAGACGGCAGGGCGGAACTCGTCCGGGCGCATCACCTCTTTCCACCGTGGCGGAGGGGCCAAGAGGCTGCAGAGGAAAGTCGATGTGAAGCGGGGCACCTCTTCCCTGGGCATTGTGGAGCGGATCGAGTACGACCCGAATCGCTCTTCTAGCATTGCTTTGGTGCGATGGGTCCAAGGGGTGCATTTCCGCCGCCCCAAGGCTCTACAAGATCCCAGCGCCAAGCCACCGGTCCTGGAATCTTTCACTGCTGATGTCTCTGGTCGGTTTTCCCTTGCTCCATTGTCTGGTAGAGTGCATAAAGAAAAGGAAGCTGCTGCGCTGTACTCTTCTTTGGGAAGTGGAGATATCGCAACTCTTAAATCTGGTAGGAGCTTACCTAGGATAGCATTAGCTGGTGCCAAGCCCACTTTCTATGCTCAAGTCAGAGGAAATGAAGAAGAAAAACAGACATTCTCTCTCTCTGGAATTCAAAAATGGGCAGCGGATGATGCGCTTTGGACACAGAGAATGAAGCGTCAAGCTGCTCTCTCTTGGCATGATCTCAAGAAGAAACCTTTGCTTCAGACACAGGCTAACCGCTTTAGTAGCTTGGCAGCAAAGTCTACTGGTACGAGTAAAGGGCCAAAGGGAAAGGCTGATTGTGTACCAGTATCTTATATACTGGCCAGTCACCAATGCATGCCAGGTAGTACAGTGATGAACTATGACTCCTCGAAACCTTCTAAGAGTACATCCTCTTCACCATATTCCTCAGCTAATCAGTTTGATATAATTGATCTCAACTCAAAGGTTGGGAATTGCATACCACTAGCCAATGCACGAATTGGAACATGGGTGCATGATATTGAGTGTCATCCTGGTCAGGGTGGGAAGATGGTTCGAGCAGCTGGTACATATGCTAAAGTAGTCCAGGAGCCAGGTGTGCGGTGTGTTCTGCGGCTTCCTTCAGGTGCTGAGAAGATTGTCGATTCAAAATGCCGTGCTACAATCGGTATAGTCTCCAATCCAAGCCATGGCACACGCAAGCTAAGGAAAGCAGGGCATAGCCGGTGGTTGGGCAGGCGCCCTATTGTCCGTGGTGTTGCTATGAATCCTGTGGATCATCCCCATGGTGGAGGCGAGGGGCGTACCAAAGGAGGCAGGCCTTCAGTTTCTCCTTGGGGAAAGCCCACTAAAGCAGGGTACCGGTCACCAAATGTGGCCAGCCGTAAAGCTTCTTAGTGTGATGTAACAAGCTCAGATGGAATGGCCCTTTTTGTTTCGGATCTTTGTAGTCGAGAAAATAACGAACAGTGTTGGTGGTAGAGGGAACTGTGATGCATTATCTTGGTTGTGATGTAGGAAGCAGACAACAGAAAGTAATGTTTTCATTCCTATATTTGTTAGAGTGTTTTCTTTTGCAGAAATACATAACATGGCCTTCCAATGATACATTATCTTTCACTCCAGTGTGAAACATTATCTTTGTCTTCAATCCTGATTAGTGCATTTTTTCCTTTATTCCTTTTCGTGTATATTTTATGACATATTCTGTTGTGGTGCCACTGTTCTGATTGAGAAAGGATGTTCTTTTCTTTTTGGCCAAGGCTTGTCCACAGACAATAAACACATGCTGGGCCCCTGTCTGTAAACATATTTCAAGACAGGTTCTGATTGTTACAAAGAGTATGAATTTGGAAATAGCGACGCAGATCATAGTCCAACTCTTTACTCTTGTGTATTTCTCTTTGTTTTATTGCAACTGAATTTATTGCTTAAACATGTGACTGTTTTTGTTTTGTAAATCAATTTTCTTCTCGTGTACTTTGCCCATGAATTGCCTCTCTCTGTCCTGGTACCTTCCTGCTAACCAACGCCACGGCCTACGGCAACCTTCGTTGCCTGTAGTATCGACTCCAAATTCTCTGCTAGTGTTTTCATCTTAAAGTGACTGTTCAATTGGCAAAGGAATGTCTACTAATTTGGTTTGGCCTAACAAAATTATCTTAGGTACTATTCAAGCACAAAAATTGGCGTGTCTTGCTCCGGATTCGATTCGAGTGTCTGAAGAAAAGGATGCTCCCTTGATGGCACTATCCTTGAGACGTCTCCATATACTTGGCTGCAATCGTGTCTGTGACTTGGACAGTTTGACAGCAGTTTCTTCAGGATTTTTGAGCTTGTGCAGTGTTTTCGGATCTTTACACTCCAAAACATCTGAAACGGTCTGGGCTTTCAGTAATGATTGATTGATTTGATTTCTTCTTTAACATCATTGTAACTGCCAGGTTAGTTTGTGGAATGTGGTATTGAACGTATTAGATCACCTTCTAGTAGAACTACTCCGTAGGATGTATGGCTTAAGATGGCACAGCACTGTACGCATCCAGTAGAACCTTTGCCTAGCACGGGCACTCGTCCAGGTTTCCGATTTGGACGCCTCCAGCTGAGATTGATGCCTGGAGGTTAACCGGGCTGGGAGGCTCAATTAGTTCACTAACGAACCTAGGTCAACCCCATCGAGTTGATACGTGCCTCCAGAAAGCTTTATTGGTTGCAAGACCGTTTAAGGCTTAGATTAATAATGTAAAGCAAGCGATCTTACATATTTCCAAAACTGATGTACTCTAGTACTTGCTTACATACACATAGAAAAAGGCCCAAAATGATGTTGTATTCTACTTGTTACGCAAAGAAAATGGAAAAGGTTGAAAAGGAGAAAAATTAAAAAAAAAGGAAGGACTGCAGGATCCGATTACAAATACATGGGCAGAGTTCGAAAATAAGTAATACTCCTATATATATGGGCTGCTCAGCCATTGCTTCCAACTGGAATGAGCACAGAAAAGCTGTGATTTCAAATTTAGATGTTTGGAACACCTGAACAGTGAATAAAATATATTTCTGTCAAGCATAGGGCGACACTGTTTTATTGGACAGAAAGGAAAATAGCACTGTGGAGTCAAATAACTTAATCAATGAAGATGAAATCTATAATCATTAAAATAAAACAAAATGGAAGAACGTTGAAATCCACCTATTCTACACATGGTCACATATCAAATGTATGCGCATCTGGTCCAGGGAAATGAAAACAAAGTATAAATCATGAACACGCATCTAGTCCAGCTGGTGAGGTGAGCACTGGGGAGCATCAGCACCATCCCAATAGATCAGTAATTCAGTATCCATCCACATGATCTAAGCCACAGGAAACAGATCAGTTTCCGAGCTGAGGCTACAAAAGCAATTAAGAAGGATACAATGTTGCATATATGCAGATAACTTGGGAAGTGCCATTTCAGCCATGAACTTGCATTTGGAGTGACTTGAAGTACTCAACTGTCTCATCTAGTGTCGATGCTCTGTCGGTCTGAACAATCAGCAGAATCAACACTACTATTACAATAGGATCAAATTGGACAGAAGCATAAGCTGCTCTCTGGGTCTGTCCATAAGCATGCGTTATTAGTGTGCTAGAAATTGTTTCTACACTGTGTTGCGGTGACACATGAGTTCTTGCAAAGCAAACATATTTTCGTTGATCCAGCCCCTTCTCTGCAACAGGAGAGACATCAACCAACTTAAGAACAAACCATGGTAACTGCCAACTGCGCCAGGATGAGGAAGGGGAGGGCGACGTCAAATCATTGATGATTTCAGCGACAGAGAAAGAAAAGCAGAACATCTGAAACTCACTGCTATATCATGTTAAGAAGAATAGCTTAGGTGGTCATATTTTGAGATGAATAATTCAACTGACTGATAAAACCATAGTCATGCAATTAATATTGATATATCTACACAATGCAAATCAATGTTCAAGAAACAGATGACACTATCCTTGAGACTTCTCCATATACTCTTCTCCTAATGTTGGCTACAATCCTGTCTGCAACTTGGACATCAGTTTCTTCAGGATCTTTGAGCTTGTGCAGTTCCTTCGGATCTTTACAATCCTTCAAAACATCTGAAACAGCCTGGGCTTTCAGTAATATTGATTTCTTCTTCTCTATAGCATCATCTCCTTCCTTATCCCTGTAACTGCCAGGTAACTTTGTGGAATGTGGAACTGAACGCATTAGATCTGCCAACTTCTGTACCAATTTGACTAAACCAAGCCGCTTTAGCTCTTTCATAAGCATCCGGTAAGTGATATACTGGGGCACAATCCCTCTCTCAAACATCTGCTCAAACTCCGCAAAAGCCTCCTCAAAGCGATGGCGTCGGCAAAGCAAATGTATCAGCATGGTGCTGGTCGCTTGATCTGGCTCAAAACCATTATTTCTCATCTCCTGAAGCATTTGCAGCGTTAATTCAAGCCGGTTCGCCTCGCACAACATCTTGACCAGAAGGTGGTAAGTGAACCGGTCTGGCGCGTAGCCATTGCTGACCATCTTCACGTAGAGATTCATTCCCAGCTCAATGCTACGATTCCTGGAAAAGACCATGAAAAAATAGTTGTATGTCCTTGCAGTTGGTGAAATGCCCCTCCCCAGCATGGCCTTGAGTACTCCACTAGCCCCGGCAAGGTCTCCGTGCTTGCAGTAGCCGAAGACGAGGGAGTTAAATGTCGAGATATTGGGTGCCACGCCGTACAGGGGAAATTTCTCGAGCACCTTGTGTGCGTCCCCGAAACGACCTGCCTGTGCAAGCGCATAGACAATGGGGTTGCAGGTGAGCAGATTGGCCTGGATCCCCTCCTCCCGCATCTGGTCGAGGAGCGCCATCGCCTGGTCAGGCCTGCGCATGACGCAGTACGCGTCGATGAAGGTCCCGTAGGTGACCACCGTCGGCCGCACGCCCTCATCGCGCATCGCCGCCCAGAGCTTCTCCACCTTGTCGAGCCGGCGCGCGCGGGACCACCCGTTGAGCAGGACGTTGTAGACCCGCACGTCGGGCGCCCACCCGTCGTCCTCGCGCCGGATCTGCGCGACGAGCGCGCGGCGGCGCGCGAGGTGGCCCTCCTTGCAGAGCGCGTCGACGACCAGGATCAACGGGGATACCGCCGCCTCGGCAGCCGGCGCGCCGTCGTCGCTTTCGACGGCGTAGCGGTCAGGTGGCGTTGGAGGAAACGGAACGCGCGGGCCGCGGAGTTGGTGCGGCCGAGGCGGGCGTAGCGGCGGAGGAGCGGCGCGAACGCGGCGAGCGGCGGCGGCGGGGAGGATGCGGCGGGCGGGAGCAGGAGGAAGCGCCAGGCGGCGGCGAAGAGGCGGCGGGAGGCGAGGAGGGAGACGGCGGTGGCGGCGCCGGCCCAGCGGGCGAGTGCCGGGATCGCGGAGTCCGGGAGGGTCGGGAGCGCGGGGCGGAGGTGCTGGAGCAGCTCGGGGGTCGGGGCGATGCCGGACGCGGGGAGGAGGCGGGCGGCGTCAGCTCCGTGGAGGATGGAGAGCGCTTCGGCAGCCGCGGTTGGAGTTGGAGGAAGCATCTCAACCATCGCCTTCCAGTAGAACGGATGCAGTGTGTCTTGAGGTGACGTCGCCACCGGCCAGACCCCCCTCCCCCTTCTCGGAAGTTCCGAGGTCTCCCAACCTCCGGCGGCGCTAGGCCCCGCTGGAGCTTGGAGACGAAAACGTGTGCCCCTGTGAGCTGTGAGCTGAAGCTGATGGGCCTGTAGTCCTTATATTTGTGAATGCAATACAAAATAATTAGGTGTCACTTGCTGTGTGCTCTAAGATAATACAATCACCTAGCATTACAGTTCAAACGCCACCCCCCCCCCCCCCCGCCCCCACCTTAAATTTTGAATATGTCTACTCAGTAACGGGTTGTTTTACACTCTCCTAGCAACTAATTTTTTCCTATGCACTTACACTGTCTTATAGCTATATTTACACCGACTTATTACTATATTTATAATAATTTCTTCAGTATAATTTATTGGACAGAGTGACGTAACTTCGGAAAATTGCATATCTCAAACAAATATATGCCAAAATTTTCAAAATTTTTCTATGGATTTCATATATGAGAGAAATATATGTCAAATTATTCACAAATGTTATCAAATTGTTCACAAATTATTCACAAATTTCAGAAAAAATACAAATTTCAGAAAATCAGTTTCTCTATTTAAGAAGTCCATGGCGGACGCCTAAGGAACGTCACATCCGCACCAAGAGATGAAGGCGGCGAGCTCGACCTCGTGGTGTAGCGACTCGTGCGGCCCCGGGATCTCCACGGCGGTGGTGGCCACTCCAGCGTGGAGGACCAACGAGGTCGGTCAGCTTCAGGAATAGGATGGGCTCCGACGCGGAGACGGAGACAGAGACGGAGAAGGTGGCGGCGAGCGACAGCTTCGTCAAGGACACCTACGGCGAGGTCAGGGCCACCAAGCAGCTGCCCGTCATGCCGTGGGCCTTCTCCGTCGCAAGGCGAGTCGAGCGGAGGTGGGTAGGTGGCCGGGCGGAGGTCTCACGATGCGGGCGGAGAAGAATCGGGGAGGGTGGGGGATCCAAAGGCCTAGAAAACGGCATATTCTGAGGCTCCGAAACATGCGGTTATCAATTAGCAAATCTGTAAATTTTACTCCCTCCGTTCCTTAAAATTTTGGAATAGAGGGAGTTTGGTACAGATCCACCATACCATTGACTTCTCCCAAAAATGTTGATCACCAGCGAGGAGCAGATGGAGCTTGACAGGCCAGCTTTCCTTTGTCATATCTCCGCTTTAACGCATCGACGTAAGAAATTTCACTTGTTCGTGTTATCCTCAGGTGGCTCTCATTGCTAGATGCCTAAATTCCTAACTAACTAAACTTTTTAATACTACATTTTTCAATTTCGGTACTACATTGCCTTATTATAAACAATTATTGCTATAAATGATATTTAAATATTAAGTTGCAAATGCCTCTAAACCTACATCTAGTCATTACCCACAAAACCTACGTCAGTACGTCACTAGATATTACATTGTTGAGAAAACAATGCTCATTACCTTTACCTTAAGTTAACGAAACGATGAAGAGCAGAGCGAGCTCGCAACTGCCAGCGGCCTGCCTGCTCCTCCTCCCTCTCGTGCCGTCGTGCGTGACCCTCTCTTCTTCCTCCCCGTGCAGCACTCTCTACTCTGTCCACCACCGAAGTAGAACGGTTGGACGGAGTGAAAGCCAGAGATGGAAAAAATGGTCAGGCTCAAAATATCAACCGTTGGACGCGATGTGGACTGTACCTAATTTAGGTGGTGCTAAACGACTTGCTACGTTAGACCGTTAGACTGATGGTTGAGCAAGTTATTGGCAATCCCATGCTACAAGGTCTACGCGGTAGCTCCACGTCAGCAGAAAGTGTCACACAGAAGATAAGTCCTACAACGGCTCACGTTTACACTGGCCCGTTCGCTTGTCTTAAATTTGGCTTGTTCGGCTTGTTTTTTCAGCCGGAACAGTGTTTTTCTCTCACAACAATTCAGCCGGAACAGTGTTTTTCAGCCAGTTTCAGCCAAAGTTCAGACCAGCGAACGGGGCCACTGTCCAAAACATTTGTGGTACCTAATTGTTCGGCTGATGGTTTTTGCGGCTGATAATCCGGCTAATGCTGTTTTGTTATGAGAGAAAAACATTATACTATGCCTGATAAGTTCAAGCGAACATAATTTTGCACTTTGACTTGGTATGGACCTTGTTTTGACATAGAAAGATGTGAAACAACATTCGTTACACCAGAGACAATCAGCACTACTTTAGCAGTACTTTTCAGCAGTGATGGACGGTGGAGGTCCAACCCTACACCTCACTACTATCATATGCACTTCCCTTGCATCCTCATAAAAAGTCTCTTCTGACAATGGTGATGGGCTACGCTAATGACCCGTTCCCACTCTTACCACCACAGTGGAAGTCCATCCACCCAAACATCACCAGCGGCAATTCCTACGGCGCAAAGCTCGGTGACCTCGACATGGTCAACACTTTGGCACTCTTTCCACGGTAGTGTTTAAACATACTAAATGATTGTTTAGGCGAACAGTGGTTAGTGTTAGTTGTAAGGTACTCCCTCCATCCCAAATTGTAAGACGTTTGACTTTTTTGCCCCAAGTTTGACCACTCGTCTTATTCAAAAAATTTATGCAAATATAGTCAAATTTAAGTCATTCTTGAAGAATTTTTATTAATAAACCAAACCACGACGAAAGAAGTGATATTTTACACAAATTTTTGAATAAGACGAGTGGTTAAACTTGGTGTCAAAAAAGTCAAACGTCTTACAATTTGGGATGGATTGAGTATTACTTAGTGTGCCTGTATATTACACCTTCTTCAAAGGTGTTCTTGAACTATTCCTTTTATAAATATAATCGTATATGTTCCAGGTTTCTTTCGAAAAATCATGGTACTACGTTGTAGCTGGGGCACTGTGATTAATGATTTTCCCTCTACAAACGAACAGTACTTTGACTTGGTATACTCGCTGCAACTTATTAGGCTGCCACTGTGGCTATTTGTAGGACTAGCTACAGTACATATTAGTTGTTTTTTTACAGCCACAGCAACAACCGCAACCTAAAGAAGCTGCAGCGAGCATTGCCAATTTTTCTCTCTCTTCCGCTCTCTCTCTCCCACGTGGAATCCTATAGGCAGCAGCCTGGTGCGGCAGGACCGAGCGTGCCTGGAGTGGCTGGACGCGCAGCCGCGGGAGTCCGTGTTCTACGTGAGCTTCGGCAGCCTGGCCTGCATGACCCCGCGGGACTTGGCGGAGACGGCGTGGGGCATCGCCGGCAGCGGCGTGCCGTTCCTCTGGGTAGTCCGGCCGGGCCTCGTCCGCGGGCCGGGGCAGAGCCAACAGCGGCTCCCGGAGAGGTTCGAGGCCGTGACGCGCCGGCGCGGCATGGTGGTGGCGTGGGCGCCGCTGGAGGAGGTGCTGCGCCACCGCGCCTTCGGCGGGTTCTGGACGCACAACGGCTGGAACTCCACGATGGAGAGCGTCTGCGAGGGGGTGCCCATGCTGTGCCGCCCCTACTTCGGCGACCAGCCAGGGAACGCGAGGTACGTGGAGCACGTGTGGCGGGTGGGCTTCGAGGTCGGCGGCGAGCTCGAGAGGGGCAGCGTTGAGGCGGTCATCCGTCGGCTCATGACCGGTAGGAACGGCGCCGAGATGAGGGCCAGGGCCGGCGAGCTGAAGAAGGCGGCGGCGGAGGCGGGTCGTCGTGCCTCGCCATTGACAAGCTGGTCACGCACATCATGTCCCTGGACTCTACTCGACGCGAGGCGGCGAGCTTCAAGTTTTGACATGATAATAAACAGTTGAAACTCTTTGCCTGAAACCTGATGACTCGGTTAAGTTTTAGTAGTTGTGAATCTAAATCTCAACTCTTTTTGTTAACCGGCTGGAAATTGAAAGTTAGCGTCTCAAAATTTTCCGGGTTTTGTGTTTAAGCGCCTCTGTATATCATAGTGATGAGAGATGCCCCAGTGCTCCTTTCGCAAAATGTATTGATGCAGGCACGTAATTACTTAAAAACCATTTGTGTATTGGCACTTAGGTGCGCCAAATACCTGAGCAGGACATTGTGCTACCATGCAAAGGCACTCTCTCCAGCACCCTGCGGAAGCCGGTCAGGCCAGTTACATTGCAATCGTCGGGTAGACCAACGAACACTCGCCCATGACCATGGGAGACCTTATCGGGACAAGCTCACTCTAGGTTGCTCTAACGTTAGCATGCCAACTTGAGCACCTTCAATCGCCATCCAGATAAAGGAAGAACAATCAATTAGGAGCAACATATTAGGACTTGAAAGGTAAAAATGATAAACTGTTTTATTTTGAACCGATTGGATTTCCTCGATCATCATTGGTCCTTTATATTTATACGGTGAGATCTTGAGACTTGCTAGCGCTCGTACGTCCCATCTGGGGCTCTAGCATCAGACAGTGCTCCTGAACATGTGCCTTATGCACCCATCCCTCTCCAGAGGCCGTGCAGGCCCACGCATGCGGGGGGACCACCGTGAGGCCGCTCCGTTTCACACGCTCGCATGCACACAACGGCACAAGCACCAGCACCACCACCAGCAGGCACGTGTGGTGACCCACGGAGGCGCACTAGCAGCAGTGTGCATCCCCGAGATCTACTTTTGAAACATCCAAATAAAAAACTTGCAATATACGTCTGAAAACAGATGAAACACTTGAAACATGCGCCTGAAACATGCGTATATAGCCATAGCAACATGTGCAACACCAGATCTACTTTTCAAACATCCAGATGCAACACTTGCAACATATAAAAGAAAACAGATGCAACACTTGCAAAAAAACACCTAAAAACACTCGAAACACATAGTAAAACATACGCAATATCCAGATAAAACACTTGCAATATATGTGTGAAACACATGCGACATCTAGATAAACACGCTTGCAATATACGTTTGAAAAACAGATAAAACATTGGGAACAAACGCTTGCAACATACGTGTACAAACCATTGCAACATCCCGATCTACTTTTGCAACATCCGTATGAAATACTTGCAACATATCTCTGAAACATATAAAATATTTGAAATGTACACTTCAACATGTGCTTTCAATGCAACATCTGTTTGCTGCTTGGGAGAAATAGAGGCTCGTCGGCGTGTGAAGTTCATCGGTCTAGAGCTCGCCGGTGGCGTGGTGGCCAGGGGGCGCGATAGCCGTCGAGCGTGGCGGTGGGAGCAGAGCTGTCCTCCATTTCTTCGAGCCCGACAACAGAGCTTTGCGCTATTGACGGACCGGCCTAGGGACACCGCAGCCTTGGACCAGACTGGACAGGGGTGTGGCAGAACCGCCCAAAATAACATACTTTCGGAGGTGCTCGTCTTTAATTAGACACTAAGCACCCCGAAAGTAAGCTACACCAGGCGGTTCCGTCGAGCACACCCTAAGGGAGACCTCGAACAATCCACGTTTTTCATCTAGAATCCAATAATAAGAACGAGTTTATAATACTTAGTCCATTCCATACAACAAGAGTTCTCGAAAATACATTATTACAATACCAAGTTTAGAGTGCAGAATTTAAACAGCGGAATTGAAATAAACATCTAATGATAAGATACAAGGATCCGTCTGTGCCCACCAGAAGAATCCTCCACACAACAACCACTCCTCAAGCTGCACCTGCAATAGGGGTAAATAAACCCCGAGTACACAATGTACTCGCAAAACTTACCCGACTAGTGGGAATAATTTTTCGACTCCAAAGGATATGATAAGCTTTATGGTTTGCTAGGTTCCTTTTGTGAAAAGCATTAATAGTAGTGAATCCTTATGTATGTGTTTTATTAGCAGTCATGATTAGTTTATTAGCTAACCATTCTATATAAGCACTTGTTCTACTTTCAAGCAAGAATTGAGCAATCAGATCCATTCATCTCCTTTCATCTTCCAGCTCTTACTACGGTGCTAGACCATAGGCAAGTCGTACCGTATCACACGGCCATTTGTGAACCAATATATCCTAGCTAGGTACCCCGAAATACACGCCCCGCTTGTACCCCAGGCACAAGCAAGACCAACCCACCACTCTCCTGTCAAGGGGTCCAGGTCCTCGTCCAAACTTGGACTCCAAGCCCCCACTCCTGAGTCCCAGACTCAGTGTTTTGTTTAGACCTCTATCATCCCCGCCTCCAATCATTCGGTTTGGAAAAAGCCAGAACCCACGAAAAGAGAGCAACGAGCCTTCCCGCTCCCATAAGCAAGTATGTGCTCAGGATAATAAGTCTGTGACCTAACTACCATCTACAGCAACAGATGGTCCTTAACCGACACGGACAGGGAAAACAATGTAACCAAGCTATGCCCCGTTAGCCGTGGGACACAACTTATTACACCCACCAATACCTATACCATATCCCTGTCCGGTCTCCATTTCCTTTCACTATTTTATCATGAGAGTAATAATAATAATCACCTATTGTGAGTAACGACAGGTTACTCACGCTACCGATAGGCTAAGCATAGCAGTTACTCGACCTATGCTAGTAGGACTCATAGGCAGGTTTATCTATGCACGTAGTTTTAATATAAATCCTGTAACGTAAATGCTCATCACACATATATATATATATCCGGTGATTATTCAAAATATGGGTTATGCATCGGGGCTTGCTTTGGGCAGGCGGATTGTTAGCTATGTCAATCGTTGGTGGCTGTGGGGCTTCCTCCTGTATGAGAATCTCCTCCTCGTACTCCTCGATCACCTCCTCGTACTCCTGCTCTCCGGCGGTAACGAACTCCACCAACTCGTTCTCTACATGCATGCAATAATGATGCAACACTTAGTATTTTGGCAACAACAACTCTTAAAATAAGAATACACATGTTAAGCTCTTAAGCTAGCTCTAATGACTAATATACTAAGCTAATCATTATCTCTACCAAATAGATTTCAAGCTCACCCTACAAGTGCTTAACTTTTATAAACTAATATCATGCCATTATTCATTTAGTCTTAATGGGTATTTAGCTACCATATTAAGTAGTCTATTTTAGGGCTACAAAAATTACAGTGAGCACATAATAATACAATGAAGCTACTATAAAAATTTCGGGTTTTTGCTATCACCAATCTACCACAAAAATTCCTATAATTATTAATCAAAATAATACTAAGCATCTCAGCTATTTTAATGCTCCTTAGCAACCACACAGATATGTATGAACTAACTATACTAACAGGTAAACAATGTTTTTGGGAGCATAACAAAATTAGTTTTATAATTTTTGGATATCTACATTATTTTATATTAATTACCAAAGTTCAGCTCAAAATTAAAATGAAAAGCTATTTCTATTTTCCATGAAAAAAATAAACCGATTTTGGCGCAACGCGGCCCACGCACGGAGGCGGCCCACGGCGGGGAGCCCACGCGCGCTGGCACTCTTTCAAAAACGCCCTCGCGTTATTAGACAATAACGCGAACACTACACGTACTATTTCTATAGACAACGACTTTGTAACGGAGCCCTCGTATCTTTTCATCTTCGCACCGAAGAGGTCCCCGAGACGCCCCGTGGTCACCAGCGCGGCGGACGGTGGCACTAGGCAGTACGCCGGCAACAGGGCGCACTGGAGCGAGCTGCCACCACGTGCGGTCGCCCACAATGGCGCCACGGTCATCCTGGCGAGCTACAACACTAACAGGACGGTAGAGATAGGGAATAAGCACCAGGGGCACACCGCGAACCCGGTCGAAGTGGTGGTTCGGCCGGCAACAACCTGAGCAACGCTAACAAGAAAAAAAGTGCATTGTGGAGTCCTAAGCCAAGCTAATAATATGAGGAGAGGTAGAGGAAGACTGAAATTGACATGAGGGGAGGCAATAAAAAGATATTTGAAAGCTTAGGATATACCTAGAGATCTATGTTTGAATAGGAGTGCTTGGAAATCAGCTATTGAAGTGCCTGAATCGTGACTTGGGGCTCCTGGTGGGTTTCAACTCTAGCCTAACCCAACTTGCTTGAGACTGAAAGGCTATGTTGTTGTTGTTTTAAAAAGTTATCTATATATTTTTCTGGGATATAGATGCATTTAAAAATACTAAAATTTGATTTAATATTAGAAAGTTTGTTTTAACTCCAAAAATATGAAACAAGTTTCAATTTTTTGTAAAACCATGTTATACCATTTTTCGATTGATGTATCCAATTGAAAAGAACAATCCATTCACTTTTTTGCACTTTGAAAATTCTCTTTCAACCCCCAAGACCTTGTTGTTCTACGCATCTTTCGACAAGATTCGTGAGGGTTCTAGATGCCCTTGCCGATCTTAGAACATCCTCATATGTATTTCTCAAAGGGTTTTTTCGAGAGACATCCGTGGGTTTTAGACAAATTCATTGGAGCAAGGTCGGCTAAGCCAACTTGAAAGTCGGCTAGGCCAACTTGTCGTATCTCTGTTGCATGATTTGATTGTTGCGATCTGTTTTTTATTTAGAGAATCGTTGCGATCTGTGTTGTGCATGCTAGCCCTGGAGGTGTGGGTCTTTCTATGCGTCAACAACAACCAAACATCAAGATAGTTTATACGTTTATGATGGCTTGAGTTGTGTTGCATAAAGCCTAATACAAACAATAAATCAGACCTATATTGAAGTAGCAAACTGTGTCACATAAATAAGAAGTGAGCCATGGACTTAGATGCCGTGCTTTATCTTTTATCTTTCTTTGGTACCTTTATGCTTCTGAGTTCATTCATGGGGAGGGCAATGTAGAAGTTGAAGACATATGGCAAAGGTTTAACAATCAGATTTGTTTTACTTCTCCATTCCACAAACAGTGAACAGCTCAGAAGACTGAAGGCAAATAGCGAATCAGGCCAGGAAGACAATGTCAACTGGCTTGTGGGCTTTAGTGAGTTGTGAGTTGTGACCGTGGTCTAGTGGGGCCACCTTTCTTACGAAACGCAGCCGGCATTTTGCCATTTTCTTTGTTTTCTGAAGGATTTCAGCGACATTTTCCTCTGCCAAAGACTAGAGGTTAACAGGCTAGAGCGGCACTGCCACCCGACAGGTGACTAGAGTGCCACGTGGGCACGGACGCCACGGCAGGTGACTAACGTGCGCCATCCGTGGCCTCGGCAAGGACAACCGCCCGGACGCTGCGTTCGCCGTCGTCGAGCATCACAAGCGGAGAGGGTTCATGCTGAACCAGTTCGTGTACAACTGCCTCCTCGGCGCCGTCAAGAGCTGCCGCGAGTTCGACTGGATTCAGGCTGGCCTCGATGACATTGACATGGAAGCGCAGAGACGGGGGTTCCCTGAAAACCGTCACCTTCAACACGCTGATGTAAGCTCCGTCACGGGGAAATGAAGAGGAGCCGATGTACGTTGTTCAGGCTCCACCATGCGGTGACGTGCAGCAAATCTGGCTC
Organism: Miscanthus lutarioriparius; assembly: GCA_904845875.1. NCBI lineage: Eukaryota > Viridiplantae > Streptophyta > Magnoliopsida > Poales > Poaceae > Miscanthus > Miscanthus lutarioriparius. The sequence goes on along the minus strand of CAJGYO010000019.1, from coordinate 6,325,343 downwards.
ATGGTGTTTCTTCCCTGACATAACAATCTAGTAGCACACAATCTAGAGCTAGAGGAAGATGATGGATTCCCTGAAGCTGAGCGGTAGGACTTTGATCACGATCCTTTCAGACAGTATTACATCCTGTTCAAGTAGTATAGAGTGGACTTTACAGGAAATAAGGTTGCAGAAAATAAGTAGCCTTGGTGAGAACTAAGAATGTGGTGATGAGCGAGCCCATCCTACTAGTTTCGTGACCAAATAAATCGTTATCAACTTCAAGGGCATACATGTCATTTCAGTGCATTGCGTCGTAGTTTAACCATTTAGGACCTATTCGTTTGATCGTAGAACCAAGAGTATTAGGAGGGATTAAATAAATCCCATAGAATCAAACTGTAAACCCACCACGTTGCAGCACCTGGTCCAGGTCCAGGTCCTCGTCCAACCACACCAGGTCCAACCCCCGCCGCCGCCGCCGCTGCATTACTGAACATAGCCGCGGCTGTAAATTTGCGAATATGCTCAAGTTTATTATAGGGCACCTGTCTCTAGAAGAAAAACTCACGAACACATACCTCGTTTTTTCAACAGGACAACAAAGACCACAGTGGTAAAGATAACCCGAATCCTCCATAAAGCAGTCTTCTTCTGCCACTGGTGCAGGGCCACGGTGAAGGTCTCGTATATAGAGAAACCAGGGGTGTGTTTCTTTGCTAGCCTTTCCATCAAGCTTGTTTCTCCACAATTTCTATCTCTCTTTCCAGATTGAGTTCCATGTACCTGAGCAAGTTGAAATTACAAATTAGAACTGCCAAGCCTTATAGCACTAAGCTAGTAGTATTGGACGCGCCTGCATTGAACGGAAGACAACCAAACATCATCCTTCAAATCTCAGATGAAAACTCACAGAGTATAGAATAGGGTTCATCCCTGTATCGAGAAGATTATATGATGAAACCATGTTTGCTGGTGACCTTACCTCTTTTATATTGCTGCAATCTGTACTTTCCGGACTGTGGAGTGCCTTGATAATTTGACTTATTGTTGGCCTTTTGGACCGATCAGTTTTCACACAGTCTAGACCAATCTGAATGCATCTTCTTATTTGTTGGTAATTAACTATTTCTAGTGATACCCCAAATAAAATGTTTATTCCCTTTCTCTGACTCCAGTTATGCAGTACCTGCAAAATTACACAAAATCTAAAATATTACCAGAGGAAAAAGAGTAGCACCATCTCTCTCTTAAGAAAGTGGCTCTGCTTTGAAAGTTGAAATATAATTTCCTTACCATCTCAATAAATTCCTCGGAAGGGGTTCCAGTATCATCTGGGTAGTCCCTGCGTCCTGTCACTATCTCTATGATTATTACACCCAAACTGAATATGTCTGACTTTGTTGAGATTAGACCTCTGTTTATGTATTCTGGGGACATGTAACCCCTGCATTTCAACATGAGTGCGTCAACCTTGAAGCCATGGGACAACTGTAAAGACAATTCATTTTAGTTATCCCTGAAAGAATGAACTATCAAGAGCCATTTGACATACAATGTTCCATCGCGACTTATTGTGCAAGTCCAAGTTTTCTCCTCACTGAAGAGTCTTGACAAGCCAAAGTCTGCAATTTTCGGCACCATATTGTTATCGAGCAATATGTTTGCAGGTTTCAGATCCATGTGAACAATAGGGGCATTAGGTTGCCATTCCTCGTGGAGATAACGTAAACCGTAACAAATACCCTCAATTATTTTGTAGCGTGTGTCCCAACCAAGTCCAGAAAATTCATCTGCATTTGCAAAGAAGCATTCTGAAAGTGCTATATGAAATGAAAAATGGACATGCTCTAACCACATTATCTACAGTAGGAAATGAAAGAAGAAGAACAGGATACAATACACCTCTATTGAATTGTTATACCTGAAAGATACCCACGAAGGTTTCCTTTAGGCATGTACTCCAAGCAAAGCAACCTGTCTGACTTCTCAGCGCAGACGTATTTTCCGTTGTACTCCACATATATATTCTCTGTTTCAGAACACCAGCCTACAAGTAGCACTACATTTGGGTGCTTAAGCCTCATAAGATGATTGGCTTCATTCTCAAATTGCCTATCCTTAACTCCTGGTATTGACGAGTTAAGTTTCTTCACAGCAATCCTTTCCCCATTTTGTAGCACTCCCTGTTTCAACTCTCTTGTTAGTACATGCATGAGTTTATGCATAGTCTGGTGACATATGTTGGCAAGTTTGAAATATGTGATTCAATCTTACTTTATATACCGTGCCAAAACCACCTTGACCAAGTACATCAGAGAAGTTGTTTGTGATCTCTCTCAAATACTTGAGTGGTACATTGTGTGTTTCTGAACTTCCACCTTGTAACATGCCCTCCAGCTTATCATATCTACTAGACTCACCATTCATTTTCTTTCAAGCAAAATCCTGACTGCAAAGCATTTTCACATGACAGCCAACATCTATTTGTCTTCCCCAGCATGCAGGGTACCTTCAGTGAGTCGGGTTGCTGTTTCTGTATCAAACATTTCACCAAACCAAGATAGTTGTATGAAAGAAGAAATAAGTTGTGTCAAGGTAAGCGAACCAAACACAAGACAAATCGTCAGGTTTGTTGCATTCACCCTGAGAAATAGCTTATGGGTACCCAATTGCATCTCTTCTACTAAGTCACTACATCCTTTCATATGTACAAGTGCCCCAACATGAAACTGCCCAACCTAGCAACAGTACAGTGTGACTAAGATCCAAGTTGACTCCTCTTCATTATCTCAAAAAAGAATAAATCAATCATCTAGCAATTAAATTAAATGAATACTAAAGGACCAAATGTGAGGTGCAGTACTCTGCTACTGTTACTCCTGTTAAATACCTTGCACTTAACTTTGGCGTGTGTCTGAAATATATGTTTGTCCGCACCAAATAATTTGATACTTTGATTCAGAAAGCAAAGAAAGGGCTGAAAGAAACTAACAACAGCCCAACTCTATCTAAGCCAACTAAATTTTTTTAGAGTACGAGCCAAGTAGTTTTTGGATCTGAACAGCGTAAATACTTCAGAGCGTGGACAGGCAAAGACATGAAGTACTACTTTAAGGTCCAAAATCATTTTCCCAAGCAACATGTTAAAACACTCAGGAAAGCATCAGGGTTTACAGTATCAGGCCCTGGCGATAAACACGAAATCTCAGAAATATCGGATCAAATTCAAATCAATTCTTTCTTTCTTTTAGAAAAAAATGCATGATTTTACTACAAACTCTCTCTAATTCATCCACAGTTGCATATAACAAGAAGAACAGATCGCAAGTTATAGCACCCACTTATCACTTGATTATATGTAAAGGTAACTTGATAAGCAGTCCCAAATATTATTATATCTAAATGCAAAGCCCCAAATAGCAACTCTCGTCGTGGACAATCGTCGCGATGTTTCACCGGAGTGGAGGGAGAAGCTGAGAAGGGGAAGGGGGAGGAAGAGGGAGAAGGGGGAGGCTGAAGGGTAGAACCTGATGAGTCCAACGCGGACGCGTCGATGTAAAGAACACGGCCTAGCCGCTGTGGACTTCCATGACTTTGAGGCATCGGGCGTAGGAACCTTCAAAGGGAAGAAATCTCTTCTGCTCCTGAAAGTCCTCAGGGCCCGTTCGTTTGAGGCAGTTTGACACCAGCAATTATTCCGGTCAATAAAAGCTTATGTAAATTGACTAACGATTCCAGCCGTAATTCTTCCTGACGATCGTTCCGGAGGAAACGAACGAGCCCTCACAAGGAATCGTCAACACCGGTTTTTCGACGTGCCTCCCGCGTTCAATTTCCGCTCCTGGCACGCGACTCGATCCTGGCCCCATCTCGTGGCTCCCGCCTGGCCGCCGTCGTGTCCTTCTCCAACAGCGCCCCCTACCCCTCCCCGCTCCGTCCGGTCGGCACCACGCCCCTTCCGGCTGCCACGCTGTCCCGACAACCTGTTGTGCTCGCGGGGACAACTCCGTGGGCAACGCACTCTCGGCACTGCGCCGCAGCCTCAAGGACCCCGCCGGCATGCTGCAGAGCTGGGGCCCACTCTTGTTTCGAGGACCGCCTGCGACCGCAAGAACTGCGTCACCCGACTGTGAGCCGCCGCCTCCGAATTCTCCCTCGCTCTCGCCCTTCTCTCCTGCGCCATTTTCCTTCGAGGCCGCCGTGGCTTGTGGGTGGAGCTAATATCTGGGGGGCTTGTGTCCTCGTAGGAGCGCACAATTAGCACAAAGACCTTTTTGTTGGAATAATCTCTCGTGTCAAAGTCCCTCACGCGCCTTGATCGGGGCGTCTAACCAAACGGTGTGCAGCGTATTAATAAAAGAGAAAGTCCGGCCCCTCACGAAAACTAACGTTTTTCATGAGTCTAGCCGCGACCCCGACATTCCTGACCCTAAACCGATCTGGAAAGCGTTGTAAGCGACGAGAAGGCCGCCGCCGCTCCGCACCAGCGACCAAGGTAGAGAAGGGAAGAAGAAGACGACCATGCCGACTTCGACCACGACCATCATCCCCACTGCGTGGGAATCGGCTTCATCTCCAAACAAAGGTACTGAAAGTTAATCCAATTCCTAAGGTGCTATTCGTTTGTCCTATAATTCGTACTTTTCGGCTCGTCTTTTTAACCGGAACCAACAAATCAGTCGGAACAGTATTTCAGCTTATTTTTTCAACGAAGCGAACGGAGCTTAAGTACTCCTAGGTGTTCTATCAGGTTAGCTAGGCTAAAGATCCTGTTAAGCATTACTAAATTCTAACACTTTTAGCTAAAAAAACTAGGTGGAAGCACAACATTTCGCGCGCCCACTGACCAAGGAGAAGATGGAAGCACTCACTGTCCTGGTGGAGAAGGGAAGTGCCAAGAAGAAGAAGCATGCCTCGGCCAAGATCAACCCAGCAGGCAGCAGCCACTGCCTTGGCCATGAGTCCAAGATGGTTCGGGAGATGGGGCTTCACTGGTGGAAGAAGCCCTGTGGGGTGTTTCTGGGGCAGCAGAGCAGCCTAGTCCAAGTTGTATCACTACGAGTCATTATATGTCTCTTACTATGTCTGGTTTGAGGCCTCGTGACTCGTGAGCACAGCGCTGATGTGTCTACTCTGTGTACTCGACCAATCTCCAAATGTCGTTCTAATTTCAGCGGCTGTTTCCTGTGTTCCAATTATGTCAGTCGAGAACTGTAATTTCCTCAGTTGGAATGTCCGGCGGTTGAATGATGGAGCTAAGCAGGCTAGTGTACAACTGCCTCCCCGGCGCAGTCAAAGTCCTGCGTCCAGTTCCACTGGATTCAGGCTGACCTCGATGACATTGACATGGAAGCGCAGAGCAGGGGGGATTTCCCTTTCCACGAACATCGCCACCTTCTTCTTTTTTCCTCAAACGTGCATTAATGCACGGGATTCATTAAGCAGTGTAGAAAATCATGAAAGTACAAACTGTAGCAGCAGTAATCAATGGATTATTAAGAGCAACTCCCAAGAGTTCCCAAAAATATAATTCCCAAAACTCTATACCGGGGGCTCTCTTAAATAATTGTTTTTCAAAAACTAGTTTTCTCCACAGCAGCTCTCTAATATTTTACACCCAAAACTATTTTGAACTTGCCACATCGTCATTTAGTTGGATGAGGACGGGGCTAGAAACAGAATTAGTTGGATTCTGACTTCTCCGTGCTTGACTTGTTTCAACGGCCAGCTGTTCATTCCTCCATAGCTCCTGGAGTCTGACCTTTTCTGTTCGCTCATCCTTCCTGGTACGATGACTCCAGATCTCCAACCTTGCAATACACGTACGAGGGCAAGCTGATCTCTAGATATGCTAGCGCCGCCATCAGGCTTGTGCTCATCGCCATCGCCTGTGTCCTTGCCTGTTCTCTGCTAGCGCTCCTCCTCTTGTCGACTTGTTACGACACTACAAAGATCTTCCGTAATATTGTCTAATTCCAGTTCGAGATAAGAAAAAAGGATCTGCCATGGATCAACATAGCTTTCTCATGAACCAGGTGTTAGATGATTCATCGTCGTCAGGTGATGATGATGATTTCTTTTTTGATGTCGTACATGCGGTAATTGATTAGTATGTGTCTGATGAAGAACCAAAACATTGCGGTTCTATTCATGGGCATCGAGTGCTTCAGCGCGATAGACAGACATGACATCAGAGGCTATACCAGGATTATTTCACCGATGATCCAACGTACACGCCAAATTATTTCAGACGGAGGTATGCCATGAAACGCATTTTGCAGGAAAGATGCTTATATAAGAACAGAGGAATTGAGATTTGAGAAGTATTAATTACCACGCCAGCAGACTTTTGCTCGGCTTGGGAGTGGGACTCTTTTCTGCTGCTTCTCTTGTCACCTGTTATTTATCACGTCGCCGTCGGGTAAGTAGGCGCCCCCAACTCCGTTGCAATTTGCGTGCCTTGAGCCCGTGACTGAGGTGAGGTCCTGGAGTTTGGGAGTCTCAAGCATCAACAACCCTTGCTTCGGATGGGCCGGGCTTGACAAACCTGACTCTTTTTTTTTTTTGGTCGCTTTGAGCCTGATCCAACACTGACGCCAGTTAGATTTTTTGAAACATGCCCACCCGACGGACATGTATGTTTCTCTCTGGGTTCACGATCGCGGCCGGCCTGATGCGAGTGAGATTATCAGCCACTATACTCTTATACACGACAAGGCTGAGCAGAGCTGACAAAAAATCTTGAGGCGAAATTCAGAGATGGGGGAGGTCAGAGATGACCTAATAATAAGTTGAGTTTCATGATCCTTGCTGGAGTACTTCACATCTTGGCATCCATGCACATGAGTAACCAATAATCACAAAAGGGTTTACTTACTACTAGTATAAATTAACAAATAAACATCTGTGCTGGATTCAGCTGGCCTCTACTACTGTATATATAAATTTATAACAACAACATGCTCTTGCTTTGCTTGCTCATCATTTTCCCATGAGATTCCTTATGTAGTAATAATAACACAACAAAACAATGGATCAAGTGAATCTTGCTAGTAAAAAGGAAGGAAAAAGGGGGGAGAAGAAGAAGATGATGAAGTCAACTTGAGAGACAGCGGGGACGATAGATACACCAAGCTATCTACCTCCTGCACTTCTGGACCGGGCAGTTGGAGCTCACGGCGGCCGGCGGGCGGTCACGGCAACCGGTCCATCGCCTCCCGCAGCGTGGCCCTGAACCTGTCCAGATCCATCCGGATGTTCTGCTTGTCCAGGTACGCCATCTTGAGCGCGTCCCAGCCATGCTTGTGCACGGCGTAGGGGTCGGTGAGCACCTGGTGGTTCCTCGGGTACTGGTCGATCAGTGAGCTCTCCTCCAGTTTATGTATATTGTTGGGAATATTTAAGATTCACTTAAGCCTGAATCATATTTGGATCATATATTTTTGTGCACGTAGTTCTGAACTTACACATGTATTCTAATAGAAAGCACATGGTACTGACACTTACACATGTATGCTGATAGAAAGCACATAGTTCTGACATTTACATATGTATGCTGTACAATGCAAGGTTTGATTCAAACATGAAAAGAAACTGAAATTAAAATCTTTAGCTACTACGGTGACGGCTCGTGATCTTAGACCGGCAGGACATGTAGTACCGCCGCTGATCAACAGGCATGGCACTAAGGTCCATTGTCATAATCCTCTCTTCGTCCTTCTTGTTCTTCAACTCTACCTCATGCGCCCTCAATTCTAACTCTTTCTTCCTCAACTCAAGATTTAATTTCTCATTCGCAATCCGCTCTTGTTCAAGTGCAAAAGCTTGTTTGAACCTTTCGTCTTTCTTTAGCTCCTTGTCACTATCAAATTATTTCTTCTTCGTCCATAAATTCTTTAAAGCTCACCTTGATGTAGTGCAGCTTAGGACTTCTTGTGGCCCATTGGTCTTGACAATGTATTCTCCTCTGGAGCAGCAACTTCATGTCCATCTACAGTAGTGAGCGAAGGTGTAGGCAGACTCGAATTGGAGGTTTTCTTTTGCTTCTTATTAGATGACTTCCCAGCCAGTTCGTCTAGTTTAGCCATCCATTTTGCTTGTCCTCTCAATTGTTTCTAGCAATCCATAAACTAGAATGATCTCTTTTGCCCGTCTTCAGACTTGTACATAGCCTTTGCGTCCTCAATCTGCACACACGCAACACCCATGTATCGGAAAGTCATTAAATTGTAATTTATGCATCAGAGAGAATAAACATATGCTTATACATAGCTGGTCAGAACCTTATCTTGCATTGTTGCACCACTTTGTCGTCTACCCGCAATCCTAGAGAGACATCATGTAAACTTATTCACACTGTCTTGTATAGTAGACCAACGGTGCATAAGAGAATTTTGCGTACGGTCTGAGGGGAAGGGCAAGTTTTCATGGAAGTAATCAAGAATTCTGTCCAATACGATGTATGTGTTTGATTTGCTCCTGTGATTGGATCCAAGCTCACATTCAGCCACGCAGAAACCAAAATCTCATCTTCCTTCTCACTGAAATTCTTTGATCTCTTGTGATTTGGTCTTGCAGAGGGAGGCTGATGGAGTCACTAGCACTTCCTATGATTGTTGCTCATTACAAGGGTTGCTAAAGTCTTCAAAATCCACTGGATGAGTGCCTTCACTCATCATGCTGGTATAATAATTACCGTTTGCCGCCATAGATCCTATTCAAAAAATTAAAAACACCAACCTTATATAGATGTTGGTGTTTCGAGTAAACACCAACAAGTAAATTTGTATTATTGTGCGTTTGGTCCGGATGGTGTGCTAAAAAGACACAAGGTTTATACTGGTTCGGGCAGAATATCCATACGTCTAGTCCGTGGCTGATGCTCGTGTTATTTGCACTGAAAAGTTCGTAGCAGGGGGTACAAACGGGCGAGAGAGGGACTGGTCCCAAGTCTCAGATGGAAAGGTCGAATGGATGCTGAGAGCCGGGATGCTGCTCAGCTATGTGTGATGTGTTAAATGGATTCGTCCCCTTAGTGGGGTTCTCTGCCTTCCCTTTTATAGACCAAGGGGAAACAAGGATTACATATGGGAGAAAAGAGAAAACTTGAAGGCCAAGGAAGTCCGTCAAGGGAGCTGGGTCTTCCTTTTCCTCTGTGCGGGCCCTACTGACATAGCAGACGGCGGCAGGGACTGTCCCCCGCTGGGCGCTTGTCTGCTGATCCTAACAGGGCTATGCTGGGCGTCTGTCCGCTGACGACGCTACGTCCTGGCCTTGTCAACGGGCTATCAAGTCTCATCCTGCCCCAGCGGGCGGTGTGGTGGACCAGGGTGCTGATCAACTGCCACAGAGCGGGCAGCACCGTGACCTCACGTCTGGTTCTGTAGATGAAGCGAGTTTCCTCCTAGACCGTAGTGGTTGTCGTATCCTTCCGGCAGGATCCATGACCGAGGGCAAATGGCGGCGCCCACAATACTGTAAGACAAATGTCGGCGCCTACAACACTGTTCGGGCTCTGATATGCCTAGAAGGGCTTAAAGCGCCCGTCTTGTCATATCCTGACGGTACTTTCCTGTAGGCGTGCAGGGTATGGTCCTTGGTACTATGGTTGACTTGAGTGCTCTAGTTCATCTGTGAGTGCCATTATGAAGGAGCAGTGTGCAGATGTCGGGCGAGGCGGAGCCAGCCCTCAGACGTCGGGCGAGACGGTGATAGCCCCAAGACGTCAGGCAAGGCGGAGTCTGCCCTCGGACGTCGGACGAGGCGGAGCCAGCCCCCGGACGTCGAGCGAGGCGGAGCCAGCCCCTAGGCGTCGGCGAGGCGGAGCCAGCCCCCGGGCGTTGGGTGAGACGAAGCCAGCCCTAAGACCTCAGGCGTGGCGGAGCCTTCCCTCGGACGTCGGGCGAGGCGGAGCCAGCCCTCGAACGTCGGGCGAGGCAGAGCCGGTCCTCGGGGGTCAAGCTTGATGGAGTCTGCCCTCAGACGTCAGGCAAGGCAGAGCCAACCCTCGAGGGTCGGAGGAGGCAGGGCCCACTGTCTCGGTGATCGAACGAGAAGTGACCAGACAAATAGTGTAGTCACGCTTTTGACCACGTGGCTGAATCAAAGTTTACGGTCATTAGCTCCTCCTCTTTGGGTATCCTAATATTGGTCCCCGACAGTAGCCCTCGGGTGATTCGGATAAAATCGCCTAGGGGTGATTCGATTTGTTAGAGGGTGTAGCCCCCGAGCTCTCGGGTGATTCGAATAGAATCGCCAGGGGGTGATTCGTCTTGCCAGAGGGTGTGCACGAGCGTACCCATCGGGTGTAGCCCCTAAGCCCCTAGGTGATTCGGATAGAATCGCCTGGGGGTGATTCAAGATGTCAGCGGGTGCATGCGAGCGCACCCAACGGGTGTAGCCCCCGGGTGATTCAGATAGAATCGTCTGGGGTGATTCAACTCTTTTACGGGTATGGCTGTGAGATTTGATGGTTTGCTAATTAGATAGCTTAGTTGGGATCCTGGTATCCCGTTCACAGGGATCCAGCCAGGGTCAGCCCAGCTAAGACTTGATCACGGGATGAGACTTCCATGACACTCGTGCGCCTGAGTTTCGGCCACTCACGGGCCCATCCTTTGTCGTAAGGGTGCCCTAGGACGGCCATCGAAATCATCGATGGGCCAGCCCTCGAACTCCTAGGCCCAGACGGGCTAGAAAAACGCTTTTTGACCCACGTCCCCTTTGCTGGCAAAGAGTCCTGGTCCGCCCGAGGAGGCCAAACGCCCAGCGTGGCTTCGAAGGGAAAGGATAGGGATTGCGGGCGCATATCCCGCGACGTGACGTGGTGGTGGATCGTGGTGGGCGCGGAGACTCAGGCTGCCGGTTGCCTTCCTCACATCTGTCACCCCTATAAAACCAACGGGTTCACCCCTAGGGTTTCGTACTTTGCCTCCTCACCTTCGCATCTGCATCCTCCGCCACCAATCGCCCAAGCTTCCTACATCCGCACCTTTAGCTATCACCAAGTTCACATCCACCCACCCCAATCAATCAATGGAGCCATGTGGCAGATCTGATATCACCCTCTAGCGCCTAGAGGGCCTCGTCCACCACGGTCTTCTCTACGTGCGGACCGCCGTCGAGGAGTGGCATTTGCTCGACGATGAGGACACGCCGTCGTCGCTCGTTGGCTACGTCATGTCCTTTGCTCACTTCCACGAGCGGAGATTCACCACCCCCACCCACAAGTTTCTTCGGGGGTTGCTGTATTACTATAAGGTGGAGTTGCAGCACCTAAATCCCAATGGTATCCAACACATTGCAGCGTTTGTCGCCCTGTGTGCGGGGTTCCTGGGGATTAGTCCCCACTTCGACATGTGACGGTACCTCTTCGCCGTCACCCTCCTGAAGAAGTGGGATAAGAAGTAGGAGGTGAACGTGCCGATGGGATGCGTCGGCATCCAGCTCCGCAACAACCGGGTCAATGAGTACCCGCTGATGCGTCTGTCAACCTCCAACAAGGGGTGGCATTCGCATTGGTTCTATGTCAAAGGACGACACAGCCGCCCCCTTGCCAGCATTCACCAGACGCCTCATCGAGGAGGTCCTGGAATCATGGAGGATGTGGGGGTCCCATATAAAGACAAAAAAAATCTAGGACCATCTCGCCGCCATCCGAATTCTGAAGGAGAGGGGTCTAAAGGGGTCGGGGATCATCAACGCCTACCATACGCTAAGAGTGGCGCCGCTAATAAGGCGCGCACCTTCCCTGCACATGATGGTGCCGGAGCATCACTCGATGGGACGACGCTCGCTGAGGGAGCGCTCTCCCCCTCTGAAGTGGTGCAGCGCATCAAGGAGGCGATGGAGCCTTCATGCGATGACGACGGCTCCATCCTCGAGTTCGTGTATCCGGTGTCGGGGCACCCTCTAATGCGGCCGGAACTAGGGTACATTGCCTTTGTAAGTTTTTCTTTCCTCGTGCCTCCTCTTTAATTGAACTCCTGACCCCTTGAAGCTGATATTGAGATAGGGAGACCAGCCGAAGAAACTCACCCTTGCGGATCACCTGGCTCCACTGCTGAAGGACCCATTCATGACGACGACCAACCGCGCCGCGGCCAAGTGGCAGAGGAAAACGAAGGAGGTCGAGAGGAAGAAGAAGAAGAAGCTGTAGGCACGGGAGCGAGGGGAGGAAACCGATAGTGACGATGACGATGACAACGATGAGGAGGACGACGAGGTAGCTGCCGACACTGATCAGGACGACCAGGAGAGCGAGGATATGCTGATGGGTATCCACTCATCCATGCAGGGACCCTTCTCGTTCCATGCAGGGGGACGCGAGCCCATGAGGTCGGAGGAGGCAGGCCAAATTGTCGGCCCGTCCTCAGAACCAACAGGGGCGGGTGGTTCTGCCGCCGTGCCCTAGGTGCCAGTGGAGGGGGTCGGCCCTGCTGCCATGCCTCAGGGGCCAGCAGGAGCGGGTGGATCCGCCGTCACTCCCCAAGAGCCAGTGGGGACGGGCGGATCCCCCGCCGTGCCCGAGGTGTCGAGGGAGGGGAGTGGCTCTATCGCCGCACCCCTAGATGTAAGGGAGGCGAGCCTCGTCCCAAGGAGGCAAAGCAGGGACCTAGGGGTTCATCCCCAAAATGCCTCCACCACCCAACAGCGTCGAAGTAAGTCACTAACTCCTCTATTTTCTCTGTTTTGCTCTGTTTTGCAGTGACTTATGCCTTTTAACTATTGCAGAGTCTTAAGACGGGGCACTTCCTTGGTGTTGGTGCCCAAGAAGAGTGTCGCCCTCCAGGGGAGGCTGGGGTCGTCGGTTACTGCCCCGTCGGCTGGTCAGGCGCTGCCCGTGGTGGCGCTCGTGCCCTCAGTGGGTCAGGCACCGCCCGTGGTGGCGCCCGTGCCCTTGGCGGGTCAAGCGGACACTAGGGTTGAAGGAGCACCCTCAGAGGTCGCCAAGCAACCGGCAACGGAGGCGATTCCGTTGCCGACATTAGAGCGGGCGGAGCTGCCGCTCGCCCTTGTGGCCCCACCGACGCAAGCGGAGGTGGCCACGACCGGGACATGCCAGGTGTAGCCAGATGCAGCCATGGTGGTGCCCGAGGATGCGGCATGATCCATGCCACCCGCGGCCTAGGTGATGGCGCCCAACATCAGCCAGACGGAGGGGGACATGGCTAAAGGGTCCTCGGGCATCGTGTCGGTGGTGGAGAGGACCAACGAGGGTCGCCCTTGGCCCTGACGTCGGGGGGCAGCCGCTCACCCGTGCGGGGTGAGTCGCTGCTCTAGTGGATGGATCCGCAAGACCCAACATTGATACTCTTCTCGCTTGACGATGCTACCGAGAGCATAGAGTGGGAGATTCTCAATGAAGGGATCTCGTCCAAGATGGAAGTCCTGAACCAGGCCAGGGGCGTCCTGCGTGACGTCGTCATTCCTACTGGCTGCGTATCCACTTAACCTTTCCTCTCACTTTCTTCTTTCTTTATGTATTTTTGTGTTTTGACATTGATCTTTTTCTAGTCCCTTATCGCTCGCAGTTGGGAGAAGTCTCGGTTCCTTCATGAGCAGAAGGAGAAGTGGGACCATCTCGCCGAAGAGGCCCAGCTACACAGGGATGTGAGCGCCCAGCTTGCTATCGCCCAACAGCGGGTGGCCGAGTTGACCCCCTGGCCAAGGAGGCGGTCAGGCTCCGGCAGCAGGAGGCCGAGGCTCGTAGGGACACAGAGGACGCCGAGAAGGCGTTCCACGATCTATTGGTGAGGGCACGGTAGGACAAGGAGGAGGCCGCCAGAGTCCGGAAGGAGCGGGACGAGCTGCTCTAGAGGGACACCGAGGTCAGCCAGCGGGCCCTCGACCTCCTGGTCGAGGTGGAGAAGGAGCGAGAGGTCAAGCTAGGAGCTGAGGAGAGGTCCATGGTCCTGCAGCAGAGGGCGAGCCTGGACACTGAGGCGATAGCCCAGCAACGCAAGGAGCGGGACGAGCTACGCCAGACTACGGAGAGACTCCACTCGAAATGTGGTGTGGCCCATGAGGAGCACGACTAGGCCGTCCGAGAGCACGATGAGGCATGGTAGGGGGTCAGCTCCCTCTGGGCCGATCTTGGAACTACGATAGCCCAAAGGCCAAAGGCAGAGTGTCTCCATCGAGCTAGTCATGGAGCTTGCCGAGGTGCGGGGGATCCTTTAGGCGGAGAGCGATGAGCATGATCTCCTGTGCGATATCATCAGGGTGGTCTTCGATGACCTGGAGGTGGCACGGCCGGAGGGAACCAGCTCGCTTGCGGCCCGTGCCGGAGATATCATGGCACGGGTGCGCCAGCTCAAGGGGAACACTTTTCACGCTAGGATTACCTAGCCTTAGCTATTGCCCGCTCTCATTATGCAGAGAGTATTGACTTGGAAACAATGAGCCTCATCTTCGCGCCTGGCTACGAAGCCTCTGAACTAGATAAGATCGAGAAGACGGTGACTCCTATTGCGTGAAACCTAGCGAACAGAATCAAAGACATAGTTCTCCCTGGAGGGGATAATTGGTCGAATGGGTCTGATAGACATTATCTATAATCTGTGGACAAGTGCCAATCCTTTTGTCTCTTAAAAACAGATTCGTAATTTCGTTTCATTAAACAAATTTGTAATTTTTTTCGTTTGATTGAACTTGCTTTCTTCCCTTTTTATATTCAAAAAAGGGGGCTCATGCAATCTGACCCTTTCATTCGTTAAAACCGTAGGGCCTGAGGTGTGTAAGAGGGAAACTTTGATTATGCTGGTGAGCAAAGTTACCATAGCCGGCGGGGCGTGGGTTTTTTGTAGTCTGACCAGGCAAGCTTGGTTATTTGTTCCCACAAACCTTGCCACTAACCTTAATGTGAGGAAGAGGTCCGACGCAATGACTATTTTGAGAAAAGGGTGTATTTATACCTTTATCAGCCCCCGAGTGAGATCCGACCCCTTACGGTTGCTGGGGTCGAATGTCACTGGAGACCGAAAAGAGGATGGCAAAACTGCTCTTGTATTCGCACGTTCCCCTTCCTTAGGATTTTAGCTATCGTTCTACGACCGTGTGTTCGGTCTTCTTGTAAGTCCAACCTTCCCTGAGCCCCCGCGCGTGGTGAGGATTCGGTTAAGGGTCGGCTCGTTTTTGTGATTGTCACCCCGTCGTGGTTTCCAGAACCAAAGGGGTTGAGTTGACGTCACTTGCCTCGATGGCTCGAGTGACGTGCTCTGTGAGCTCGCTAATGGGCATGTTCGAACAGAATCCGGTCCCATTGCTCGTGACAAGGTCGGCAAAGGCCTTGTGTGGCATTCCGTTGCTTCTTAACACGCCTTCCAATAGATTCCCCTCAATGGGGATTCTATGGGCTCGGCTAAAGGCTGGATCAAACAAGAAGTTTGAGATGACCCTATCCGCCTCTATGTGGGTTGGGCGAAGGCCGTTGAGGCTTATCTATGTTTTCTCCCCTGGCTCTTGTTCGACGCGAGGTGGCCACGGGCCCTCCGTGGGCCGGCCTTAGGACCTCGGTCTCTCAATCTAGCATCGGGCGGCTCGAGAGGTGGCCCAGACCACAAGATCAAGGCGTGCACGGCGCTGCTCGGCATGCACCGCAAGCTATTATATAGTACCAAATAGGATACTTTCCTTGTAACCCTGCCCCTCCAGAGTATGTAAGGAGAGGCAGGGGTCCCCTAGTGGACACAATCCATACATCTCATATTCAATACAATACACCAAAGACACAGGATGTAGGTGATGAGGACATCACTCCTTTGGATGTACCAGCTGATCCTCCAACCGTCATGCAAGGTCCAATGACCCGGGCTCGAATGCGTCAACTCAATTTACAGGTGAGCTCGTTCTTAAGCGATCCTTTTCATACTTTTGAGAATAGACTACTACCTAATGATGTTATCTTGCTTAGGAACATTGGAGAGGGTCAAGATGGACTAAGAGGACGTGGAGGAGGTGATGATGACCAGCAAGGACGTCCAACACAAGCCGGAGGCCCAGTCCAACACGAATTCGAGTCTGCCTCGGTCTCCAGGACCAGTCTGCCTTAAACTGGTCGTCCAGGACGCATCCGGACTCCGTTTTCGATGATCCACATATGGATGGAAAGCTAATTTGATAAGGAAGCCAATCCAAGTGGTTTCACATCAAAAGCTGTTCGGAATCAACGGGAATCGTCGAAACAAGTCAGCGTCCAGAATCTGCCAGGGTGCTGCGACACCGTCTTTTGGTCCGTTGGACCATGTATCGAGTTTGGGCCCATTAGGGGCGCGTCCAGGGGTCTTGCATGACCCTAGAGTCTTCATAAACAGCCACCGCCCCTCCATTAGGGTTTGGGTTTTGCTTAGATTATTCTGTCAAGAAACAGTTTCGCCGTTCTTCGGTTTGTGAGACCCCAACTCGTGAGATTAATCATACATTTGCAATTTGGTTGCGATCTTTCTTGTTCTTGCTTGTGTTCTTCGTTGCGCAGGCAGGGATTAGCCTTCTTGGCGAGGTCAACCTGGTTCGTGACTCGGTTGATAACCAGAGGAGCTGTGGTGCTAAGATTGCAGGGTTCGATCTTTTGATCTGAAGCCGGATCGGTGTGTCATTCTCCGCCACAACGATAGTTACCATCACCTGACGGAAGATCGGGATCCCCGTCTCCATTAGTAGGGTATTACGTCGATCAGATGGCCCGAACCTGTCTAAATCGCTGTCTCTGTGCCTTGTGTCACCATCTGGTTCCTGATTACATGCACCTCCACTGACAAATCTACCATCGTGGGATACCCCTCGGTGGACTGCCGATCATCTTTTATCGACAATTGGCGCGCCAGGTGGGGGGCGTGCGCGCTGATCCCTGGTGAACCAGATGGCGTAACTCTAGATCAACATCCTTCCACGGCAGCTCAGCTTACCCATGCTGATCCCCACCGTTCTACACGGTCAACTCATCGACAACATCAAGTCGGCATCAACTCGCCGACTACATCAATCTAGATGCCTTTCATCATGAAGTTGGCCAATGCCTCATCTAGATCGGTCCTACTCTGTTCAGCGCTGGATGCGGAGTGCCTGGCCCCAAACATGGCACCCGCACAGGATTTCGACTCCAGCAAGCCTAGCAACGAGTGCTACCGCTGTAGATTGCAGCAAGCTAGCAACATGCCAGTTGAGGCTTTCCCTAGAGCAAGTCAACCAAGTCGCCGCAATCCATCCGAAGTCCGATCAGCAACGGACTCATCAAATTCGGCACGTAACGTGCGACAAGCCATCTCTGGGTTATCCAAACCAAAAAGGATCGGCTTGCGTTAACTATAGCAAGAGTTCTGGAGCTCCACTCGGATATGACAACAAAGACCACATGCAACTAGCATATACGTATACATCATACACACGTACGGAACAGATCCACGCGCCAGACACAAGCCACCTACCAGATGATTTTTTCCTACGGCTCATCTACTTGCCAAGCTGCATCAGATCGACTGTTGCTACTGTGCTCATCTATGTTTCCAACACGAGATCAACTTTGTTCTAGCCGTCAAGTGAGTCGCTAAGCGAGCTGCCCGTGTCGCCGACCAGATAACGCCATACGCCGCCGACCAGACTTTCTGTCTTCAGCTAAGTCATGCTTTAATATTCTTCTAAATATTCTCTAATCTTCGTATATCGCCATAATGTTTCTCTGGGCTGTTTTCTCCATGTTTACTCTCCAAACAATTTTATGAACCCCCAAACAGTCATATTGACGCTCGGATGTCCCTAGAGACGACCCTGTCTCCGGCTCCTCCCTACACGTGCTACGGGCTCCGCGCTCTGCGTTATGGGTGGTCGGCAATGGTTCCTTGGTGACGCCTGTTCCTCCTACATTGCACGGGCTCCGCGCTCGACGTTATGGACTATGGGCTAGCTAGGGCTGGAGACTCAGATACACACTAACTGGTCGGGCGGTTTATATTAAATATAATTACATCTTCACACCAACTGATCGCCGAGCTACATATGCTATTTCATCGCCATTGCTGATTTTTCTCCGGAGTTCATATATTTTTACATCATGTACTATCCGTTCTACATATTTGTATTGCAGGATCATCATCCAGGTGATTGGATCACCTGGTGCTCGGACTTCTCCACTGATCAACTGGTCAGACCGCTAAGTTCATCGACTTCATCGTCGACCAGTTGATCGAACTATTTGCCGGTCGCTTCTACTCAATGCTCACTTCACCGCCGTCCAGTCGACTAGACTGTTTGTCGCTCGTGCTTCATCGCTAGCTACGTCGGTTACTCCTCGGCCCTCGGATTCTTTGTGGTCGAGGACTAAGTGGGCACACTTCACCCCATTTCACCATGCAGACATCGCCAGCTACGCTGGGGACTCCTCGGTGCTCGGACGTCACCGCCTATGTCGGGGACTCCTCAGTGCTTGGACACCGCCAGCTACACCAGGAACTCCTCGTTGCTCGAACATCGCCGGCTGCGCCGGGAACTCCTCGGTGCTTGGACATCGCCTCCTACGCCGGGGACTCCTCGGTGCTCGGACATCGCCAGCTACGCCGCAGACTCCTCGTTGCTTGGACATCGCCAGCTATGCCGGGGACTCCTCGGTGCTCGGACATCGCCATCTACGCTGGGAACTCGACGGTGCTCGGACATCGCCAGCTGTGTCGGGAACTCATTGGTGCTCAGACATCGCCGCCTACACCAGGAACTCATCGATGCTTAGACATCGCCAGCTGCGCCGGGAACTCTTCGGTGCTCGGACATCGCCAGCTGCGCCGGGAACTCATCGGTGCTCGGACATCGCCACCTACGTCGGGGACTCCTCGGTGCTCGGACATCACCAGCTACGTCGGGAACTCCTTGCTATTCGAATATCACCACCTACGCCGGGGACTCCTCGGTGCTCGGACATCGCCAGCTACGCTGGGAACTCCTTGTTGCTCAGACATCACCAGCTACGCCGGGGACTCCTCGGTGCTCGGATGTCGCCAGCTACGCCACGGACTCCTCGGTGCTCGGACATCGCCAGCTACACTGCGGACTCCTCGTTGCTCGGACATCGCCAGCTACGCCGGGACTCCTCGCTGCTCGGACATCACCAGCTACGCCGAGACTCCTCACTGCTCGGACATCGCTAGCTACGTCGTGGACACCTCACAGCTCGGACATCGCCATCTATGCCGGGGACTCCTCGGCGCTTGGATCTTGCTATGTCTCATCGGTGTGCTATCAAGCCGCTCCATGCCGTTCGGATCATGGTGCTGATCTTGGGTAGCATGTCTAGGGTCTTGATACACGCATGTTAGACGACGTCGGCAAGCTTTTAGACTTCTTTTTCTTTGACCCTGCTACAAGATTCATTCTTCATCTTCCAGCAGACTTAGGGACTAAGTGGGCACACTTCACCTTGCGGTGAATGTGTGATTTCTTCTACTTTCTAACCCTGGCACCACGTGACTACGTCACCTACTGTCAGGCTAGGGGACTAGCTATGGGGGTATGCCCCCCGGTACCCACAAGACAAGACATGGGCCGCACCATCAGAGGTGGCCCAGCCCACAAGATCAAGGCATGCATGGCGCTGCTCGGCGTGCACCGCAAGCTATTATATAGTACCAAATAGGATACTTTCCTTGTAACCCTGCCCCTCTAGAGTATATAAGGAGAGGCAGGGGTCCCCTAGTGGACACAATCCATACATCTCATATTCAATACAAATACACCAAAGACACAGGACATAGGGTATTACGTCGATCAAACGGCCCGAACCTATCTAAATCGCTGTCTCTGCGCCTTGTGTCACCATCTGGTTCCTGATTACACGCACCTCCACCGACAAATCTACCATCGTGGGATACCCCTAGGTGGATTGTCGAGCATATTCTATCGACAGTAGGGGTCGGCCGTGTTTCATGCATCACCCCGCCCTCGGTTTCTGCAACCAGAGGGGCTGAGCTAACGACACTTGCCTCAATAGCTCGAGTGTCGCACTCGGCGAGCTCACTAACGGGCATATTCGAGTGGAATCCAGGCCCGTCATCCACTGACGGGGTCGGCAAAGCCCACATGTGGCATTCCACTACTTCTTAACCCGCCTCCCGGCAGATGCCCGAGATGTTCGATAGGCTCGGGTGGCCCGTTGGCCTCTCCTCGATGGAGATTCTATGGGTTTGGCTCGAGGTTAGAATCAAACGAGAAAGGTTGAGATGTCCCTGTCCGCCTCTGAGCGGGGTCAGGCAAGGCCACTGGGGCTCATCTCGATTTTTCTCTCTTGGCTCTGTTTGACGCGAGGCGGCCTCGAGCCCTTTGCGGACCAGCCTTTGAACCTCGGTCTATCAACGCTTATATCAAATGAGACGGCTACCGCTTTGTGACACGACATGAAGCATTGAGATGCAGTAATCGCATATGCAACGCTTGGATGTATGGATGATAACATAATGGAAAAAAAGGTGGGGGTCGGTGATGTTACCTCGATGCCACGAGTGACGGGTTCTAGGAGTTCTTACCAGACATGTCCGCGCGGGGTTCGAGTCCGACATTCATGACAGGGCCGGTGTAACCTGCATGAGCATCCCAGTCTTCCATTTTTGTCTCTCGGCAATGATCCGAGCCGTTCGATTAACTTGGGTGACCTGACAACTTTTCCTTGATGGAGATTCCGTAGGTGGGCCCCTTCGAACCCTTCCCGAGAAGGTGGATGCTAAAGCTTGGAGTGTGGGGACAAAGACTTTGATCGCGATGTAAAAAACGACGTAGCCATTGGGGCATAGGGTCCTAGCTGTTTCGACCAGTTTTACTCAAATTTTGCACCCACACACCGCGCCTCTAGTTTTTAAACATAAGGATTGGTCTGGCAAAGAGAATGTCTAGTGAGTAGACACTCTCGCAAGTCCCCGAGCGATGTCCGACCCCCCTACCATTGTTGGGGTCGGAGGCTCGATATCGAAATTAATACGTAAAGTGAGTAAGAGTACTTATCTCTCGATAATGGTTCTGTGCCATTCGATCCACCAGGGTACCGGTTTTACCTTGATGGTAAGAGTAATGGGTTTGGAAAAACCTTCGCCAGATATGAGCGGGATCCTATCTGCTCCCTTCCTGTTTCCCGACATGGTCGTGCCATTTGGTCAATTTGGGTTACCTGCTGAGACAAGACTTTCTTGCGGAGATAGAGGATGAAAACCTCCTGCGCAAGAATTTAGTTAGGCAGATAAGCCAGGCGGAGAAACTTGTAACAAATGGACAAGCTTTTAAATTTTGTTATAGCAAATAGCTTCCTAGCTCATCTCCCCCTTTTGTGTAAAAAGGGTTAGCGCAATTTGACCCCTTTCGTAGTTAAGGTCGTAAAAGCTCGGAGTGTGGGCGAGCCAACCCTGATCACGCTGGTGAGCAAAGAGACCGTAGCCACTAGGGCGTAGGTTCCCCGCAGTCCTACCAGTTATACTCAGGGATTGTTCCCGTAAACCTAGCTCCTAGGAATTAATGTGAAAAAGGAGGGCATGCGTAGAGAATGTTTGCCGGATAAGCTCATATCAGCCCCTGAGTGAGGCTCGACCCCCTGCCATTGCAGGGGTCAGAAGTCACAAAAGATCGGGGATTTCGATAACAAAAATTGATAAGAGAAAGTACATGTTTATTTAGGGGTAAAAGCGACGTAGCTGCTCGATGTTCTAGGCATTGGTGAAGACCTTGCCGTCGATGGTCCTTAGTTTGTAGGCTCCTAGCTGAAGCACCTCTGCGATGATGTATGGTCCCTCCCACGACGGGGAGAGCTTTTGTGGCGGTCCTTGTTGCTCTATACGAGGTAGAGGAATAGGTCCCTGACCCCGCACTCGTCGACTGTGGTACAGTCGCAACACCTGCTGGTACTTGGCTGAGCAGAGGAGGGCAATGTCGTGGGCTTCATCCAACTAATCCATGGCATCTTCGAGAGATGCCTTGGCTCCCTAGTCGTCGTACGCTCTGATCCTCGGAGCTCCATAGTCAAGGTTGGTTGGGAGGATAGCCTCAAAACCATAGACCATGAAGAAGGGCGTGTAGCCGGTGGCTCGACTGGGAGTTGTCCTCAGGCTCCAAAGTACCACGGGGAGCTCAGTGACCCATCGTGCACTGAATTTGTTCAATTGGTTGTGAGGTGCAGGGCTTAACGCCCTATAAGACCATGTCGTTTGCGTGCTCGACCTGCCGTTTTGTTTAGGGGTGTGCGATGGAGGCCCAATCGACCCAGATGTGGTATTCATCATAGAATTGGAGGAATTTCTTGCCGATCAATTGCGTGCCGTTGTCCGTGATGATGGAGTTCGAGATTCTAAAGTGATGGACGATGTCGAGGAAGAACAGTACGACCTATTCTGATTTGATCACGGAGATCGGCCGAGCTTCTATCCATTTTGTGAACTTGTCTATGGTGACAAGCAAGTGGGTGTAGCCTCCGGGCGCCTTCTTGAGAGGTCCAACCAGATCGAGCCCCTAGACCATGAACGGCCATGTGATGGGGATCATCTGGAGTGCCTGGTCCGGGAGGTGAGTTTGCCAAGCGTAGTACTGACATCCTTCACAGGTGCGCATGATCTGCTCGACGTCGGCTACTACAGTGGGCTAGTAGAAGCCCTATCAGAATGCGTTTCCAACCAAGGTTCTAGGCATGGCGTGGTGACCGTAGATCCCACTGTGGATATCGCTCAGCAAGCACTTCCCCTGCTCAATGGGGATGCAGCACTGTGGGATCCCAGTGTGGCTTGGTTTGTAGAGTTCGCCCTCCACAAGGATGAAGGACTTGGCGCGGCGTGTGAGCCATTGAGCCTCTGCCTTGTCCATCGGCAGTGCATCATGGAGTAGGTAGTTGAGGTAGAGTGTTTTCCAGTCGACCAAAGGGTCGGGTTCTGTTGCTGTATCTTCTTCAAGCTCTATGACCTCGGGACCGGACGGGGCCGTCGGTTGGTCAGCTCCCGAGGCTAGATCAGACAGACCATTGTTGGCCTGTTCTGACTCCTCATAGCGCACCGAGGGCTTGTGTTGGTCGCTGGTGAAGACACCCATTGGCATTGGCTCTTGGCCAGATGTCGCCTTCGCAAGCGCGTCGGCCGCCTCGTTGAGGCGCCTCAGGATGTAATTGAGTTTGAGGCCGTCGAACGTGTCTTCCAGCCATTAGACTTCTTAGTAGTATGCAGCCATCTCTACTTCATGGCATCTTGACTCCTTCATGACTTGATCGACCACCAGCTGGGAGTCCCCCCGAACGTCGAGACGTCGGATGCCCAACTCGATGGCAATGCGTAGGTCATTGATGAGCGCCTCATATTCGGCCACATTGTTGGAGGAGGGAAATGGAGATGGACCATGTACCTCATGCGTACCCCGAGGGGTGACACGAAGACCAGCCTTATGCCGGCACCCTTTTCATCAGCAATCCATCGAAGTACATCGTCCAGTACTCTTAATCGACGACCGCCAGAGGCATTTGGACCTTGGTCCATTCTGCGACGAAATCAGCCAGCACCTAGGACTTGATGGCTATCCGAGAGGCATACGCAATGCCCTAACCCATCAACTTGAGTGCCCACTTCGCCATTCTTCCCATAGCGTCCTGGCTTTGGATGATCTCGTCGAGGGGAAAGGACATCACGACTATCACCAGATGTGACTTGAAGTAGTGGCATAGCTTTCTCTTGGTGATGAGGACGGCGTATAGGAGCTTTTGGATTTGGGGGTAGCGGGTCTTAGAGTCGGATAGGACCTCACTGATGAAGTACACAGGTCATTGTACTTTGAGGGCGTGCCCCTCTTCTTCCCGCTCTACTACTAGGGCAGCGCTGACCACTTGCGTGGTGGGCATAATGTAGAGCAGGAGGGGTTCTCCTTCGATAGGAGGAACAAGGATCGGGGCCTTTGTCAAGAGCTGCTTAACCATGTCAAGCGCTTTCTGGGCCTCGGATTCCATTGGAAGTGATCGGCCTTCTTCAGAAGACGATAAAGGGGAATATCTCATTCACCGAGGCATGAGATGAAGCGACTGAGGGCGATGAGGCACCCCATAACCCATTGTACCCCCTTTATGTTCTGAATTGGGCCCATTCTTGTGATGGCTGAGATCTTCTCCGGGTTGGCTTCGATGCCCTGCTCGGAGACGATGAAACCAAGCAGCATGCCCCTCGGGACCCCAAAAACACACTTCTCGGGATTGAGTTTGATGCCATTCGCTCAGAGTTTTGCAAAGGTCTTCTGAAGATCAGCACCGAGGTGGTCAGCCCGTTTGGACATGACCACGATGTCATCAACGTAGGCCTCAACGGTCCGCCCGATGAGGTCCCCAAAACACTTGAGCATACAGCGCTGGTATGTAGCCTAGCATTCTTCAGACCAAACGGCATTGAGACGTAGCAGAACGATCCGAAGGGGCTGATGAAAGATGTCACGAGCTGGTCGGACTCTTTCATCGTGATTTGATGGTACCAGGAGTACGCATCAAGGAAGCAGAGGGTTTTACACCCCGAGGTAGAGTCAACTATTTGGTCTATGCACAGTAAAGGAAATAGATTCTTTGGGCATGCCTTGTTGAGACCCGTATAGTCAACACACATCCTCTATTTCTCGCTCTTCTTTCATACAAGAATGGGATTGGCTAACCACTCTGGGTGGTATACTTCCTTGATGAATCCGGCCACTAAAACCTTTGCGATTTCCTCACCGATGGTCCTGCGTTTCTCCTTGTCGAATCGACACAAGCATTGTTTCACTGGCTTGGAGCCTGGGCAAATCTTCAAGGTGTGCTCGATGACCTCCCTCAGAATGCTTGGCATGTCCAAGTGTTTCCACGTGAACATGTCTCTGTTGGCGTGGAGAAAGCCGACGAGCACGCTTTCCTATTCAGAGGAAAGCATGGTACCAATGCGCACCGTTTTTCCCTTGGTGCTCCTGGGGTCTATGAGGACTTCCTTAGAGCCTTCCGCTAGCTCAAAGGACCTGATCGATATTTTGGGGTCATGCGCTTCTTTAGTGACATCTTTTTTGATGGCTGCAAGCTCTCCGGAGGCTACGATCGCTGTGGCATGATCGCAGCACTCGATTTCACACTCATAGGCCCACTGAAAGGATGTGCCAATGATGATGACCCCACATGGACCCAGCATCTCTAGCTTGAGATAGGTGTAGTTGGGGACAGACATGAACTTCGCATAGCATCCGGAGTTGGAAAGCCATCGTCCTTCTCCTCGGCGTCATCCACGGTGGGGGCAGGGTCCTTTCCATGCTCCCCTTTGTTGGAGCCCCTGGACAAGAACCGTCGCATGAGGCTGCAGTCCTTGTACAGATGCTTGATCGGGAAGGCATGGTTTGGGCATGGCCCCTCGAGTAGTTTTTTGAAATGGTTCAGAGTGCCCTCCACGGGCTTCTGACCACCCTTCCGGTCTGCGGCGGCCACAAGCGAGCCCTCGCGCCATTGCTTCTTGTTTTTCTTTTTGGCAGAATGATTGGAGGTGCCTTTGCCAGCGTCCTTGTCTCACCTCGCCTTGCCATTAAGGCGATCGAAGATTGCTCCGACCGCTTCTTCGCCTAAGGCATGACTAGTGGCGATGTTCAATAGTTCCTTGGTGGTCCTGGATAGGAAAGCCCCTATAACGTCGGCATCGACGATGTTAGGTAGCTCGTTGCACTACCAGGAGAAGCATCGGATGTACCCCCAGAGGGTCTCATCGGCCTTCTATCGGTAGTTTTTGAGGTCCCATAGGTTCCCAAGGTGCTTGTATGTGCCCTAGAAGTTTCCCACGAAGATCTCCTTTAAGTCCGCCGAACTTTGGATTCTGTTGGACGAAAGGTGTTCCAACCATGTTCTTACTGAATCAGCCAAGAATAATGGAAGGTTGCGGATAATAAAATCGTTATTATCCGCACCACCGGCTTGGTAGGCAAGCCAATAGTCTTTGAGCCAAAGTCCGAGGTTTGTTTTCCTAGAGTACTTCGGGATATTGGTTGGTGGTCGCTACTTTGGCGGGGAAGGCAGCGTTGAGGATGTGTCGGCCAAAGACCTGAGGTCCCGATAGGCCGGGGCTTGGGCTTCGGTCCTTACCATGACAAGGGTGATAGCCACATCTTGCTCCCTCTCTCAGGTCACCGTAGGCATGTCTGTGGACTTCGAGGGTGTTGCGCGCGCCTCGGTTGCGGCCAAGACGCTGATGCACCGGGACCGCAGTGTGCTGCCTACTTCCTTGTGGTTCCTAGTGGACCAACACGTCCCTATTGGGATGTTCTGAGAGCGTGCGCTGGCTGGTGTTGAGCTCACGTCGCTAAGACATCGAGCTCTTGGCCTGCTGCGCCGCCGCACGCTTGAGCAACGTGCGAATCTCGTGGTGGGCACAATGATCCCCGGGCGTCGTGGCCTCTAGAAGGCCATGGAGCAAGGCCATCATGGCGGTGATGTTCTGGCTTGCCCGGGCAAAGTGAGGGAAGGCTTTATTGTTGGCAATGATCCTCCAGTTCACGTCATGGGCCATGGCGCGGGCGCGCCCACCGTCTCTGCGGTGTTCAATCTCCCGATCGAGCTCTGCGCATTCCTGCTCAAGCTAGAGTCGCGCTTCCTCGATCTCCCGGTGTCAGGCTTTCAGCTGCTCCACACCCATGCAAGGTGGGGCCACTGTCTCCCCCTCGGCCCCGTCACCGAGGTTGTTCGCCGAGGTAGCCTCCCTCTCGGAGATGCTTTCGATGTGTCCCTCGGGGGTACCCATCATAAAGCATTCCTGAGAGAGGTGATGGCTCCCCCTACTGGAGTCAGAGCCAGAGGGCGACCCCGACTCCTCTACAAGGAGGTCATGGAGAGATTCCATGATGTGTTCGATCACCCCCATGAACTCATTGTCCACGGGGGATGGGATCATGCGCTGGGCTACAAGGTGGCCAACGATCGCAGCGGCGTTGCGGAGACCGAACGAAAACACTATTGGGGCACTCCACATGGGATGTTCTAGAGAGAGAGGTTCCCCTCCGGTGAGCCACGCCATGTCATTGGCGTTAGAGAAGGTGAGGCGGCGCGGGTCTTCCCTGGATGGCTAGGTCCTAAGGAGACGCCAAGCCGGCGCTCAAGTCTCTCGTAGTCGAGGCCGATGTTGAGGAGAGGTCGGATGGCGGCGTGAGCCAATGCCAACTCTCCCCCCACCGTGATGATGAATTCTAGGTCCCCGAAGTGCATGTGTGCGCCCAAGACCCAGCTGATACCATGGCTAGCCATCCGAGGCCTAGTGTTGATGTCAGAACGCACAAAGCTCCCCTACCTGGCGCACTAATTGTCGGTGTTTCGAGTAAACACCAACAAGTAAATTTGTATTATTGCGTGTTTGGCCCAGATGGTGTGCTAAAAAGACTCAAGGTTTATACTGGTTCAGACAGAATGTCCCTACATCCAGTTCATGGCTGCTGCTCATGTTATTTGCACTAAAAAGTTTGTAGTACGGGGTACAAACGGGCGAGAGAGGGACTGGTCACAAGTCTCAGATGGAAAGGTCGAATGGGTGCTGAGAGCTGAGATGTTGCTCAGCTATGTGTGATGTAATGTGTGATGTGTTGAATTGATCCGTCCCCTTAGTGGGTTCTATAGATGAAGTGAGTTTCCTCCTGGACCATAGTGGTTGTCATATCCTTCCGCCAGGATCCACGCCCAAGGGCAAATGGCAGTGCCCACAACACTGTAAGACAAATGCTGGTGCCTACAACACTGTTCGGGCTCTGACATTCCTAGAAGGGCTTAAAGCGCTCATCTTGTCATATCCTGACAGTACTTTCCTACAGGCGTGCAGGGTATGGTCCTTGGTACTGTGGTTGACTTGAGTGCTCTGGTTCATCTGTGCGTGCCATTATGAAGGAGCAGTGTGTAGATGTCGGGCAAGGTGGAGCCAGCCCTCGGACATCGGGCGAGGCGGAGCTAGCCCCCAGACATCGGGCGAGACGGAGCCAGCCCCAAGATGTTGGGCAAGGCGGAGTATGCCCTTGGACGTCGGGCGAGGCGGAGCTAGCCCTCGGGTGTCAGGCAAGGCAGAGCCAGCCCTCGAACATCGGGCGAGGCAGAGCCAGCCCCCGAACATCGAGCGAGACGGAGCTAGCCCCAAGACATCAGGCGAGGCTAAGTCAGCCCCGGGCGTCGAGCGAGACGGAGCCAGCCCTAAGACGTCGGGTGAGGTGGAGCCTGCCCTCGGACGTCGGGCATGGCGGAGCCGGTCCTTGGGGGTTGGGCGAGACAGAGTCTGCCCTCAGATGTCAGGCAAGGCGGAGCCAACCCTCGAGGGTTGGATGAGGCAGGGCCCATGGTCTCGATGACCGAATGAGAAGTGACCTGGCAAACAGTGTAGTCACACTTTTGACCGCGCGGCTGAATCAAAGTTGACGGTCATTAGCTCCTCTTCTTTGGGTACCCTAATATTGGTCCCCGACAATAGAGAAATAGATATATTAGTTTTACATCTACACTTAAGCCAACTTAATCCAACTTGGTTCACAGAATATCACACACACACACACACATCTGCACGAGGCAGGCATCAAGCAAGCAGTCAGAGAGGGAGACAAATAGGGACAGGGATAGACAATGATCATGGTGGTTGAGAAGGCAGTAGTAGGACCATCAGCAGCACCCGAGAAAGCAGTAATAGTATGAGCAGCAGCACCAGAGTAACTGCATTTAGATCTGCATTCTTAATGCAAACAACATAATCATTAGGTTGGTATATCAAAATGCCTACCCCATAATGAAACCAAAACATTGAACTACTTCCCTCTAAAATGAATAGAAACTCAAAAAAAATTCAAGGTACTAAGCGTTGGCATTTCTTCAAGTGGAGTGCACTCATGCTTTTAGAAATAATCTTCCTTTAGCACAAAATGCAATTGTACTACAGGGACACTTGCCATTGCCCTATTAGCCAGGATGGACAAAGCAAATAATGATGGACTGATATTAGGTATATGATAGACAACAATTGACAAGCTAGCTTCAAAAATAACAGAAACACAAACATTATCACAACAAAAGAGGCAACTTGCAAGAAAATAAGTTAAATCATGATCACAGGTAACTGAATTGTACTATCAGATACTATGTAAACTATAGTGCTACTGATATGCTGATACCCAAACACACATTCAGTTACTAAAAAGTTTAGGGTTCTCTGTAGAAACACTTGCAGAAGACATATTAGACTTATCAGAATATCACCCATTGCAAAGATAAAATTCCTAAAACACATGTTGTACATATAACAAGACAGGATCCTTAGTAACACTTGGAGCAATTAGAAGATCTTTCTGAAGCCACGTGTGCAGATTATGTTGGCATCAAGTAAACCACATTTGAGATATTTTCAGAAACCACATTGAAAATGCATATAGTTGAACAAGCATCTGGTGCCATCCGTTATTTCAATCAGAATGGATTAGATTCTTACCACTGCAAAACATGTCAACATCGTCCACATCTTCCAAGGCCTTAGAGGTGTCGTTGGGGAAGGAAAACACCATTGGAGCCTGGGGATCTGAAGCATCACCAGCATATGTCGTAGGCCAAGGAAGACCGCAGCTACCCTGATGGGATGCGCCGCAATAGCCATCACAGGCTGGACCTCGACGTTGCTGTTCACTCCAGTTGTGGGTGCATCGGTCGGATCGATGTCGTTGCAACCAACCCGATAGAAATCGACCGCCTCCGGCCTAGGGGTTGCGACCACCGACCGATGGGGCCACAACCTACTTTTGTATGCCGCCGCACATAGCATGCCCCGGGGCGGCGGGAGTAGGTCATGGCGGCCGCATCTGAAGGTGCTCGCAGCCAAATTACAGGACGCGCAGCACCTCTCTATGCCAATGCTAGGATGGAGGGCATGACAACTGCTAGCAGAATGGCGTGGATGGGAGGAGGAGCATGGGAATTCTCTACCAGAATGGGGCACGAGCACGGGAAGAGAAGCACGGGAGAAGATTGGGGGCGCGCCGTCGATTTGCACATATGAGGGGCGCGGGATGAATTTTCAGAGCGAGCAAATCTTGGGGAAAACTCTACCTACGTTGTCTCAACATAGCAGGTCCCAAGCCCTGGTAAAGGAGGAGGGTTGTGATAGGCGTGGCGAGCCAACATTAAATCAAGCTATTCTAATGGAGATGAAACCCGAAAGAAAACCATTGGGGCGTAACCCTCTTAGCGACGCGCCATATCGGAACCCGGGTATGGTGTTAAATGGACAAGGGTCGGGTCAGCACCCCCTTGGTGATGCGCCATGTCGCGATTTGGGCATGGTGTCAAGTGAGCAAGGATTGGGTCATCGCTTACATAGTGGCGTGCTACATCGGCGCCCGGGTGTAGTGAAAAATGAGCAAGGGTCTTCACATCTGAGTCGACGGGTGCGAAGGGTAAGGAAGCTAGTCGAACCAACTAGGATCTATTTAGGTAGTTGGAATGTAGGGTCTAAAAGCATCTAGGCCCCTAGTTGGGTTTTGGTGAATAATGACAATACATGATTACTATGACTAACGTGTGCTTTGCAGAGGCAATTAAGTTAGGTCACGGTAATGGAGATCGATTGGGCAATCATGGTGGTCATGCCCCTACGATGGAAATCGTTTTGGTTTTCAAAGGATGGACGACAAGGTTAAGGATGGACTAGTTCTAAGTGTCGTTTGGAGTTGAAGAGACACTTAGAGTAGTTTATGACTTTGTTTTTCCTTTGGTCGTACTATTAAGGGGGTATGGATGGGTAGCTTCACCTAGGTGAGTCTAGTGGGTTAGGTGTGGTGCACACTTGCTAAATCTAGCACTAGGTAGCTCCAAAATATCCCTTGGATCCAATGGAGCAAACTTCATTCACATATGATCGAGAGTTAGAAGTGAATGGAGGGTCAAATATTGACCGGATGCTGGTTCCGGTTTGCCCGGACGCTGACACAGAGTCCGGTCAGTTCATTTGACCAAGGTGTTTTTGTTTGGTGTGACCGGACGCTGAGAGGTGAAGTGACCGGACATTGAGAGCCAACGTCCGGTCGACTCCAGTAAGGTTTCAGAGAGAGAAAATCACGACCGGATGCTGTCCAGCGTCCGGTCACCACTTACACACTAGAGGTCGGGGTGAACTGACCGGTGCGTCCGGTCAACATGACCGAAGCGTCCGGTCACCCCACAGAGGCACATAACAGTTCGTTTTTCAACCCATGTTATAAATACTTCCTCCATTCATGTGAGGGGGTACTTTTGCTCATTCCAACAGTTGAGAAACGCCTTTGAGAGTGCCAAGAAGAGCAAGGTCCTAGTGAGGTGATTGAGATTTGAGAATCCCAAAGAGAGCCCTCATTAGTGAGATCAAGAGTAGCAAGGTGTGCATCCACCCTTCTCATTAGGCTTGTCGTGGTCAAGTGAGAGTCCATGCTTGTTACTCTTGGTGATCGCTATCACCTAGACGGCTTGGTGGTGATTGTGAGCTTGGTGATCATCCGACAGAGCTTGTGGATGACCCAACTCAAGTTATGAGCGGTTGTGGGTGATTCACCGCGACGGAGTGTCAAAAAATCAACCCGTAGAGAGCACTTGATCCTTGCGCGGATCAAGGGGGAGCTACACCCTTGCACGGGTGCTCCAACGAGGACTAGTGGGGAGTGGCGACTTCTGATACCTCGGCAAAACATCGCCGCATTCCTCCTTCTCTCTTTACTTTGAGCATTTACTTTGAGCAATTCAATTCTTGTCATTTACATTCATAGAATTGCCAAGCCAAAGAAATTTAGAATTAGCCCAATTCACCCTCCCTCTTGGGCATCTTGATCCTTTCAATTGGTATCAGAGCCTTGTGCTCACGTTTTTAGGCTTAACCGCCTAGAGAAAGATATCTCACGGGGATGGTCCTCCTCCTATCTTTGAGGGGGATGATTTGGAAAATCCGCATGGAGGCGTATTTAGAAGCTCTAGATGTTGGAATTCTTAGAGCCACCTCACAAGGTTTCTCAAAACCTCGGGATGCCGCACACCCACAAGGCGATGAGTTGAATTACGAGAAATAGAATGCAAAGGCTCAAAACACCATCTTTAGAGGCATTTGCAAAGATGTGTTCAACCAGGTGAGGAACCACAAAGACGCCCATGCACTATGGTCGGACGTTTGTGTGCTCCATGAGGGAACAAAGAGTGAGCGTGAGGAACGCTATCATCTCGTCATGAAAAAGCTAAATTCTTTTGAGATGCTTCCTAAAGAATGTGCTAATGAGATGTACTCTCGTTTGAATGTTCTTGTAGAGAAAGTCAATGGGCTTGGACTCACTCAAATGCAACCATCCGACGTTGTAAGAAAAATCTTGAGTGTCCTCCCCATTGACAAGTATGGGCATATTGTGACTATGCTTCATCAATGTGATCTTTCCACCGCTACACCAATACAAATCTTGGGAAAGATCAATGCTCATGAGATATACATGTACATCACACCTCAAGATGGCTCATCCTCTACAAAGAAGAAAGAAAAATACTTAGCATTCAAAGCTAGCCAAGAGAAGGGCGAAGCAAGGCTTGAGTATGAGAGCTCAAGTGATGATGAAATTGATGATGCAAGTCTTGCTCTCATGGTGAGAAGAACCGCCAAGATGCTAAAGAAGCTCAACAAGAGTGGCATCAAATTTGATGGCAAGAAGAAGAAGTTCTTCACTAGCTCTAGAAGAAAGCCAATCTCTGAGATGGATTGCTACAATTCTGGAGAACTTGGTCATCTAGCACACCAATGCACCAAACCCAAGAAAGACAAGTTCAAGAACAAGTACAAGGGCAAAAAAGATGACTCAAGCAATGAAGAAGAAGATGAGAAGAAGAAAAACAAGCCATACAAGAAGAGAGATGGCAAGAAGGACCTCCACAAGAAGAAGAAAAGTGGAAAGGCATATATCGTCGGTGATTGGCTCACGGACATTGATTCATCTAATGGCTCATCCGATGTTGATAGTGACAACGAGAAGGTGGCCGCCATTGTTATTGACTCTTCATCATCTTCACCGCCACCACCACCATTATCCTCTACACACCTATGCCTTATGGCCAAGGGTGATCGTAAGGTATCAAATGATGATAGTAGTGGTGATGAACATGCTAGCAATGATGATAGCGATAGTGATGATGATGAATATGAATCACCTTCTTATGATGATCTTGATAAATTGCTAAATCAATACACTAAGATCATTAGAAAGAGTAGAGCTAAGAATAAAAAACTAGAAGCTAAGAATGACTCTCTTTTAGCAAAATGTGATATAGCCGAAAAGGCTAGTATTGAGCTTAGAGAAGCAAATGATGTTATATCATCTAAACTCAAGGAGCTCAAATCTTCTAAGAAAGAGCTTAAAGATAAACATGATAAACTTGAGAGGATACACAATGAGCTCATCACTAGCCACAACATGCTAAAAGATGAATATACTACTCTAAAGATCAATCATGATAACTTGTTATTGCTCAAGAATATTTATCCAATGAGCCACATGATGCTACTAATCATGTTGTTAAGATTGATATAGCCACATCATGTGATAATTTAATTGATGAGAGCATTGAGCAAGGATCTAGTGGCAAAGGCAAGCAAGTGGTTGAGTGCAATGACTATGATGAGTATATCAAGCTCAAGCATGATAATGAAAAGCTCAAGAAAGAGTTTGAAGAGTTCAAAATTCACAACACCATTGTGCTAGAAACTCTTGATCATGATGATGACTTGATTCTTGAGAATGAGAAGCTAAAATAAGAAAACAAGAAACTCAAGGAAGAGAGAAACAATGTTGCACTCAAGGAAGATAAAAGTAATGATGCACTCAAGGAAGAGAACAAGAAGCTCAAGTTGAAAAAAGAGCATCTTAAGATTGGATTGAGCAAGTTCACAAGAGGGAAGCATCTTCAAAGTGAGCTACTAATGAACACCGTCATGAAGATTGATACAAGTGGCATTGGGTATGTGGCCAATCAAGAGAAGAAGAAGGCTCAAGCTCAACAACAACAATCAAAGCTAAAGCCAAAGCCAAAGAGATGTTTTGAGTGTGAACAAGAAGGTCATTTTGCTCATGAGTGTTAAACTCCACCACCACAACCCTTGTCCAAGCATGCTAGATCCTTTGCCTTCAATGCTCATTACATGCTTAGAAAGGATTCTAGTGGAAAGATGAAAATGATGTTCTTAGGACCTCCCAACAAGAATAGGCCTCAGAAAATTTGGGTAGCAAAGTCACTTGTTGAGAAGGTGAATGGCCCTCAACAAGTTTGGGTTCCTAAAGCTTGATCTCTTGTGTGTAGGTGAACTATAAGACCGGTGGAAGTCATTGGGTTATAGATAGTGGTTGCACACAACATATGACCGGTGATCCTCGTATGTTCACCTCACTAGATGAAGAAGTAGATGGACAAGAAAGAATCACATTTGGAGATAACTCAAAGGGCAAGGTTAAAGGATTGGGCAAAGTGACAATATCAAATGATCATTCTATCTTAAATGTGCTATATGTTGCAACATTGAGCTTCAACTTGCTATCCGTTGGGCAATTATGTGACCTTGGCTTCCAATACTTGTTTACCGAGAAGAAAGTTATTGTATCCAAGAAGGATGATGATCAAGTGATATTCAAAGGATTTAGATACAACAACCTTTATCTAGTGGACTTCACCTCCGAAGATGCAAATTTGAAGACTTGCCTATTTACCAAAACAACACTTGGGTGGCTATGTCATAGAAGACTTGCTCATGTTGGGATGAGCTCACTCAAGAAGCTAATGAAGAATGATTTGGTGAGAGGGTTGAAGGATGTGAAGTTTGAGAAGAACAAGCTTTGTAGCGCATATCAAGCCAGCAAGCAAGTTACAAATACTCATCCAACCAAAGCTTTCATGTCAACCACAAGAGTGCTAGAACTCCTTCACATGGATTTATTTAGATCAACAACATACAAGAGTCTGGGAGGAAATCTTTATTGTCTTATGATTATTGATGACTATTCAAGGTATACATGGGTATTCTTCCTTCATGACAAATCTGAAGTTGCATCTTGCTTCAAGAAGTTTGCCAAGAGAGCTCAAAATGAATTTAAAGTGAAGCTCAAGAAGATAAGAAGTGACAACGACAAAGAATTTGACAACACAAACATAGAAGCCTATTGTGATGAAGTTGAAATCAAACATGAGGTCTCCGCAACATATACTCCTCAACAAAATAGTGTAGTTGAGAGGAAGAACCGAACATTGATCACTCTTGCAAGAACAATGCTTGATAAATACAACACCCCCAAAGCTCTATGAGCGGAAGCTATCAACACTGCATGCTATGCATCCAACCGCCTATTTCTTCAAAAGTTCCTTGGCAAGACACCTTATGAGTTGCTTAATGGAAAGAAGTCGGACGTCTCCTTCTTTAGGGTGTTGGTTGCAAATGCTACATCTACAAGAAGCAGTAACACCTAGGAAAGTTTCAAAGACGTTGTGATATTGGTTTTCTTGTTGGTTACTCATCAAAGTCCAAAGCATATAGAGTATTTAATCATGCCACCGGCTTGGTTGAAGAAACATATAATGTGGAATTTGATGAATCTAACGGCTCCCAAGGAGCACATGAGAATCTTGATGATGTAGGTGATGAACCATTGAGGGAGGCTATAAAGAACATTCTGGTTGGAGACATCAAGCCTCAAGATGATGAAGATGATGTACAAGTGATCAATCCACCTTTTTCATCAAATGTGCCACAAGATGGTGAAAAAGATGGGAGAGTAGAAAATGAAGACACTCATGTCTCTCATGATCAAATGGTGGTACAAGCATAACATGTTGATGCTCCACAACCTCCTCCTCAAGTGGTCAATAGAAAAAATACACCTCTACTACAAGATCATCCACAAGATCTCATCATAGGAAGTCCATCAAAGGGTGTAATGACTCGCTCACAAAAACTTGCTTCATTTATTGCTCATCACTCTTTTATCTCTTGCTTTGAGCCTACTAAGGTAGAAGAAGCTCTTTAAGATCCGGATTGGATAAATGCCATGCATGAAGAGTTGAACAACTTCACACGTAATGAAGTTTGTACTCTTAAAGAGCGACCAAAAGGTGCAAGAGTCATTGGAACAAAGTGGGTGTTCCGCAACAAGCAAGATGATCAAGGCGTTGTTGTGAGGAACAAGGCAAGACTAGTTGCAAAGGAGTTCTCTCAAGTTAAAGGTTTGGATTTTGGAGAGACCTTTGCACCGGTTGCAAGACTAGAAGCCATTCGTATCCTCCTTGCATATGCATCACATCATGAAATGAAATTATATCAAATGGATGTGAAAAGTGTATTTTTAAATGGCTTTATTAATGAACTAGTCTATGTTGATCAACTTCCCGGGTTTGAAGACCCTAGATATCTTAATCATGTTTATAGGTTGTCCAAGGCGTTATATGGGCTTAAGCAAGCCCCAAGAGCTTGGTATGAGCGCCTTCGGGACTTCCTCATTGAGAAGGGCTTCACCATTGGGAAGGTCGACACCACACTATTCACCAAGAAGCTTGATGGACATATCTTCATTTGTCAAGTGTATGTTGATGATATTATCTTTGGATCATCAAATGAAGATTCTTGCAAAGAATTTGCTGAATTGATGTCGAAGGAGTTCGAGATGTCAATGATTGGAGAGCTTATATTCTTTCTTAGGTTTCAAATCAAGCAAATGAGAGAAGGGATTTTTATCTCTCAAGAGAAATATACAAATGATCTTCTCAAGAGATTCAAGATGGATGAATGTAAGCCAATCAAGACACCAATGCCAACTAATGGATATCTCGACCTAGATGAGGGAGGTAACACTATTGATCAAACTCTCTACCATTCTATGATTGGTAGCTTGTTATATTTAACCGCATCTAGGTTTGACATCATGTTTAGTGTGTGTATGTGTGCTAGATTTCAAGCTAATCCTAAGGAAACTCATTTGATTGCCATTAAAAGAATCCTTAGGTATCTTAAGCACACATCAAGTATTGACCTTTGGTATCTCAAAGGAGCCTTTTGGTGAGGGGTCGAGCAGGACTCCCAGTGATCTTACTCCTACAGCTAGAGTGCTAGATGCTATTATGAGGACCCTGATTCCGAGGATGGGGTATCGCGAGGGCTTGACTCGCTTATAGTTATGGCTACTGAACTTCCTGATGCAGCAGACTGTATTTGACATTTGGGATCTCCTTCTATCAGAGATGGAGGATACTATTGCTGAGGGGTTCAGAGGTCACCGTCAGTTACCCTATGCTCACTAGATCACATTTCTTATTCATAGAGTAGTTACAGTGAGGCCACCTAAGATGCTAGCTGAGTACAGTGGTGCTACTATAGAGTTCTCTACATACAACCTGACTCAGATGATCCATCATAGTACACCGAGAGCACCTAGCCAACCGCGCCATCGTCTAGAGGTGTCAGAGACTGTAGCCTAGTAGGATGATACTATCAGGGGCATAGCAGCTACTGAGGAGGAGCAGTTAGATGCTCAGCAAGAGGGGATGGTCGAGAGCGACCATAGTGACAGCTCAGATGAGGACTACCAGGACATTCCTCAGATGCCTGCATGTCGACATGACCATGAGGCCAGTAGCTCCAGTTTAGCTCCACCTGCACCACAGATAGACCCCGCTCTACTTGCTATCCTTGAGCAGATGAGGTAGGATCAGGTTTGCCAGGCACAGGAGACCGCTGCTACCTTTGCACAGTTCTAGACTCGGCAGGATGAGTTTCAGTGACAGCAGCTGGCTATGCAGCAGCAAACACAGGCTCTACAGCAACAGCAGCAGTAGGCCATGCATCAGCAGCAGCTCCTCATGCAGTAGCAGCTACTTAGGTTTATGCAGCATGTTGTGACAGCTATTGGGGCTCCACCGCCACAGCCTTCACCCCAGCTTGGTCAGCATGCCATCACTTCTATGACTCTATCTGTACAGCTGAGTGGGCTTCAGAGTCAGGGACAGCCACCAGCATAGTTTGCTTCACCTATAGAGTAGGTGTCCCAGTGGTTTGCTTCGCCAGTGCCAGCCCCGCAGTTCACACCTCTTCAGACGGGCTTCACATCGGCTCAGACTTCTTCGCTGCTAGTGCGAGAGACTTTAGTTTCTAGGAGCCTTAGTGCTTCATTCAGTGAGTTGATAGGGCACCCTACACCGCCAGATGTACTTGCCCCTGTACCTACCACCATTACTCTAGTGATAGGCACGACAGAGACGCTCCCTTCCTCAGTTGCATCATCAGAGCCGCCTGCTACAGTTATACATATAGAGTCACAGGCCGCACCAGTTCCTGATCCGACCCAGACCGCTTCAGCATCACTTCTAGCGTTAGAGGGTCATATGGCTCAGAGCTCAGGATCAGATGATGATGGCACATAGTTCTAGCTCGCTCCTCGTACCTCAGCGCCCGACTCGTCCGCTGCAGCCCCGCCGACCGACCCTAAGGTTTTGGTGTTTGACGCCAAAGGGGGAGAGGGATCACTCTGTTAGTCTTAGGGGGAGCGACATATTTAGGGGAGTTTATCTTACATTTGGAGTTTTATGTGTGATACACTATTATGCATTCATCGTGTGTTTACTTTCATGCATCAAACTATATTTATGTGATAGTGATATCTACGTGATCGTGATAGTTATGTGATATATGATATGTGTGCTCTCTACTTTGGATTATTTATATGTCATATCACTTGTGCTATGCTCATTTGCTTTTGCTTCCACGTTTTACTCCGATGCAAATGAGCTTTATTTATTGTACTCATGCTTATTTCATATCTTTTGAGTACATCATGTTGGCTTGAGTCATATAAGCTTACCTAACCCTTTTGTTCTTATTGACAAAAGGTTATATGAACCAAGCATGTTAAAAACCTCATCTCTTTCACATACTCGAGATTGAAAGCATCTAGGCCCCTAGTTGGGTTTTGGTGATTAATGATAATACATGATTACTGTGACTAACGTGTGTTTTGTAGAGGTAATTAAGTTATGTCACGGTAATAGAGATCGATTGGGCAATCATGGTGGTCATGCCCCTACGATAGAAATCATTTCGGTTTCCAAAGGATGGACGACAAGATTAAGGATGGACTAGTTCTAAGTGTCGTTTGGAGTTGAAGAGACACTTAAAGTAGTTTAGGACTTTGTTTTTCCTTTGATCATACTATTAAGGGGGGTATGGATGGATAGCTTGACCTAGGTGAGTCTAGTGGGTTAGGTGTGGTGCACACTTGCTAAATCTAGCACTAGGTAGCTCCAAAATAGCCCTTGGATCCAATGGAGCAAACTTCATTCACATATGATCGAGAGTTGGAAGTGAATGGAGGGTCAAATACTGACCGGACGCTGGTTCCGGTTTGACCGGACGCTAGTGCAGAGTCCGGTCAGTTCATTTGACCAAAGTGTTTTCGTTTGGTGTGACCGGACATTGAGAGGTGAAGTGACCGGACGCTGAGAGCCAGCGTCCGGTCGACTCCAGTAAGGTTCCAGAGAGGGGAAATCACGACCGGACGCTGTCCAACGTCCGGTCACCACTTACACACTGGAGGTTGGGATGAACTGATCGGTGCGTCCGGTCAACATGACCGGAGCGTCTGGTCACCCCGTAGAGGCACATAACGGTTCGTTTTTCAACCCATGTTATAAATACTTTCTCCATTCATGTGAGGGGGTACTTTTGCTCATTCCAACAGTTGAGAAACACCTTTGAGAGTGCCAAGAAGAGCAAGGTCCTAGTGAGGTGATTGAGATTTGAGAATCCCAAAGAGAGCCCTCATTAGTGAGATCAAGAGTAGCAAAGTGTGCATTCACCCTTCTCATTAGGCTTGTCGTGGTTAAGTGAGAGTCCGTGCTTGTTACTCTTGGTGATCGCCATCACCTAGATGGCTTGGTGGTGATTGTGAGCTTGGTGATCATCTGACGGAGCTTGTGGATGACCCAACTCAAGTTATGAGCGGTTGTGGGCGATTCACCGCGAAGGAGTGTCAAAGAATCAACCCGTAGAGAGCACTTGATCCTTGCGCAGATCAAGGGGGAGCTACACCCTTGCGTGGGTGCTCTAACGAGGACTAGTGGGGAGTGGCGACTCTCTGATACCTCGGCAAAACATCGCCGCGTCCCTCCTTCTCTCTTTACTTTGAGCATTTACTTTGAGCAATTCAATTCTTGTCATTTATATTCATAGAATTGCCATGCTAGAGTAGGATTGGAATATAGGGTGCTAAACTTTTGTGCGTTAGATCAATAGAAACACTTTCTAGGCATAAGGGGTTAATTGGGCTAACCGTATGGTTTAATTATTGCAAAGAAATTTAGAATTAGCCCAATTCACCCCATCTCTTGGGCATCTTGATCCTTTTAGGGTCGCTTATAGGTAAGTTAAGAGAATTAGTTGATACCGTCACTAGTAGGCGTGTAAATATATTATGCGTTCAAGAGACTAAATGGAAGGATCAGAAGGCGAATGAGGTGGACAATATAGGTTTCAAGCTTTGGTACATAGGGATAGTCGTGAATAGAAATGGAGTCAGAGTTTTGATTGATAAGAGCCTCAAGAATGGTGTGGTGGGAGTGAAAAGGCAAGGAGATAGGATTATCTTAGTCAAGCTTGTCATTGGTGATATGGTCTTGAACGTAATTAGTGCGTATGCCCCCAAGTAGGCCTCGACGAGAGTGCTAAGAGACAGTTCTAGGAAGACTTAGATGGCCTGATTAGAGTTGTACCTAGTAGTGATAAGCTTTTTATAGGAAGAGATCTTAATGGGCATGTAGGTACTATAAGGGCAGGTTTCGAGACAGTTCATGGAGGTTTTGGGTATGGTAGTAGGAATCAGGAGGGGGAGGAAGTTCTGGACTTCGTGGTAGCTTTTGACCTGATGATAGCCAACACTTTTTTTAGAAAGAAAGAATCTCATCTAGTGACCTTCAGTAGCGGACAACACTCTAGCCAGATTGACTTTGTCCTCGCAAGAAGAAAGGACAAACGAGTATGCTTGGGTTGCAAGGTGATACTAGGGGAGTGTGCTGTTTCTCAACATAAGCTTTTGGTGGCAGACTTTCATTTTTAGGTGCGTACCCGTAGGGATAAACAAGCTAAGATTGAAAGAATAAAGTGGTGGAAACTGAAAGGGGAGACGTCAGAAGCATTTAGGAAAATGGTTATCAAAGAGGGCTCTTAGAAGGAAGAAGAGGACATAAACAACATGTGGGAGAAGATGGCAACCATAATTCGAATGGTGGCCTCAGAGGTGTGTGGAGTAACCAAAGGAAGTGGAGGCGAGGCTAAAGATACTTGGTGGTAGAACGAGAAAGTCCAAAGGGCTATTAAGGAGAAGAAAAAATGATATAGACGCTTGTACCATGACAGGAGTGTGGACAACATAGAGAAGTACAAGGTGGCAAAGAAGACCGCAAAGCGAGCTGTGAGTGTGGCAAAGGGTAGAGCGTACGAGCATCTTTACCAATATTTGAGTACGAAGGAAGGAGAGAAGGACATTTATAGGATGGCTAGGGTTCGTGAGAGAAAGATAAGGGACTTCAACCAAGTTAAGTGCATTAAGGATGAAAGGGAGCATCTCTTGGTAAAGGAGGATGAGATCCGACATCGATGGCAAGAGTATTTTGACAAATTGTTCAATGGTGAGAATATGGACACAACCTTTCAGTTGGATGACTCTTTTGATGACACCAATAGGCGCTTTGTGCGGAGAATCTAAGAATCTAAAGTCAGAGAGGCGTTGAAAAGGATGAAAGGAGGTAAGACGATGGGACCGGATGGTATCCCAATCGAGGTGTGGAGATGCCTCAGGGACATAGCTATAGTATAGCTAACCAAGTTGTTTAACCATATTTTTCGATCGAACAAGATACCTAATGAGTGGAGGAAAAGTATATTGGTACCGATCTACAAGAATAAAGGGGATATTCAAAGTTGTACTAATTACCGGGGAATTAAGTTGATGAGCCATACTATAAAGCTATGGGAGAGAGTTATCGAGCATCGCTTGAGAGCAATAACGCGGGTCTCTATGAACCAATTTGGTTTCATGCCCGGAAGGTCAACTATGGAAGCCATTTTCTTAATAAGACAAGTTATGGAGCGGTATAGGAAGAAGAAGAATGACCTACACATGTTTTTTATTGACTTGGAGAAGGTTTATGATAAAATGCCAATGAATGTTATGTGGTGGGCTTTGGACAAATATAAAGTCCCAACGAAGTACGTCGGACTCATTAAGGACATGTACAACAATGTTGTGACTAGTGTTCGAACAAGTGATGGAGACACGGATGACTTTTCAATTAGGATAGGACTACATTAAAGGTCAGCTTTGAGTCCTTATATGTTTACCTTAGTGATGGATGAGGTCACAAGGGACATACAAAGGGACATCCCTTGGTGTGTACTTTTCGCGGACGATGTAGTACTAGTTGATGAAAGCCGGACAGGAGTGAATCAGAAACTTGAGTTATGGCGGGAGACTTTAGAGTCCAAAGATTTTAGACTCAGTAGAACTAAAACTGAGTATATGAGATATGACTTCGGCACTACTACTCGAGAGGAGAAAGATATTAGTTTGAAAGGTCAAGTAGTGCCTAGGAAGGATATCTTTCGATATTTAGGATCAATGCTACAGAGAGACGGGATTATTGATGAAGATGTTAGCCATAGAATCAAAGCAGGATAGATGAAGTGGCGTCAAGCATCTGGTGTCCTATGTGACAAAAGGGTACCATAGAAGCTAAAAGACAAGTTTTATAGGACGGCGATTAGACCTGCTATGTTGTATGGTGCAGAATGTTGGCCTACGAAAAGACGACATGTTCAACAGATAAGTGTCGCTGAAATGCGTATGTTGTGTTGGATTTGCGGTCATACAAGAAGGGATCGAGTTCGGAATGATGATATACGTGATAGATTAGGGGTATCACCAATTGAAGAAAAGCTTGTCCAATACCGGTTGAGATGGTTTGGACATGTCCAACGGAGACCTCCAGAGACACCAGTACGTAGTGGAATCCTATGCCAGGATAGTAACGTGAAGAGAGACAGAGGAAGACCGAAGTTGACTTGAGTAGAGGCAATAAAAAGAGACTTGAAAGGATAGAATATACCCAAAGACTTAGCCTTAGATAGGAGTGCTTGAAAAACAGCTATTCACGTGCCTGAACCTTGATGGCTTCTGCTGGGTTTCAACTCTAGCCTGTTCCAATTTGTTTGGAATTTAAATGCTTTGTTGTTATTGTTGTTGTTGTGCAAATCTTGAGAAAATTTTGGGACTAATTTCAGTTTTGGTGATATTATTAGCCTTCATTTGAGATGCTCTGAGGCTACACGGCCGCTCGGCACCACGGGGATTTGATTTACAGAGAACTAGAATTGCAACCAAAGAGCAAAACAAACAACATCACATCAAAGCTAGCAACGACAGCAGCTGCTTGAAGCCCGCCAAACACCACTCGTTGGCCTCTTCCTGAATTCTTGCCGCCAGGCAACCCGTTGATGAGGAGCCTCCGTCGAACGTCCTCGCATTCCTTTCCTTCCACAAAGTCCAACCCACTCCGTCGAACATCGTCACCTTCAAGCTTCAACACGCTGCTGATGTACATTGTTCAGGCTCCGTTACGTTGAAATGAAGAGGAGCCGATGCACATTGTTCAGGCTCCACCATGCGGTGACGTGCAGCAAATCTGGCTCATGGTGTTTCTTCCCTAACATAACAATCTAGTAGCACACACTCTAGAGCTAGAGGAAGATGATGAATTCCCTGAACCTGAGCGGTTGGACTTTGCTCACGATCCTTTTATACAGTACTCCATTCTGTTCAAGTTGTATAGAGTGGACTTTACAGCAAATAAGGTTTTGTAAAATAAGTAGCCTTGGTGAGAACTGCGAATGTGGTGATGAGCGTGCCCCATCCTACTAGTTTCATAACCAAACAAATCGTTATCAACTTCAAGAGCATACATGTTATTCCGGTACACTCGGGAACAGGTCGTCCAACCATTTCCGAAACTCGTCCGCGTCCAGGTGCAGTTTCCGAACCTCCTCCAAATCCGGGTGCAGGTAGTGGCACGGTTCCAGGTCCAGCACCGGGCCCGGGTCGAGGTACGGGACCAGTTCCAGTTCCAGGTCGGGGCCCCGGCCCAGGTCCAGGTCCAGGTCCAACCGCCGCTGCATTACTGAACATAGCCGCGGCTGTAAATTTGCGAATATGCTCAATTTTATTATAGGGCACCTGTCTCTAGAAGAAAAACTCATGAACACATACCTCGTTTTTTCAACAGGACAACAAAGACCACAGTGGTAAAGATAACCCGAATCCTCCATAAAGCAGTCTTCTTCTGCCACTGGTGCAGGGCCACAGTGAAGGTCTCGTATATAGAGCAACCAGGGGTGTGTTTCTTTGCTGGCC
This sequence comes from Miscanthus lutarioriparius, assembly GCA_904845875.1. Taxonomy (NCBI): domain Eukaryota; kingdom Viridiplantae; phylum Streptophyta; class Magnoliopsida; order Poales; family Poaceae; genus Miscanthus; species Miscanthus lutarioriparius. The sequence goes on along the minus strand of CAJGYO010000019.1, from coordinate 6,280,946 downwards.
TTTCCATCCAGCTTGTTTCCCCACAAATTCTCAGCGTGTTCGGCTGCTCATGTTTCAGCTTGTTTCAGCTTATTCTCTCTCATAGAACGCTATTGAATCATCCGAAATCGACTGTGCAACCTAACAGCCGAATTGTTCTTTCCAGATTGAGGTCGATCTACCTGAGTTAGTTGAAATTACAAAGTAGAACTACCAAGCCTTCTAGCACTAAGCTAGCAGTAATGGACGCGCCTGCAATGAATGGAAGACTACTAAACATCATCCTTCAAATCTCAGATGAAAACTCATCTTGTATTTAAACAAGAGGAAAACAAATGTATCACATAGTATTTTATTTATCACTACTCTGGTGCAATCAAGGGTTCATCCCTGTATAGAAAGAAAAATTGTATGATGAAACCATCTTTGCTGGTGACCTTACCGGTTTTGTATTGCTGGAATCTGTACTTTCCGGTCCGTGGAGTGCCTTGATAATTTGACTTATTGTTGGCCTTTTGGACCGATCAGTTTTCACACAGTCTAGACCAATCTGAATGCATCTTCTTATTTGTTGGTAATCAACTTCTAGTGATACCCCAAATAAAATTTTTATCCTCTTTCTCTGACTCCAGTTATGCAGTACCTGCAAAATCACACAAATCTAAAATTTTACTGCAGAGGAAAAAGAGTAACACCATCTCTCTCTTAAGGAAGCGGCTCTGCCTTGAAAGTTGAAATATAGGCTCTGTTCGCTTGAGCTTATAAGCCAAAATCAGCCCTACTTTTTCAGCTATGGAACAGTATTTTTCTCTCATAACAAATCAGCCGCAGCAGTAATAAGTCCTGCCGAACAGAGCCATCTCAATAAATACCTCGGAAGGTGTTCCAGTATCATCTGGGTAGTCCCTGCGTCCTGTCACTATCTCTATGATTATTACACCCTAACTGAATATGTCTGACTTTGTTGAGATTAGACCTCTCTTTATGTATTCTGGGGACATGTAACCCCTGCATTTCAACATGAGTGCGTCAACCTTGAAGCCATGGGACAACTGTAAAGACAATTCATTTTAGTTATCCCTGAAAGAATGAACTATCAAGAGCCATTCGACATACAATGTTCCATCACGACTTCTTGTGCAAGTCCAAGTTTTCTCCTCACTGAAGAGTCTTGACAAGCCAAAGTCTGCAATTTTCGGCACCATATTGTTATGGAGCAATATGTTTGCAGGTTTCAGATCCATGTGAACATTAGGGGCATTAGGTTGCCATTCCTCGTGGAGATAACGTAAACCGTAACAAATACCCTCAATGATTTTGTAGCGTGTGTCCCAACAAAGTCCGGAAAATTCATCTGCATTTGCAAAGAAGCATTCTGAAAGTGCTATATGAAATGAAAAATGGACATGTTCTAACCATATTATCTACCTTAAAAAATGAAAGAAGAAGAGCAGGATACGATACGCCTTTATTGAATTGTTATACCTGAAAGATACCCACGAAGGTTTCCTTTAGTCATGTACTCCAAGCAAAGCAACCTTTCTGACTTCTCAGCGAAGATATATTTTCCGTTGTACTCCACATATATATTCTCTGTATCAGAACACCAGCCTACAAGTAGCACTACATTTGGGTGCTTAAGCTTCATAAGATGATTGGCTTCATTCTCAAATTGCCTATCCTTAACTCCTGGTATTGATGAGTTAAGTTTCTTCACAGCAATCGTTTCCCATTTTGTAGCAATCCCTGTTTCAACTCTCTTATTAGTACATGCACGAGTATATGGATAGTCTGGTGACATATGTTTGGCGAGTTGAAATATGTGATTCCATCTTACTTTATATACCGTGTCAAAACCACCTTCACCAAGTAGTCGCTCATCAGAGAAGTTGTTTGTGATGTTTCTCAAATACTTTAGTGGTATATTGTGTGGTTCTGAACTTCCACCTTCTAACATGCTCTCTAGCTTATTATATCTACTAGACTCACCATTCATTTTCTTTCAAGCAAAATCCTGACTGCAAAGCATTTTCACATGACAGCCAACATCTATTTGTCTTCCCCAGCATGCAGGGTACCTTCAGTGAGTGGGGTTGCTGTTTCTGTATCAAACATTTCACCAAACCAAGATAACTGTATGAAAGAAGAAATAAGTTGTGTCAAGGTAAGCGAACCAACCACAAAGACAAATTGTCAGGTTTGTTGCATTCAACCTGAGAAATAGTTTTAAAAAAAAGTATACAGGCACTGAATTGCATCTCTTCTACAGTCACCACCTTCTTTCGTATGTACAAGTGCCTCAACATGAAACTGCTCAACTTCGCAACAGTACAGTGGACTAAGCTCCAAGTTTGACTCTTCTTCAACATCTCCAAAAGAGTTTCCCAAAAAAAAATATATCTCCAAAAAAATGAATCAATCATCTAGCAATAATTAAGGGGAAAATGTGAGGTGCAGTACTCTGATATTGTTACTCCTCTTAAATACCTTGCACAAAACTTTGGCCTGTACCTAAAATAAAAACCCCTCGTTTCAATTGTAAATTGTTTACTCCCCCGCTTCAAATTGTAAGTTGTTCTGATTTTCTAGATACATAATAAAGCAAAATCTATATACCTAGAAAAGCCAAAACAACTTATAATTTGGAATGAAGGGAGTATATGTTTTTCTGCGCTGAATAATTTGGCACTTTGATCTAGAAAATCCAAGAAATGTGCTGAAAGAAACTAACAACAGGCCAACTCTATCAGAGTCAACTAATTTCTTTTTAGAGTCGAGCCAATCAGTTTTTGGATCTGAACAGCGTACACACTTTAGAGCATGGACATTTTCTTAAAAAAATCAGAGCATGGACAGGCACAGACATAAATTACTGCTTTAAGGTCCAAAATCATTTTCTCAAGCAACATGCTAAAACACAGTATCCGCCTGTGGCGAAACACGAAATTTCAGAATTATAATATCAAATTCAAACCTATTATTTCTTCCTTTTACAAAAAATTGGCATGATTTTACTACAAACTATCTCTAATTCATCTACATCAAATTGCATATAACATGAAGCAACATATCACAAGTTATAGCACGCACTTGATATATGTAAGGGTAACTAGTATAAAGAGTCCCAAATATTACCTCTAAATGCAGAGTCCCAAATAGCTTGCCTAACTAGGATTGGAACCGTCCGTTGCAGCTCACAGGAACAATCCAGGAAACAGAAAAGGAGAGAGATGCGTGCAGGAGCCTTGGAGCACGGGGGAGAATTTTGTTTATTTTTAACACTTTTTTTTAAACTAATTTTAAATCTAACATTTTTTTTTCTCAAAACTAACACTTTTGGCCGCGTCTATTGCCATGGAGCGGCTGAAAGGTCCTAATATGGCTAGAGGGGGGGGTGAATAGCCTATTTAAAAATCTACAAATCAACTAGAGCAATTTGATTAGTATGACAAATAGCGTAATGCAAACTTGCTCTAGCTCTACAAGGGTTGCAAGCCACCTATCCAACAATTCTAGTTGCAATGAATACTTAGGCACACAAACTAGCTATGTAATTACTCACTAAGAGCTCTCAACCTTGCTACTCTAAAGAGCTCAACTAGATGAATGTAAATAATAAAGCAAGCTCTCAATTCTAATTACACTAAAGAGCTTGTATCAACTAGTTTGCAAGAATGTAAATGAGTGAGTAGAGTGATTATACCGACGTGTAGGGGATGAACCAATCACAAGATGAATATATAGCCAATCACCGGGAGAATGACAAAGAAGAGAGACAATCGATTTTCTCCCGAGGTTCACGTGCTTGCCAACACGCTACGTCCCCGTTGTGTCGACTAACACTTGGTGGTTCGGCGGCTAAGAGGTGTTTCACAAACCTCGTCCACACGATTGGACACCGCAAGAACCGACCCACAAGTGAGGTAACTCAATGACACGAGCAATTTACTAGAGTTACCTTTCGGCACTCCGTCGGGGAAGGTACAACTCCCCTCACAATCACCGAAGGCGGCCACGAACAATCACCAACTCGTGCCGATCCTTCACCGCTGCTCCAACCGTCTAGGTGGTGGCAACCACCAAGAGAAACAAGCGAAATCCATGAATAACACGAATACCAAGTGCCTCTAGATGCAATCACTCAAGCAATGCACTTGGATTCTCTCCCAATCTCACAATGATGATGGATCAATGATGGAGATGAGTGGGAGGGCTTTGGCTAAGCTCACAAGGTTGCTATGTCAATGAAAATGTGCAAGAGGGTTCCCTTGAGCCGGCCATGAGGCTATAAATAGAGCCCCCAACAAATAGAGCCGTTGTACCCCTTCACTGGGCAAAACACGCTTTCGGCCGGACGCTGCGCGGTCAAACCGATCGGACGCCGGCCCTCGGCGTCCGGTCGCCCGATGGACGCGCCACGCGTCACCGACTTCAAACGCTGCTGTTAAATCCGATTTCAACAATTGCGAAGGTGACCGGATCTCAGTAAAAGCGACCGGCCGGACGGCTGAAGCCCAGCCGTCCGGTCGTTTCAAATAAGCTCTCCCGAGGCATGTTTTTTTCGGCCGGACGCGTCCGGTCCACCATTTTGACGGACGCAGAGACCGGCGTCCGGTGCTCAACTCTACCCATCAGGTCTTGTCGTCGGCTGACTCGGCCGACGCATGACCTTTCGGCGTCCGGTCATTTGAGTGACCAGCGTCCGGTCGATGAGACCGACGCTTGACATCATTTTGACCAACTCCATTTCAACTCTAACTTCTTCACCCTTGCTCAAATATGCCAACCACCAAGAATTTTGCATCCGGCGCAATAGAAAATAGACATTTCATTTTTCCAAAAGCGCCTTGTGCACATGTGTTAGCATATTTTCACAAATATTTTCAAGGGTGTTAGCACTCCACTAGATCCTAAATGCATATGCAATGAGTTAGAGCATCTAGTGGCACTTTGATAACCGCATTTCGATACGAGTTACACTCCTCTTAATAGTACGGCTATCTATCCTAAATGTGATCACACTCACTAAGTGTCTTGATCACTAAAACAAAATGGCTCCTACATTTTATACCTTTGCCTTGAGCCTTTTGTTTTTCTCTTTCTTCTTTTCCAAGTTCAAGCATTTGATCATCACCATACTATCACCATTGTCATGATCTTCGTCATTGCTTCATCACTTGGAGTAGTGCTACCTATCTCATAATCATCTTGATAAGCTAGGTTAGCACTTAGGGTTTCATCAATTAACCAAAACCAAACTAGAGCTTTCAGCGGCGAAACGCCTGTGCCGCGCCATGCATGGTGGCGCGGCGGGAGGATGACGTGGTGATGACCAGGGCGCTGACCGATGACGTGGCCGGGTCTGCCGCGCCATAGACCATGGTGCGGCACTGACGAGCCAAGGCCCACGGCGCGGCAGGACCTGGGCGCAAATAGAAGACCGGCCTCAATTGTAATTGCTGCTGTCGGTGAGGATCGGCAGCGACGCGACCATGGACCCTGGCTTCGCGTCGCAGTTGAACGACACCTGCAGCTCTGACCCCAACGCCTTCGCCTTCCTCGACCCCTCGCCGATGGGCTTCGACAATGCCTTCTACCCGAACCTACAGATCGGCAAGGGCCTCCTAGGCTCCGACCAGGTGCTCTACTCTGACATGAGGTCGCGCAGCACGATCGACTACTACGCGTCCAACTAGGGTGCCTTCTTCGGCGATTTTGTGGTGACGATGACCAAGCTCGGGAGGATCGGGGTCAAGACACCGGCCACCGGCGGCGAGATACGCCGGGACTGCCAGTTCCCGAACTAGTTGCTAGTTAATCTCGCTGGCAGTGCTGCCATGACGCATTGAAACGAATATGAAGCAAATAAATGGAGTTCGTGCGCAAGTTGATAAGTTACCATATAACATTTTCATTGGTTCATGAGTCTGCAAGTTTCGGACGACAATATTCGTTCGACATAACCAACTAAGTCTCAGGAGTATAAGGATCCCTCGGACACCTCTGTCTCTTCTGATTTGTAGGCAACACATTAGGAGTGTAGCCAACGTCGGTGTGGTCGCGTTGCCGGTGCGTACGGCTCATACCCTGCAAGTATATGATATGCATGATTACTTATAATCTTTATGATCGTTAGTTTATGGAGCCTACGTATTTAAAGAAATTACCTTTGTTACTACCTATGAGGCTCCTTGGGTACCAAACGGGGCAACACCGAGCTGACACATGCCGATCTCGTCCTGCTGCCAATCGTCCCACTGATGGTGTTGTATGCTGAAGCCCGGGGGGTTGTCGTCGTCGTCATCGTCGTCCTCGTCTTCCTCGTTTACAGGGTCCTTCCTAGCGCTATGATGTGGTGGTGTACGCACTACGAAAGCGGCACCTATCACTGGCTGAGAAGAGCCGGCTGGTGTCCTCAAAGAGCCAGAAGACATGCCACCCGACCACGCCGGGTAATCGGGTTCCACCTAAGGAGTGTCCATGCAGCTCAACTTCTGAGCTAGCTTCCTGCAGCTCCACTTCACCTTCTGCATAAATAGACGTTAAAGTTAGTGCATTTCCCAAACGTATATACACTAAAGAAACATTTTTGGAACGGATAAGTTTATGTTTACCTCCACAAAAGCCTCGAGAATGCCTGGCCCATGCCCTCTAGACTCGTGAAGCCGAAACGCTGCTTCGTTGGACAGCCTTGACAATTGTGTCGCCTGGGTACAGAAACGCGGTTGGATAGTTTTAGTACACATACTTAATACCAAATGGATAACAAATTATACCATTCGAGTATCTTACCACGTATCTTTGAAGCGGGGCTCTCTATAGTTGTGTGTCGTCCCTAGTGGCAACGTCGTACATATCTTCGATCACATCTTCCTCGTCGTCCTCGTCAATCGCCTCCACAATGTACAGGGGCTTGATATGTGTCCTCTAGACCTGTGAAGCCACCGCAGGTACTCGTCGAAGGTGTGCTGGTCGTGTGGGGGACCCGCATCGACCAGCTGCCAGTCCCTATTTTGCCACAACTGGATGTACGTGTTGTGTCACGCATCAATCCTTGGTCTTGTACCTCTTCCTACGGTCATATCTACAACAAAACGATTGTTAGTTGTACCATACACACCTCTGAATTATAGCTTTGTTATTAATCGATAACGCACCCATGCAATTCTTGGTTGGTGGAGTAAAGCGGTGGTGGGTAGCTTGTCATTCTTCCAAACTACCCGCAAACCCTGATGGGCAAGTGAATCTCGACCACGTGGAAGGAAATAAGAGGGATGTTGCAGCGATACTCGTCTGACTCATCCGTAGTGACAGGGCTCAGATAGTATTGGAGCTCCGGAGCATCCCAAGGACACCAATGCACCTGAATATTTCATAATTGAGTTAGGTTGTGATATAGTGTACATCGAACAAGACACATGTATGATAGTAAAGAGAGCGTAACCTGGTGCTGTGTCAGGACGTCGAGACAGTCCGTGTACTCTCTGTACTTGCGCCTCGCATTCCCTCTAACTAACTCTACTTGCGTCCAGATATACAGAGCTGTAGGGAGTGTATCCTGCCCGTTCCAATGTTGTATTGAACACGATAATGAATTAGCCATTAATAATTTCATCATATGTAACTGCCTCAAAGAATATAGTGAACCGAAGTACTTATCGGTAAACCAGTAATAAGAGGCCTCCCAACGGGCCATCGTTCCCAACACCAAACCTGAAGTAGGTAGGAGCAACCTCCAAGGTTCACATACCCTGAGGTGCGACGGCAGGCAATGCATAGCTGTCGATACGTCCATGCCAGAACTGCACTGCCCCAGCTGTATACCGCTATGTTATCCCACGGCTGGCGTAGTATGTCAAGAATGATCCAGCTGATGGTGAGGCGTCTGGGAATAGGAAAGCACCAAGAAAGTGCTAGAGCCACACTCTAGCGAACCTATCGATCTGAGGCTCATCAGCCTATGGGTCCAAGTAATCAAAGCACTCTGTGATCCACGACGATGAAACACTGGAACTTTTCCTAAAATTCACCAAAGAAAATGAGACCCGATGGCTGCAGAAAAGCAATGCAAGTATTAAATAGGCTTGAATTGCTCACTTATTTTTCTTGGAAACCTCGCCGTCCGGTGGAAGAAAGCCTGTGAACTGAGCCACCAGCTCCCTCCAGTGATCGTTGTCAACTATATCAACTATACCTGTCACTGGAAGTCCTCCCAATCGAAGGCCAAAGATAGCCTTCACGTCCTACATGGTCAAGGTCATCTCGCCGCAAGGTAGGTGGAACGTGTGGGTCTCAGGCCTCCACTTGTTATAAGAATAGAACGACTGTTAGTTGCCTCAAATTTGTTATAAGAATATTTACGTACAATGAAGGCACTCGCACCTGTCTACAGCTACAGTAAGTAGTACTGGGTCAAGGGGCAGAAGACCGTAGTTGATAATACGGACAAGCTCGAGGAAGCCGGCACGCCGTATGTACGCGCGTGTAACGCTCGTCCCACTGGTGCTCCCTAGTGTGCGTGCGGGGCCTCAAAGGAGGCAAGGGCACCTCTGCGTCGGTGTCAGTCAAGAAGTGTGCTCGGTGCGGCTCGTCGTACTTCACCTCAAGAAGGGGGTACACTGGTGCTGCGTGGAAGGGGCCATCCTGTTACAAATTGATAAATAAAGGGTTAAAGTATTCAAATTAACAATATTTAAATTAACATTATGTAGCATTGCAAAATTTGAACTACTTGTTATGCAATACGAACACCATATGAAATCACATGTATATATTCAAAGTAACATTAACAGACATATTAAATAACTTCACTAGGAAAATAAACAACTTCTCTGTATGGACATGTTGCCCTCGTCTTCTATGCCTGCTAGCATTGTGACCAGGTTCTTTGCAAACAGAGCAAAGATTCCTGCCACGGGTCTCATTGAAGTCTCCCCTTCGTACATGTCTTCGCCGTATCCTCTCATAGCGTAACCTAAACCCAAAAGTCCTAACTAACAGTAACCTAAACCCTAACTACCTAACCAAACCTTAACTATACTACAACACACAACCTAAATCCTAAAAACTACCTACCTAAATAAACAAATTCACTAACCTAACTATACTATATCACTAACCCTAACTATCCTAAATCACTAACCCTAACTAAAATAACATTCATAATAATAAGAAACTGAGAGAGGGAGCTACCTTGATATGAGCGGGGACCTTTTGGGGTCACCCTGGACAGCGCTGGCGAGGCGGTAGAGCACGTGAGGCGGCGGCGCTGGCGCCTCAACACTAGCGAGGCGGCAACGGCGGCTGGCGCAGGCAAGGCGGCGGCGCTGCTGGTCGATGGTGGCGCCTGGTGCAGGCGACGCGGTGGCGGCCGCGTAGGTGGTCGATGGTGGCAGTGCCTGTTGGTCGGCTGTCGGACGACGGCGACGGCTCCTGGCGGGGCGGTGCTGGGCGAGGGACGGCGCAGGTGGCGGCGGCATGTGGCGTGCGGCGGTGGTGCAGGTGGCGGCGGCGTGCGGTGAGGTCGAGGGCGAGGGCGGGCGTAGTGGGGGCGTCGCGGGCTTTTACTGGCCCTTGCCGCGCCACCAGCGCTAGCGCGTCACAGCCGCGCCAAGATGGGTGGCGCGGCAGACCCTGCCACGACGACGCCACATCATCCTCCCGCCGCGCCACCATGCATGACGCGGCACATGCGTTTCGCCGCGCCATGGAAATAGGCGCGGCCAAAAGTGTTAGTTTTGGGGAAAAAAAAAGTAAAACAGTGTTAGATTTAAAATTAGTTTAAGAAAGTGTTAAAAAGAAAAAAAAAATCATGGGGGAAGATCGCGAATAATGGATCAGGCTGCTCACGTTGAGGACAATCGTCGCGGTGTTTGGCCGAAGTGGAAGGAGAAGCTGAGAAGGGGGACGAAGGGGGAGGGGAAGGCTGGCGGGTGGAACCAGGCGGTGAGTCCAACGCGGCGAAGCGACGTAAAGAACATGGCGGCCGGCAACAAGGCCTTTGTATTTTCTCCCACAAGACTCAGGTTTAAGGACTTCTTTTTTCCTCTCGAATGCTCAGGTTTAACCGTTCAAGTGTGTTTATAACAGACAAAGAGACACAAGAGTGCCACGGAGGCACGGATGCCGGCAGCCACAAGCTGCTGGTCGCTCGTGGCAGCTCCTCAGCAATCAGCACCACAAACAGATAGCCTTCGTCTCTCTCAGTTTCAGAGGCCACCAGTGCCCGCGCCCCGGCCTCGCCGCCGCCATGGCTTCCTCCCTGTCAGCCCTCCACTCCACCGCCGCCAGCCACCTCGCACGCTCTCGATGCCGGCGGACGGCCGCCAACGCGCGCGCCTCCTCCCTCCTTCGCCTGCCGCTCGGCCGCCGCTCCCGCTGGGTCGCCGCCGAGGTACGCACGCTTGCATTCTGTGCGTACATGCTCCGCTACAAAAACGAATATTTGATTTACTCCAGACTTCAGAGTGTTGTGACGCGTCCCGTTCTAGAACCTCGCAGTTCGCGACCGGCGGCGCTGGCGGCACGGCCACCGGCGGCGGCGGCGGCAGGGCGAGGCGAGGCGTGGGCATCGACGTCGCCGCGGTCGCCGCGGCGCTGCGCGACGCTAGAACGGCCGACGACGTGGAGTCCTTGGTGAATGCCTTCTTGAACGACGACAGCGGCGGCGAGGCCCGGCTCCTGCCGCTCCAGGTGTACACGTGCGTCATACGGGGGCTCGGCAAGGACAACCGCCCGGACGCCGCGTTCGCCGTCGTGGAGCATCTCAAGCGGAGAGGGGCCGCACTGAACCAGTTCGTATACAACTGCCTCCTCGGCGCCGTCAAGAGCAGCGGCGAGTTCGGCCGGATCCAGGCCGTCCTCGACGACATGGAGGCGCAGGGGGTGTCCCCGAACATCGTCACCTTCAACACGCTGATGTCGATCTACGTGCAGCAGGGCAGGGTCGAGGACGTCCTCAGGGTGTACGCCGACGTCCAGGAGCGCGGGCTCGTGCCGACCGCTGCGACCTACTCCACGGTGATGTCCGCCTACAAGAAGGCGGGGGACGCGTTCGCGGCCATCGAGTTCTTCGTCATGCTCAGGGGCGGGTACAGGAACGGGGAGCTGGTGGTGGGGAGCCGTGGTGACTGGGAGCAGGAGTTCGTCAAGTTCGAGAAGCTGACTGTCCAGGCGTGCTACCTGTCGATGCGGCGGTCGCTCGTCGAGGGGAAGAATCCGGTTGGCCAGGTGCTGAAGGTCCTCCTCGCCATGGATGAGGCAGGTGTCCGGCCGGAGAGGAGTGACTACGAGCGGCTCGTCTGGGCGTGCACGGGGGAGGAGCATTACGCCATTGGCAAGGAGCTGTACCAGAGGATTCGTGAGGGTGGCGATGGGGGCGAGATCAGCCTGTCCGTCTGCAACCACCTGATTTGGCTGATGGGCAAGGCGAAGAAATGGTGGGCGGCTCTCGAGATCTACGAGGATTTGCTGGACAAAGGGCCGAAGCCGAACAATCTGTCTCATGAACTGATCATGTCACACTTCAACATTCTGCTGGATGCTGCCAAGAGAAGGGGAATTTGGAGGTGGGGTGTTAGGCTGCTCAACAGGATGCAGGAGAAGGGATTGAAGCCCGGAAGCAAGGAGTGGAACGCGGTTCTCCTCGCATGTTCAAGGGCTTCCGAAGCATCGGCGGCGGTGGATATCTTCAAGAAGATGGTAGAGGAAGGGTTGAAGCCAGATGTGGTTTCCTATGGCGCATTGCTGAGTGCACTTGATAAAGGCAAGCTATATGATGAGGCATTGAAGGTCTGGGAACACATGTGCAAGGTTGGCATCAAACCAAACCTCTATGCATACACGATTCTGGTGTCGATTTACATCGGCAAGGGCAACCATGCTATGGTGGATGCTGTTCTTCATGACATGTTGTCGAAACGGATCGAGCCGACCGTTGTCACCTTCAATGCGATAATCAGCGCTTGCGTGAGGAATAATTCGAGTGGAAATGCCTTTGAGTGGTTTCACAGGATGAAGATGCGGGGCATTGAGCCGAATGAAATTACATACCAGATGTTGATTGAAGCTCTTGTGCAAGATGGCAAACCAAGACTTGCTTATGAGATGTACATGAAGGCTTGCAACCAAGGTCTTCAGCTTCCTGCAAAGTCATATGACACTGTACTGGAGGCGTGTAAGGCTTATGGTTCCATAGCAGATCTAACTACTTTGGGTCCTCGCCCTTCAAAAGGGGTGGAACCCATCAGGATAGAGAATAGCTTTTCCAGTTTCTCTCAATTCAAGGATCTGCATAGCAGCTCTCATCATTTTGCAGGCATTGGAATGTATGGATTTTTCGGATACAGAATAGCAAGGTAAAACCACGCATGTAACATTACTCTATCTCGCCCTGGTGTATAGTTGCCTTCAGCCCTTCACCCTCCAAACCCAATTCAACATTAAAAAACATTGACTTATGTATTTGTAAGTTCACTAAGTTGTAAAAAAATACTAGTACACTGCATTTTTGTTTCATTCCTCTTATGTTGCTGTGGATCTTTTGAACATAGTGATGCAACTTTTTGGTGTGCGTGTCCTTTTCTACTTGGTCCAACCTTTTGAACAAAAGGTTTGTTTCATATGGATTTTTTTTCATTCCTCCTATGTTAGTGACTTTAGTGTGGATCTTTTGAACATAGTGATGCAACTTTTTGGTGTGCATGTGTCCTCTTCTTCTTTGGTCCAACCTTTTGAACAAAAGGTTTGTTTCATATCGCTTGCATGCCAGAAATTGTTTCATATGTTCAAGAGAAGTCTAAATACAGAGGTAAACATATCGACTGCTTCAAATAATCAAATGTTCATAATCTCTTTCAGATGTTCATAATCTCAGGACTTCAGGAGCTAATAAACTATCGAAAACGGTTGTGAAACAAGTTGAAAATGACTAGTTTTATATTTTGCTAAATTCAATAAAGATCAGAAATGGTATCATAATATAAAATACCGATATCGGTCGAAACGGGATTTGACCTGTTCTTTTTCAACCCTAAACGTTTGCCCATGAAATTGTGCTATGAATTTCACTAACCTTGAAAATAATACTTGCCTGCATGCAATTCATTATTGACCTTAAGGTAGAGACCAGCCTTCTGCCATGATGGTGAATTAGAGGAGGATGCCTATGAACTCAGCATTGGGCACTCTCTAACTTAGTTCTCTGTTTGATTTTTTCCTTCAACTTTTTATCTATGTACGAGTATTGACATGATATTTTTCGTGGATACTCTTAGACCTTGTTTGGATGCACTTGTATAAACCTCAATCCCTGTGGGTTCACTCTAACATCCATAGATTAAGGTGAACCCGAGTGCATCTAGAGTTAGTATGAGTACTGTGCTATATGTGCAGCAAGAGATTTTGTAACATGAAGCTAAGAGATCACAAAACCAACTAACCAAGTCGATACGTAGTTGCGCTTTGAGTAAGTTCAGACAACATATGGAATGGAAGAGACTGCTCTGAAAATTCTGGGTCTTCCCTTCACGTCAAACGCTGCCTGTCGATGCTCTTTTGCGGACTTCTGCATTGGCCTGGCGGACCCAGGATTTGAACCTAGGGATATCTCGCAATCAATATGGTGTATAATCTAAGAGACTAAGATATAATCTAAACTTAACGGATACCAAGCACAATCGAGCACCAGTCGACACGAGCTATAGTCCGGGGACTAAAATACTTAAGAATGTTAGACTTTTAATTTAGACTTTCTAAATCTAACTAGTGATAATATTTTTGGCTAAAATCTAGAGTAGTCCACGGACTACCTTAAATCAGGCTGGGTCCGCCCATGGCATTGGGGTTATGGCCAAAGTTTTGTTCATTGTCTTGATGAACGGTAATGCTACACAACATACGTCCGTGATCTTAAAAAAATTGGATACTCTGCTTCACGCTAGCTCCATCACAGCGACCAGCCCAACAGGCCCATGTACGCTCTCTTCGCTCTCTACTCCATCTACACTGCGACAACCGACAGAAATTCCCAACTCCTCGCTTCGCTCGTCGCAGCTCACCGCGCGTCCACCTGCCCCAGGCCGCCTCGCGGCAGCGCCCTCATCCCGCGTCGAGCCACGCCGTGCTCCATCCCCCGCCACGTCCACTCCGCCTCGTTGCCCCCTGCCCCTGCGCACCGTGCCCCGTCCCTCGCGCTCGCCGAGGTGCTGCCGATGCCGCCGTTCCCCACCAAGAGGTTGTGGTCGCTGTCGAAGCCGCCGCCGCCGCGACGCTCGACCTCAGCTCGCGACATCACGAGATCCGGAGTGGCCAGACCCGGAGCGGGCTTCTCCGGCTACACCTCGCGCTCTCTTCCTTCCTCGCATGTTGCAAGCGTATGATTCAATTGTTTCAGGTGTTTCATATGCATATTACAAAGTGTTTCATGTGGATGTTGCAAAAGTGTGGCTATACACGTATGTTGCAAGCGTCTGTTCCAAATGTTTCAACTGTTTCAGACGGATGTTGCACGTGTTTTATCTGGGTGTTGCATATGTTTCACACTTATGTTGTAAGTATTTTATCCGGATGCTGCATATTTTTTACACATATGTTGTAAGTATTTTATCTGAATGATGCATATATTTTGTAATGGCTGCACACATGTTTTCCTTGTGTTTCATACATCTGTTGCAAGTGTTTTAACTATTTCGGACGTAAAATATTTCCTCTATATATTGTAAAAGTAGATATGGTGTTAAACATCGTCTCCAGCAGCCGCCTGACAGAACAGGCGTGGGACACAGTGCGGGGCACGGAGCAGGAACGGGACACGGACTGGCGCGGAACCCACGTAAATCAGGCGTGCGACGCGGGCGTCCGAACGCTGTGCAAATAATCTGTGCCTGTTCCTTCTCTTTTGTGCCTGGTACAGTACTGTGATGGGGCTTCAGCCCCTGTTTAGTTGGAGTCCAAAATCCCAAAAAGTGCTACAGTACCTGTCACATCGAATGTTTGCGGCTCATGCATGGAGCATTAAATGTAGACGAAAACAAAAACTAATTGCACAGTTTGGTGGGAAATTACGAGACGAACGTTTTAAGTCTACTTAGTCCATGTTTGAACAATAATTGCCAAATAAAAACGAAGATGCTACAGTAGCCCCAAATTCCAAATTCATGGAACTAAACACGGGCTCAGCACTCGAGCATGATTATGGGCTGCATGATGAGCTGGGGCCAATGGAGTTATGGGCTGACGTGGCGTCATCGAGGTCCATTCTCAGGCGTCAGGCCCAGCATTGCCCGGTAATCCCGCCCGAAGGATCCTATGGGCCACCGCCCCCATCCTCCGGCGTCTGAGCCCGTCTGTCCTGTCCGTCTTCTCTAGCTGCTTGCTCCTAGCCTTCTCGTCTCGTCCTCCACCCGCTCGCCCTTTCCCCTATCCACGAGCGAGCCACCGCAGCAGCGCCAGCAGGATGCCGACGCTGAACCTGAGCACCAACGTGCCGGTGGACGCGGTAGTCGCCGCCGACATCCTCAAGGACTGTTCCAAGGCCGTCGCCAGGATCATTGGCAAGCCCGAATCGGTACGTCTCGTCACGCACTCCACCCGTTCGGCGCAATGACTCGGTCGCCCGTTCCTTCTCTTTATTAATGCAGGCTCCCGGTCGCTGGACTGGAGCGGCATGGGCAGTTTGGCTCAGTGTTCTGATGAATGAAACGTTTCCCCCGCCGTGCTGCACTGCAGTATGTTATGGTGTCGATCAACGGGTCGGTGCCCATGTCGTTCGCGGCCAGCGAAGAGCCGGCGGCGTACGGCGAGCTCGTGTCCATCGGCGGCATCGGCCCCGGCGTCAACGGGAAGCTGAGCGCCGCCGTCGCTGAGGTCCTCGAGACCAAGCTCTCCGTCAGCAGGTCCAGATTCTACATCAAATTCGATGACGTCCAGGTACTCCTACCCTCAACCTTACCAAGGCTTCAGCCTTCACCTCAGCTCACCTGACCTGTGTGGCTGTGTCAAGCAAGATCCAGCGTCCAGTGCTCTCTGAGCTTTGTTTCCTGCAGTTTATGTGCCTTTGTGTTTAGAATGGCTTCAGCCATGACACTGCTTAGTTGCCTTACGTTGCTTACACTGCCTCAAGATCCAGCATCCATTGCTCACCATTACATTTACATGTCTTAATAAGGATTAATTCTTTTTTTTGAGATAAAATAAGGATTAATTCTGTATCCCTAACACTTAACCTTATACTCCTATGTGCTATAGAGATCCAACTTTGGCTTCAACGGATCCACATTCTGAGACAACTCCAGCAGAATCGAAGACGATGGTTGCTGCGTCCAATCATCCAGCTCAATCCGTCAATACACACCATCGGTACATCAATAAACGTTGATCATGTGTATCACCTGCACCTCCGTCGTCGCCCATGGAAATTACACCACTAGTTTATGAGCTTTATTTCAAGATTTCAACTGAAAGCAGTTCCGGCATGTACCTGATTCCAAATTTCATTGAACTTCATTTTTCAGTACTACAATCAGCTGTCTTGTAATGGCATCCGAGAACTTGAAACTAACTTTGCATGAGTACCCATTTTCACAGCACACGTCACTGTAAGTGCCAATTGATGGGAGATGGGCAAACAATATCCATAATGCAGTTCTGCAGCCCTAAAAAATGTCAATGGAAACAAATGTAACAGGAAATTGCACCGATACATGTCTCAGAAACCAAATAGATGGAATCAAGGCCTTGATATTTCCATATTACAGATTTGGGTCTAAAATTACAAGTCTTAAATACCAAGTTCCACTTCACATACTCATACAACAACGTAGTCCATGTACTACAAAAACAAGAGATTGCCACACATCTTATTGAGCGCATATTTACACAAGAGATCACCTGACGATCCATCTGATACATATAGTGATGACTCATGCCGTAATCACAGTAAGCTCATAAAAAAGGCGAACATGTTATGATCCTGGTACAGTAGACCTCTGCCACATGTTCATTGCTGCCTGTCAGCTGTCACATGGTCATTCTTGTGAGGACCTCGGGGTGGTAATGGATCATCTCCTGCCACATCATTTCCCGGATCATATCTACGCCGAGATTTTCATCTATGTCAAGATCGATTGGCACCTGAGCAGGTGGGTTTGCACTCGGATCGTAGAGCGGAGACATGTACGGGTGCTCCAGAGCCTCGGTGACACTAATTCTTTTGGAGGGATCAAAGACAAGCATCTTCTGCAACAGGTCGATGGCAAGAGGGTGTGCTTGTGGGTACATGCTGGTGAGGGGAATGCCTGGGGTGTATGGAAGGGACTTGATATACTTGCGGGCTTTCGGGTTGTCAATGAACTCAAGGTCAGCCTCGCTCATGGTGCCAAGAACATTGACAATGAGCTTAAGTTGATTAAGGCACTCGGTTCCTGGAAAGATGGGCTTGAGGCCAAGTAGCTCTGCAAATATGCAACCAACTGACCAGACATCTATGGAGGTACCATAGTTGTCACAGCATAGCAGCAGCTCAGGGGCCCTGTACCAGCGGGTGACAACATATTCTGTCATAAACTGACCTTTGGTGTTGTTTGTGCGGGCAAGCCCAAAATCACATATCTTCAAGTCACAATTTGCATTAACCAGGAGGTTCCCTGGCTTTAGGTCTCTATGGAGTATCCCAGCTGAATGAAGGTACTTCAGGCCTCGGAGCAGCTACAATCAAGAGAAAAGTGTCAGCTTAGATATTATCTGACTGGCAAAAAAACTACTTCAGGAAAAGGAACCTCAATAACTGACAGCAACAAAAAAAAAGAATCTGGAAACATAGTGAACACTAAGTTCTTGGTCCACCATCAGATGCCTAAGTTACAATTTACCTAGAGAAGTTCTCCTTAAATAATTCACATCTATGCAAATCTATTTGCCATGCTGAGATGTTTCCAGTAAAAAGAATCCCTAAGAAAAATCAATATTTGGGAGCAGTAATAGAAGCTTCCACTTGCCATGCTAAGGTTCACTTTTCGAATAACAAACATGCTACTTCAGAGGAAAAACAAGAACCTGTCAAGTACATCCCAATCAAGACCAACTAAATAATATTAATATATTATTTCCTAGCCTCTGGTGATATGTGGTCCAAGTTTATCCTTGTCCCCAAATAATAACTTGTCTGGGTTGCTAACAAATCATATCTTCTCTCAAACACTCCCCTAAGATTTGTGGTCCAAGTTTGAAGCCTGCCTACATTTTTTCATATGATCTCTCCTGTTAGGACCGTATAGTATCATTTTCCAACAGCTCAGCTTCAGATAGTAGTTTCAAATGCTGTTTTAGTGTGGTGTGGTGGTGGGGCTGTACTTGGTTCTTTTTTCTGTTTATTAATGAAATGGTACTCAGCTCTCCGTATTTGAGAAAAAAAAAGACAGCAGTTTCAAATGCTGCCATGTCTAACTTGGGCCAAACTTCTGAGATGGTTAATGTTCTGGAAATGTAAATAGAAGTTCACTTCAGAATTTCAGAAAAATGTAACCGCATGCTCAGTTGTCAGTCCACTAGTCTAGAATTATAAATGCTGTACAGGTTTACGCATAAGTAAGACAAGCTACTAAGAAACAATAGAACTCTGGAAGACAGTATGAAATTAGAGCATGGCTGATGTATTTACAAGGCAACAGGTGATCATATCTCAAAAGTCAAAAATTCTAAAAGCTGTGCTTTCAAATGGATATTGGCCCACTTGTGCCTTTGTCTGAACCAGGAAAGCTGACCAGCCAAATGACTACTGACTGAGTTGAAAGAGCCTTTTAATCCTCCTTGAAGAAGTACCAAGAGATGCCACCAATTATAACGAGGGACTAGGGACTAGGGACTAGGGAGGTACCAATTTTGGTATCTTGGTACCTTTCCAATGACCATAAAAACATCGAGCTGAAAAGCCAATATTAGGTTTGTCCAGAGATGCCAATCTAATGAGTTGAACTCAACAAGAATAACCTCGTATCAGCCAAAGTGATAACTGATAAGGGCATACCTAGTGCTAAAAGCTCCAGCAGAAGGTGGGATCAGGAGAAGGGAATTTGAATTTCTAGACAACCTTAACCCTTGCTTAATTTTGCAAAAATTCTGGTCCAAACCCAGGACCTCCAGGCCACAAGTGGAGAGACTCTGCCACTGTGTCAAGCACCTGTCCTTCTCATATCAGCCAAAGTACATCGATGAAAAAGATGTTTGATCCATTAAATGGTTGCAGACCCGAATCAGACTAAGGAAACCAATACTGCACCACCACATATGTACTTTTGGTAAACTAGCCAAACAGAATAATTAAATTAAACAGTATCTAGCCAACCAAGGGCGGGCCTGGTGGAAGCGGTAGAGTCTTACTGCCTGTGACCGGAAGGTCCCGGGTTTGAGTCGCGGTCTCCTCGCATTGCACAGGCGAGGGTAAGGCTTGCCACTGACACCCTTTCCCAGACCCCGCACAGAGCGGGAGCTCTCTGCACTGGGTACGCCCTTTAAACAGTAACTAGCCAACCACACCACTGGCAGATTGTGTATACCATTTATGACTAGCATACCTTATGACAAGGCTGCAATTCTCGACCCTATTTTCTGATCTGCATAAGGACAAGGATCTCATATTTCGATAGGATATGCCAGCAATTCCTAAGCATGGCATCAAGATAGAGCATAAGGCGCAGACAAACAAGTGCAAGTATTGGGTTACTTAGTGGCTACCTTTTATGACCAATGTCCTATGTCAAGGTGGCAAAATATTGTTGTGTTTCTGTTTATGCTGGAGTCATCAATAAAGCAACAAGAGTAAGGACATAACTATCTGAAAACAGGACCCTTGCAAAACTTACCTGAAAAAGGAAATACTGGCAGTGATCATTGGAAAGTGGTTGAGATGACTTAATTATGTGATGCAGATCAGTGTCCATGAGCTCATAAACCAAGTAAACGTCCTTGAAGCTCCTATGCGCTGGCATCATTATATCCTTGAGAGCGATAACATTCTCGTGCCTTAGATGCCGAAGGAGCTTCAGCTCCCTCAGTGTCCTTAGCGCATCCACACGGTTGTCAAAGACGTTGTTTATCTTTTTTATTGCGACTTTTTCATTGGTCTCACGGTTAACAGATGAACAAACGATTCCGTAAGCTCCTCTTCCGATGGGCTTGATTGGCACATACTTGGTGTCGATCTCAAATAGTGTCTGCCACATAGTATAGTAGTGCTTTCCTTGACTTGCCATGCCATTGGGGGGATCCACCATCATCGCCATTTTCTGCGAAGGAGCACAAGCCAATAACTTAGTGGGAGATAAAATTATAAGAAACCAAAAGACAAAGTTCCAGTAACTTTCCTAATACGTACTCCCTCCATCCCAAATTGTAAGTCATTCCAAAAATCTTGGAGAGTCAAACTTTTTTAAGTTTGACTAAAATTATAGAGAGAAACACAAAGATTGATGACATCAAATAGGTATAATATGAAAATATAACTAATGAAGAATCTAATGATACTTACTTAGTATGATAAATATTATTATTTTGTTATATAAATTTGGTCAAACTTGAAAAACTTTGACTCTCCAAGATTCTTGGAATGACTTACAATTTGGGATGGAGGGAGTACTATACACAGTGCACACCCAGTCAGGTCCTACAAACCGATTAACCGAGTGAAATAGTGCAAATTTCTTATTTTTGTTGGTGGTGTGAACTATGACCTTTACCCATCTCAAAAAGAAAGAAGAAATATGATCTTTGCAATTGATGCAAGAAAGAATTTTTGGACGAAAAATCATTACTTTTTGTTTTTGACTCGTCCCACAACCGGACGCGACTCACGGAGCTAAAGATCGTCCGACGCGGCCGGAGGCGGAGCAGGGAGCACCGCCACCACCGATAATAAATAAAGAAAGAAAAAAATGGAGGATAGTGGAAGCTCCGATCCCCCACCCGTCCCTCCCTTCCGCCTCTGCTCGTCGCGCGCTCTGGCAGCGGCGGATCGGCCAGGCCGAGAACCGAACGCGGCAACAGAGGCAGGCGCAGCTGGTAGGTACCTCGGGGGACAGGGGGCAGGGGGCGCGCGCTTGCGGTCGTCCGTCGCCCGCCTACGCTCTCATCACCGGGCTGGCACGGCCGCGCAGGATCCGCCTCACTGCACGCGCAAGAAAAGGATGTGGCGTGAGCTGCGGTCAGAATTCGAACGCTGCAGGACCGCGCGAGCGCGGGGACTGGGGAGTGCAGCGCCACCCACTGGCACGCGCGGCGTCCACCGGCCGCCGCCGCAGATCTGGCGCCGCGCGGGGAGCGGAGCGGACCGGAGAGGGGGAAGGGTGGGGCAGGCAGGCGAGGTGGGAGCTAGCGGGCGAGAGGAGAGAGAGAGAGAGAGAGCACTGGCGTCGTAGTGCGGGTGGGAGTGGGAGGAGACGGCGGCAGCCGAGGCGAGCGCCCACGCGGGCACGCGGCAGCGGGGGGCGGCTATTTGCCAGCGAGCAAACGGAGCGGAGCAAGGCACCGCACCGGCAGTGGGCTCTGGACTCTGGGCTGTGGCATCCGGTGCGCGCGCGGGGCGGTCGGCGGGCGTCGCTCTCGGCCGTCCCCACGGCTGCACGGAACGGCAATAGCACACAACGGCTGCTGCTTCCTTTCCCCTTCGGAAACGCACGCACCCACTCCACTCCGCGCACTCGCCCAAGGGCAATCCGCGGCCTATCCAGTTTTGACCGCGCGGGCTTCGCTTTGCCCCAGCGACGACCGGAGAAAGTCTCGCTCGGTGACTCGCTGCTAAAGTAATAACCGCGTCAGCTGCCGGCCCGCCGGATGGCTTTGACGATGCCTTTGGCCAGTTGCCCGCGTGCGTCGCCCGCCAGGCGCCGGCACCCCCGAGGCTGGGGGGTCGGGTCGCGTCGCGTCGTGCGATCGAGTGCGTTGTTGCCCCAGGCATCCGCATCGGGCATGTGAGCCGCCTGCTTTCCGCTGCGGTTACATTACCCCGCACTCGCACGCGGCCGGGCAGCTTGTTCGTTCGCGTTGCGTCCGCGATCCGTCCGCCCTCTCCCCTGCTCGATCGGCCGGCGGCTCGCTCCGCCCGTCGCCGCGGCCACACGTCCCAGCTGCTCGGCTCAGCCGTGAGCAGTGCTGCTGGTTCCTGCGCACTGCAAGTCTGCGACCAACCGGTCCGGCCGCCTCCTTTATTTTAGTAGGAGTACGAAAGCACGGCTCGTCGGCTCCACTTATCCATGGAGGAGGGTAGGAGGGTACAACAGGTACTTGCTTGAATGGAAGCGTCGTCGCCATCGCGTGGGAAAAGCGCGTGCGTCATCGGCCGCGGCCCACGAGCACGCACGTTTGCCTACGGTTAGGGCCTTAGGGGCCTTGTCGCTTTTGCCGCGCTACTTGGATTCCCTGAAATCTGGTAGGGCACGTAGGGTTTGCCCATCACCGATTCACCGTACCAGGGGTTCTCCGTCTCGGAACCCTCCTCCGTCTCCGGCTCTCCGCCCGCCCCACCAACCGGGGGTCCGGGGCCATGCGTGCATGCATGTGATATCTCATTATCGTCGGTCGCCATCGTCACGTCGTCATCGTCATCCGATGAGGAGAGCAGGGCGCCTGCCGCCGTCTTGCGTTGAGACCCGGTCGAGGTCGATCCCTTTGCATTTGCACTAAGCAACGGGTTTCCTTTCCTCTGCAGCTCATAGGTGAACACTTTTTTAGTTCAGGGAAAAAAGAAATAGGTGAACTTTTTCCCTTCACCGACCTGGAGCTAGCGATTTTTTTTTTAATTTTAACATTTTTTATAACTAATTTTAAATTTAACACTGCATGTTTTTTTAAACTAACACTTTTGGCCGCACCTATTGCCTTGGCGTGGCCAAATACCTGTGCCGCGCCATGCATGGTGGCGCGGTAGCGGTCTGACATGGCGACGGCGGTTTGGTGATTTGATGGCGTGGCGGTATTCTGCGCGCCACCGACCTTAGCAGCGGCGGTCTGCCGCTACCGATCCATGGTAAGCGGAGAGCGAAAACAAACCACGTGCCGCCTTTGCCGCACGCACCGCCCCACTTTGCGCTTGGCAAGCTTTCGCCCTCCACGCTTAGCAGTGCTCTCCAGCTTAAACCACTCCCACATTAGCAGCTGGCCGTGGCGTGCATAAAAACGCCGTGGCGTCAAGGCTGCCCGCTCCTAAGGTACCTCCTCTCGATTTTATATTTTTTGCTTATTATTGATTTAGGATAGTTAGTGATTTAGGATAGTTAATAATTTAAGATAGTTAGGGTTGATTTCATATTTTTTTGATTATTATTGATTTAGGATAGTTAGTGATTTAGGATAGTTAGGGTTTTATGATTGGTATCGATTTATGATAGTTAGTGATTTAGGATAGTTAGATTAGTGAATTTGTTTGTGATTTACGTAGGTTTGAGGTTGTGTGTTCTAGTATTGTTAGGATTTTGGGTTTATGAATTGATTATATATTTATTATTTAATTTATAGTTAGTTATTTAGTTAGGGATTTTGGGTATAGATACTAGTTTACTCTAAACCTAAAAGGGTTTAGGTATTTTAGGGATTGATTATGTATTTATTATCTAGTATAGTTAGGATTTTGGGTTTAGGGATTTAGGATAGTTAGGTTAGTGATTTGTTTGTGAACTTACTAATGTTAATTTAAATTTTATTAATTTGAATACTTTAAGGTTTTGTTTATCAATTCGTAGCAAGATGGCTCCTTTCACGCAGCACCCGTTGTACCCCATTCTTGAGGTGGAGTACGATGATCAGCACCGAGCACACATCTTGAGTGACAATGATGTAGAGGTGGCCTTGCCTCCTTTGAGGCCCCACACGCACACCAGGGCGCACCAGTGGGACGAGCGTTATGCGCCATATATACGGTGTGCCGGCTTCCTCGAGCTTGTCCGTGTTGTCAACCACGGCCTTCCGTCCCTTGACCCAGCACTACTTACTGCAGCTATAGACAGGTGCGAGTTCATTCTTTGTACGTAAACTTTCTTCTAACAAATTTGAGGCAACTAACAGTCGTTTTATTCTTATAACAGGTGGAGGCCTGAGACCCACACGTTCCACCTACCTTGTGGCGAGATGACCTTGACGTTGCAGGACGTGAAGGCTATTTTAGGCCTTCGGTTGGAGAGACTTCCAGTGACAGGGATAGTTGACAACAATCACTGGAGGGAGCTGTTGGCTCAGTTTGCTGGCTTTTTTCCACCGGACGACGATGCTTCCAAGAAAAATAAGTGAGTAATTCAAGCCTATTTAATACTTGCATTGCTTTTCTGCAGCCATATGGTCTCATTTTCTTTGGCCAATTTCAGGAAAAGTTCCGGTGTTTCGTCGTCCTGGATCACGGAGCGCTTTGATTACTTGGACCCACAGGCTGAGGAGGCTCTGATCGACAGGTTCACTCGTGTGTGGCTCTGGCACTTTCTTGGTGCTTTCCTCTTTCCAGACGCCTCGGGCAACACCATCAACTGGATGTTCCTTGACATACTACGACAGCCGTGGGAGAACATAGCGGCGTACAGCTGGGGCAGCGCAGTCCTGGCATGGACGTATCGACAGCTATGTGTTGCTTGCCGTCGCACCTCAGGATGTGCGAATCTTGGGGGTTGCTCGTACCTACTTCAGGTGTAGTGTTGGGAACGATGGCCCGTTGGGAGGCCCCTTAATAATGGTTTACCGGTAAGTACTTCGGTTCACTATATTCTTGGAGGCAGTTACATATGAATTCATTATTAATGGCTAATTCATTATCGTGTTCAATACAACAATGGAACGGGCAGGATACACTCCCTACAACTCTATATATCTAGACGGAATCAGCGTTAGTTAGAGGGAATGCGTGGCGCAAGTACAGGGAGTACACGGACGGTCTCGACGTCCTGACACAGCACCAGGTTACGCTCTCTTTACTATCATACATGTGTCTTCTTCGATGTATACTATATCACAACCTAACTCAATTATGAAATTTGAGGTGCATTGGTGTCCTTGAGATTCTCCGGAGCTCCAGGACTATCTCAGTCCTATCACTAGGGACGAGTCAGACGAGTATCGCTGCGACGTCCCTATTATTTTCTTCCATGTGGTCGAGATTCACTTGCCCATCCGGGTCTGCAGACAGTTTGGAAGAATGACAGGCTGCCCACCACCGCTTTACTCCACCAATCAAGAATTGCACGAGTGCGTTATTGATTAATAACAATGCTATATTCTAGAGGTGTGTGGTACAACTAACATCGTTTTGTTGTAGATATGACCGCAGGAAGAGGTACAAGACCAAGGATTGGCGCGTGACACACAGCTCGCACATCCATTTGTGGCAGAACAGGGTACGACATTCGGTCCATGCGGGTCCTCCACACGACCAACACACATTCGACGAGTACCTGCGGTGGCTTCACAGGTCTACGAGGACACATATCAAGCCCCCGTACACTGACGTGGCGATTGACGAGGACTCGAAGGAAGATGTCATCGAAGATGTGTACGACGTTACCACTAGGGAGGACACACAGCTAGAGAGAGCCTCACTTCAAAGATACGTGGTAATATACTTGAATGGTACAATTTGTTATCCTTTTGGTATTAAGTATGTGTACTAAAACTGTCCAACCGCGTTTCTGTACCCAGGTGACACAATTGTCAAGGCTGTCCAACGAAGTAGCGTTCCGGCTTCACGAGTCTAGAGGTTAGGGGCCATATGTTCTCGCGGCTTTTGTGGAGGTAACATAAACGTGTCTGTTCCGAAAACATTTCTTTAGTGTATATGCATTTGGGTAATGCACTAACTTTAACGTCTATTTATGTAGAAGGTGAAGAAGAGCTGCATGAAGCTAGCTCAGAAGCTGAGCTGTATGGACACTCCTTATGAGGAACCGCCACTCCCGACGCGGTCGGATAGCACGTCTTCAGCCTCTTTGAGGACACCAGCCGACTCTTCTCAGCCGATGACAGGTGCCACTTCCACGGTGCGTACACCACCACATCATAGCACTGGGAAGGACCCTGCAACCGAGGACGACGATGACGAGTGGGACGATTGGCCACAGGACGAGATCGGCATGTCTCAGCTAGGTGGTGCCCCGCTTAGTACCCAAGGAGCCTCACAGGTACTATAAAAAATAGTTTATTTAAATACGTAGGCTGCATGAACTAACTATCATAAAGAATTATAAGTAATCGTGCGTATCATATATTTGCAGGGTACAAGCCGTATGCACCGTCGATGTGACCATACCGACGTTGGCTATACTCCCAATGTGTTGCCAACAAATCCGAAGAGACAAAGGTGTCCGAGGGATCCTTACACTCCTGGGTCTTAGTTTGTTAGGTCAAACGGATATTGACGTCCGAAACTTGCGGGGTTATTTGGGTATGTTATATCAAACTTATGTCAAAGCAATGAAAATGTTATGTGGCAGCTTGTCAACTTGCGCACGGAGTTCATTTATTTGTTTCATATTCGTTTCTTTGCGTCGCGGCAGCACTACCGGCGAGATTAAGTACCAACTAGTTCGGGAACCGGTAGTCCCGGTGTATCTCGACGCCGGTGGCAATTTTTCATAATCGATAATTTAAAATGGTGGTTAACCGTATTACGAAAGACGGAAAATAAATCATTGGCTTATCAAATTCTCTATTCGGCCGTGAAAAAAATTCAACAAAAGACAGAAACAAATCTACTATTGATTTTACGTCAAGCAATACTTAGAATAACTCCCACTATCGGCGCGACGCGTTCGGATTAAACCGTTCAGGTACCGCCGGGCGGGCGGCGGGCGCGGCGCGGGCTTGCTGCTCGGGCAGGCGGGACTGGACGCGATATTTATTCGGCTCTGCCGCGCCACGGATCAGGACGCGGCACTGCCGCGCCATGCATGGTGGCGCGGCAAGAGCTGCCACGTCAACGGTCACCGAAACCGTTCGTCGCAACGTTAAACCGCTGCCGCGCCACCATGCATGCCGCGACACAGTCATTTGGCCACGTCAGGGCAATAGGCGCGGTCAAAAGTGTTAGTTTTTAAAAAAACTTATAGTGTTAGATTTAAAATTAGTTGTCAAAAAGTGTTAAAATTAAAAAAAATCGAGCTAGCTGAGCTGCCTTTACCTTGCGTGTAAGTTTGCTCCTGATATCTACCAACGTGGATGCATGCATGATGCCATGATGGAGCGGCTCCAAGGGTCTCCAAGCAGCAGGGCCTTAGTTTTTTTCATGCCTCGAGTAGATCTTACATTTCGTGCAGGTTCTTAGGACTAGCCGACTGGGTGTGACATATACTGAGAGCAACTATAATAAAGGCCTATAAGCCGGCTAAATACTGAGATGGAGGAGAGAGAGAAAAAAAGAAAGGATAAGCGGGCTGTAAGCTTACAGCCGGCTTGGACATAAGAACCAAGAAACACTGTAAGAGAGGTAAGTGGGTCATGTATTAATAGTGAAAATTTAACTATTATATGAATGGGCTGAGAGAGAGGCTGCTCTGATATGAACTTCTGAAGGTCATGTTGGATCGTCGTAAAGTAGGGGTATGATCTTTACATGTTTGTTGTTTGGATGGCGTCGCGCGGCATCTCCGCTTGGCCCATTCTCTAGACAGGCCCTTCATTTGGTTGGTTTCAACTTAGAAAAAAAGTCTACATTATCTTCTTTAACTTTTGCGAAAGTTTATTTTTTCTCCCTGAACTCTAAAACCGGATAAACCACCTCTCTGAACTTTTTAAACCGTTCATTTTACCTCTCTGACTGGTTTTAAGCGGTTTTCAAAGATGGTTTTGTCTTTTTCTTTTTTATTTATTTTGACTAAATCTTTGAAAATCATAGTAAATCACTGGAAAATCATAAAAGGTGGATGCATGCGTGATCCCATGATGGAGTGGCTCCAAGCAGAAGGGCCTCTTGTTTTTTCATGCTTCGATGGGTGGATCCTTACATTTCGTGCAGGTTTTAGGACTGGGCGACATACTAATGTGAACTTCGGAAGGTCATGTTGGATCGTCACAGAGTAGGGGAAGGTTTGTTTGGATGGCGTCGCTCAGGCATCTCAGCTTGGCCCATTCTCTAAACAGGCCCTTAATTAGGCTGGTTTCAACTTCTCAATCCTAGGCCCACGGCCCATACTTCTTGGCCCTTGACTTCATGATACTCGTGTTCCCGTGACAATTCGTTTGCCCGTGAGTCTGCAAGAAGACCGAAGTTCTAATTACCCTGGAACATTAACTCGATGCAAAATAAAAATCGCGAAATGAGTCTAAGGCCGTGTTCGCTTGTTTTATGCGTACTATTTCAGCGAACGAATAATTTTTTTTTTCTCACAACAAATCAGCGAACAGTACTTCTTAGAACTAATTTTACATGATTTTCAGCGATAGGCGATGTTCTCATCGACAACAAGACACCTATGTTATTTCGTCATTCATCAATCTCGAGAGTGTGTAATCTAAAAACTTGTTTAAATCAACTAGAATGACTTTTAACAATAATTAATTATTTTCAGCTGAGTCTTTTTCTTTTCTTTTGTGGTTTTTTAATTTAATTTTATTCTTTATTAGTTTCATTTTCCTCTCTTTATTTTTAATTTCTTTTTATTTATTTATTCCATGAGATGCTCGTACCTTTTAATCTCTTTTTTCGTTCTTCTTTTTCTTTTTCCTTCCTGTTTTATTTGGATTTTTTCTATTTTCTTTGTCCTTTTCTTCTTATCTAGTAATTTGCCACGGGTTACTAAAAATGACCTTCCTTTGCTAGTGGACACTTAAAATAATCAGATTTACTGATAGACACTTTGTTTGTTGTCAAATTTGCTGGTGAACATCGCGCCTAATAAAATATTTATTTTTAGATTTGGAGGAGAGGGAAGAGCGGTAGAATGCCATTTTTGCCCCTGTCTCTTTCACCAATATTTTAATATAATTAACATGAACCTAATATTTTATTCTTCTAGATCTAGAATATTGTTCTTCTGAATAGAGAATTTTTTTTTCTGAAGATAGAACATTGTTTTCCAAACACAGAACATCGTCTTTACTCCATAAATGAGAATGTTCTATTTTTTCAAAATTTGGCCATCGTCATCATTCGATGAGCATAGACAGTGCTAAAGAAATTAAGCTTAACGCACTCTTTCATACTGCCAGGTACTTGCAAGGCCTACAACGTCACTACGACAAAAACGTACACCCTCGTACCTTTCAAGTCAGATCTAGTTCTCAAACGTATCCAGAATACCTTGGGATGCCACAAGCTACTCAGCCCCTGGGAAGGCCCCTTCATCGTATCCAAAGTTACCCAGCCAGATTCTTTTGATTTAATCACAGAGGATGGCGATCCCATGCCTAACTCCTAAAATATCGACCAGCTACTGAGATTTTATGCTTAATATTATTAAGTAGTTTTCTTGTTTAAGTAAATTCAGTATCCTAGCGTCTGTACTTAAGGTTCTTTATTAATACAGAATCAATATTCTTCGCTAGATGAATCTGTCTTTTTTCTTTTTACACAACTTTTCAGTTGTCCCCCTTTGTTGAAGTTTTTACGTCATATACGAGATATACAGCTGAGTACTTGCGCGGCTACACATCTCTCAATATGATAAATTCACTCAACACACGGTTCTCGTTTTGTATACATAGTACTAAGCTATGTTACACGAGATACGCCTCCTACCTGGATGGCATACATCTCCTTGGTCGGGAGCCAATTACTGACATTTGGTTTAACTATTGCATGTCTCCCTGGGTAGGGTGATTTCCAAAAGCAAGTAACCTAATTCATTGGCTACGGGACATGATCCTAACAGCAAACAATCGTCACATGGGTTCCTTGAACAAGTGACTTCGAACACTTAACATCGACAGAAGGGTCTAACATGATTTTAATCATAGCGACTATGTTGATCAACTTTTTACTCGGCTACTCAGTCTTACGCGCAT
Organism: Miscanthus lutarioriparius; assembly: GCA_904845875.1. Lineage (NCBI taxonomy): Eukaryota > Viridiplantae > Streptophyta > Magnoliopsida > Poales > Poaceae > Miscanthus > Miscanthus lutarioriparius. Next base: position 6,251,006 of record CAJGYO010000019.1, on the reverse strand, counting down.
TTCTAAAGGACTCGACAAGACAAATTTACAGCCTAAGTAGACTACAGTCTTATTTGAAAGATTACCAAGTCTAAACGATTTGAAAACCCCATCTTAGGTGCTCAAGTATCCTGACAAGATGGATCATATTAACAGCATATAGGCTAAGTATTGTCATTAAACTAACAAGCCTACACAAGTAAAAGAATATCATTTCTTACAACGTGCCTACCCGGCATAGGTGCTCAACAAGTTTTTTTCAAACTTACACAGCCTATCCATCAGGCTTGTCCATACTAAGGTCTAGTTCATCAATTATGGTGGTGGCCCATCGAGTTGCTCCTCAGCCCTCTCCACGGTAGTAGGGTGGCCTTTGTCGTCATAGTCCATGGTTATCTGCTGAAGATCGATAGCCGGGTACAGTACTAGGAGCGTACCAAGTACATTCCGGACACAGACCTTGGTGGCTCCACACACATAACCCTCGAAGTGGTTGGGGATGACTTTCACTATATCCACCCACCTCTTTTTGCCATCTTCTGGCTTACGGAAGAGGAGGGCGAGTGGCTTCACAGCTTTCCAAAGCGTGTTCCGCTCCAACTACGCCCTCTCCAGCCGAGCCTTCATGTCATTCACTGACTTCAGAGCCTGCATTAGACCATGATCAGTCCCTCGCTTTATCAGCTTAGCTCGAGCGAGTTCTTCACTCGCTCGTTCAGTTACCTCTTCAGATTGGTTGTGCTGGGTTCTCAGGGCTACATTCAGCTCCTTCACCTCGCCTTCCAACCATCGGGTTCTGGTCTACTCTTCTAACAAAAGGACCACAAATGATCATCATCATGATCACCAACTACTACGTGTCATGAACTATAGAGAAGTCATATAGTTCTTTTACCTTTTAGCTTGGTATCAGAGAGCTCGACCTTCTTTGTCATTTTTCACAAAGAGTCAAAGGCATCATTTTTCCTTGTTTCAGCGGTCGCTTTTTGCCTCACCAATCTGAGAAGGGAGGATACAGAGGGTCTCTTCATGGCGTTTTTGTGCAGATTCCCACTCGGCCACCTTTGTGGCCTGCTCCTCCCTTAGCTTGGCGAGTTCTACCTAGATCTTTTGAACCTTGACAGACGCTTTCAGCTCCACACCCTGAGAATATGACTGTTTTCGGCATGAGAATTTGAAAGTTATTTACAGCAAGAAATGACAAAATGTGTTTACTTACCCTCAACTAGCCATCGAAGATGGAAGCCTGGTTCAGCAGCCCGGACCACGACTTCATCAACCCGGCGAACTTTGGGTTATAAGCTTGGAGGTGGGTACCTGGTCCAGTAACCGGGATGACATCATCCTCCTCCGCTTGTAGGGCGCTCATCGTTGGTGCCTCTGGGGTAGGAGTACTCGGTGCAGCAGTGCTTGGGTCACCCCTTGTGCTCTGCAGTCCCTCTTCAGAAGTTGCTCCCACGGGCTCTGGCTCGGGCGGCGGATGTGCTTCATCTCCAATTGGCGCCGCTACCTGTGGCTGGGGCACCTCCACCCTCTCCACAGAACCCATCTATGTAGGTTGCTCTACTTCACCAACAGCAGATGTCGGACCCTGCACCTAGGGCATTTCAGTAGACCCGGGTGGAGACATAGGCCCGCTTACCTAGCCTTTTTCCACCCGGTCACCCTCAGTTCGTGGGTTCTATTCAACCCAGGGCTCCTCACTCTGTCCCCGGGCACTCAGTGCCTTTTATACCCTAGAATGAGCAGCATACAAGTGATGTCCCGAGAACAAAAATAATATACATAGGAATTTTTCGACACTTACTTGGCACTGTATCTTTTCTTTAGGGTGGGCTTGCCTAGCGACATCCCACTAAGCGATCCACCAAGCTCTAGGCTTGATACAGATGCTGACAGCACTGAGTCCTCTAGATGACTCGTAGTGCTAGCATCTTGTCTAAGCGGGATACCGTCACCCTGAGTTGGCACCCGGGTGCTCCACAGGTCTGGTGGAAGCATCCTACCAAAAGCAAATAAACATTATCAAGCATACCTATCTAAAGAATTCAACAACATAATTTTACTCTAAAAAATACTTACTGTCTAACGGAAAATGAGGTGTCTTCCTCCTCTTCTTTCACCTATTCCTCAACAGCCTCATCTGCAGTAGCTGTTCATGAATCGGATTTAGCACAAGATAACAATTAGACTACTCGGAGATAGTTTAGACATCTTTTACCTAGTCTCAGTATGCAGGCTCGACGGGGCCTTTTGGGCACTGTCCCGCTCCCGGTGGCAACGTCGGTCTCCAGCGACCGTTTCCTGCCAGCGGCTCCCTGCCTGGCATTCGAGATTGCCGTGACTATGACAACGTCCGGGTTATCTTCAGACTCGCCCCTGGCTTCATGGTCCACAGGGGAGGCGGAGGCGGCGCTTCCTCCAGCTGCTCTATCAGATGCCGCTCCGCTTCCACCAACTCCTCTAGAATTAGGACGCAGAGGACAGGCAGGCAAATCATTAAAATTCTGCCCCAACTCTTGCAATCAAAAAATAGGAGTTAGTTTTCCACAGTATTAAGATATTTACATATTACAATGTCAATATACTTACAGCGGCTGGCGAATTCTGATGATCATGCTTCGGGTACTAGTATGGTATCACTTGTACTGACGTAAGCACGTTCTGAATTCTCTCTAGAACTTCACCTTCCATTAGTTCATCAGCGGTTACCCGGGATGGGTCCTCTGGGCCAGTGTACTCAAACCCATAGTGGATCCTCTCTTGCAGAGGCTGTATTCGGTGTCTAAGGAAACTGGCAACTACTCCAACTCCACTAAGGCCTTGGTCCTTAATGGCTCAGATTTGCTTGAGGAAAGGACAAATACCCTCAAGTTCCATCGCACTCAGTGTCTCCTTATCCCAACGATTGTTGAGCATTGGCACGGTGTCGCTAAGGACTTCTAGGGGGCCACATGTTTCCTGCATAAAACCACTCAGCTCTCCAATTCTTCATAGAATCCACCAGGGTATAGTGCATATACTCGTTCTTCCTCCCCACGCAAAATTGAATACCAGCACCCCCAAAATGCATGGATTTGCGACGTCCGGGTGCGCTTTCAGTTTGAAGAAATAGCGGAAAAGAGTGATGGAGGGGGAATACCAAGGAAAGTTTTATAAAGATGAACAAAAATCGACAGATGTAGGATGGAGTTAGGATTCAGATGGTTCAGGGTTATGCCATGGTAATTTAAAAACCCATGTAAAAACAGACAAGCGGGCAACCATAACCCATGCTGGATGAATGGAATAAAGAGCATAATTTCACCCGGCTCAAGATTGGGAATGCGGTGCTCACCAGACGCCTTCCATTCCCTCAGCTTCTGGTTAGGGTGGTAGCCCTGATCGTGGAGCTTCTGAAGGTGCTTTGGCTTTGTGCTTGGCGCCGGCCAGATCTGGGCGGCGGCGACCATCTCCGGCACCTCCAACGCCCTTTTCTCGGCAACCTTCTTGGCGGCGGTGCTTGGGTTCTTGCCCTTACCCATCAAGCAGAGCTCTTTTTTAGATCTAGGGTTTGAGGGAGACGACGCTCACAGCAGGCACGGGGCCTTAAGCAGCATGCGGAATGCGACGGAGGTAGAAGACGCACATGGTGGTTACCTTTTATACAGGGATTCCACTACCGTGCGGCCCGATAATCACGCCAACGGGCGCGGCGTTTTAGTTTTCCTTCCATTTTAATGACGCTGCCTGGTTTGATACGATGGTTGCACGCCTTTTCAAGATTTCCCATGCGTCAGAATGTGTTCAGACTTATTCGTTAGATTTCCTCCGTCCAGGTACTGGCCACGATACGACTGTTATCTACACGGCAACATCGTGCAGTACCTGGATGATTCTAAAGTACTTGGAGAATTGCTTGACAGTATGCACTACACAGTGCAGTACTCGGATGAAGATTTTTTATTCAACAACAGTACCATGGATACAAAGTTGAACACTTTACAAGATTCAAGATCACTCAGTACAAGATTTTTCCAGTCAATAACAAAGACGACACCTACTCGGATATAACAGAGTACTCATACTCTAAGTGCTTCTCGGTAGGTACTTTTCTACCTGATGCACCTAGATCCAAGAGAAGAGTCATGCATCCGGGTAGATAACAGAAATGCAGTGTGTCCTAACCTAGAACCTTGGGTAGACTATCCGGCTACGAACATTTGTTAGCCCCCTACCCTTGGAGCATAGCTACTGCACCAGGAAGCCTGTAGGCTAGTATGCAGGATAAGCTACTCGCACATCTTGCCACCCAGCTGATGGCATATGTACACATTCAGGTCTGGGTACGACCCTTCATGGACAGATGTCGACTAGCACCCTAGAAAAACTGACATGGGACTACTGGATGTGCCACCCCACCAACCGTCACAAGATTTCTTCTAGTTGCAGATCCAGACTACTCTACTATGCACAACTGCGGGTTTAACCTACCTCTAAACCCCCTCACAAGAATTCTTCTAGTCACTACAGCTCTTGGCTATGCCAACTGGGTACTCCCGGGGGATGGTCTACTTCGCTCACCAGCATATTTGCAAGCTACAAACTTTGAGCCACTTCGCTTCTTCAACAGCTGAGGTTCAAGTGCTCGCTAGGGGGTTTTTATAGGTGTTTTGACGACGTCTATAGACCAGGTTCGCGTGGAATACACAGATAAACTACTGACTCCTACATAGGTTCACGTGCTACACTATAAGGGTACAGTGCGTCCCACTACACCTTTTCAGTGTACAGGCAGCCTTTTCCCAGCACATGTAAAGTTACAGTACACCCGGTAGCATCTTTGATGGCATATTCTCACGGATATACTAAGCATCTTTGGACCAACAGTACTAGAGCTTGCATGTGACTTCGACAGGTCCTTCCTGCTTCTATACAAGCATACAGGGCAAAATTTTCATTGGCACTCTTATCCTTGAGTATATTTTTAATCCTTATTTTGAGTACAAGTACTTAGACATAGGCTCGGGGGCTACAAGGTACATATTGTGGCAGAACCTTCTAATCTAATGCCTTTCAGAAATACTTGTCTTCCATTAGACACTAAGCACTCAGGGGAGGACACTAAATTACGCAGTTCCGTCGGACACACCCCAGGGGAGAACCCGAAAATCTACATTTTTCTCATTTGGATCACAAATGAGAGAATAAAGCTTATATTATTCTTAACCATTTCTTACATCACTTTACATGCAGCATCAGAGTATAATATTTATTGTTATAACAGCGGAATGTAATCATGTTATCAGAGTTATGAACAATTTAATTTAACAGCGAAATATAAACATGTGAACAGAGTTATAGTGGAATTAAACATCTATTTATGACGTGATGAAATATTGATATATAAACTACAACAATAGATTATAAAACATCTATTTATAAAAACATTTAGTGAGAGTTATAAATAAAAACTAGGGTCATAGCGTAAAGGAATTCCCTCTGAGCCCACCAGGAGGAATCCACACACAAGAGTCAGCTCTAGCATCCGTCTGTCACCTGCAACAGAGGAAAATAAAACCCTGAATACTCAATTGTACTCAGCAAGACTTACCCGGCAGGAGGAAAGAAAAGACTCCAAGAATATGCAAGGCTATCTGGCTTGTGGGTTTATTGCATCTGCAGGAACATTACTAAAAGTGTGTCCTTATATTTGATTTTTATTAGGTGTCTTATTAGTTCATTAACTAACCATTCCATGTAAGCACCTATGCTACTTTCAAGCAGGTGGTAAGCAATCAGATTTCTTTTTATCATCTTTTATCTTCCAGTTCTTTCTACGTTGTTAGACTGTAGACAAGTCATACCGACACGGTGGCGATTCGTGAATCAATGAGCCTAGCTGGGTACCCGAAAACACATGCCCACTTGTACCCTAGGCACAAGCAGGACCAACCCACTACCCTCCTATCACGGGGTCTAGGTCCCCGTCCAAACTAGGACTCCAAGCCCTCGCCCCTGAGTCCCGGACTCAGTGCGGTACAAGGACATCCATCCAAAAACCACCCTGACAGTCGGTCCGGAAAGAGTCAGAACCCATGACAAAAGAGTAACAAGTCTTCCCTGCGCCCATTCCCAAGTATGTGCTCGGGATAATAAGTCTGTGACCTGCCTAGAACCCAATGCAACGGCCGGTCCTTAACCTACACAAACAGGAAAAACAGTGTAACCAAGCTATGCCCCGTTGGTTGCAGGACATAACCTCTTACACCCACCAATGCCCAAACCATATTCCTGCCCGATCTCCACTTTTCCTTTCACCATTTATATATTTCAAGTGATAATAATATAGTAATATATTTCCTATCTCTCGCGAGTGACAGGCAATCACTCGACTTCTACCGGAGTCCTGTAGAATAGCAATCTATACGATCATGTTATACTAGTAAGACTAATAGGATAAAGATATATATGCAAAGTGGGTTTCATTCAACTCCTTAAAACTTAATGCACAAATATAATTTAAAGTGCAGAAAAGTAATGGTTATGCACCGGGGCTTGTCTGGGTAAGATTTAATCAGAAGTTAGTTTTCTATCATGGTGACAAGATCTCTAATAGTACCATTTCTCCAGCAACTCCCGATGACTTAGCGGTCCATCGACGTCCCTATTATGGTATGCAATGCGATGCAATACAAAGACATAATTAATTAACTACAACCGTGACTCGTAAAATACGATTTACGCCCCTCAAACTAACGAACTATTTCTAACGACGACCGTACTTAGGCTACGCATCCATGTTATCAAATAAGGCGTTATTTTCCAATAAATGTTTTAGTTATAAAATTCCAAGATGTTTCTTTATTCTATTTTATCGATTTAATCTTTATTCGAAATAGGGCATCATTATCTATCTAGCAATCTAATTATTCTGGAGCTACAAAAATTATAGTGAGCAGCTAATAATATTAGGAATTTACTGTAAAATTTTCAGAGTCAACACTATCACCATTTTCTCACAAAAATTCATACAAGTTCATATTTTAACAATACTAAACATTTTAAAATAATTAGGGCAACCCTAAAAACAGCACCAACTAGATGAACCAATTACGCTAATAGATAGATCATGATTTTAGGAACTCAACGAAATTTGTTCCATAATTTTTGGACTCCTAAATGATTTTATATTTAAATAACAAAATCAGTTCATAATTTATATTAGGAAATCTTCACTAATTCCTTGGAAAAAGAAATGAACACCGCAGCCCACACGGCCCACGGCGAGAGCGACCATAGCGCGGCCCATGGCCGGCGAGCCGGCTTGGCCCGAAGGTGCACAGCGCGCGGCACGAGGCCGACCCATACGGGGCGAACACGGCCCAAGCGGCGCGGACGTGAGAGGCCCAGGCGAGGGCGGCGGCAGGCCGGCCCAGTGCGGGCGACACAAGTCTGGCCCAGACGGACGCGTGGCCCAGGTGAGGCAGGCGGCGCGGACGGCACAGGAGGCAGGCAGGCCGTAGCCCAGCAAGCCGGCCCACGCTGTCTAGGCAAGGTGGCGACATCATATTTGCTAAGAGGCCCCTGTACTTCTTTAAATTAACCCGCGGTACTCTAGACACTATTCAACACTATTAACATGAGTCACGTATTTTGCAATAAGAACCCTAGAAAAAGTTCTATTCTCATTTCTCACCTTCTCTCCTTCTCTGCTTGTAATAGAACGACGACCGACGGCGACGGCCCCGCTGACCCAGGCCGGTGACTGCATGCTGGCCCGAGCGGCAGGCGCGGCGGCCACCTGGGGGCTTTGTAGGCCCGCACGGCCAGGAAGTGGAGGCGGCAGTGCGCAGGACATGGCTGGGCAAGGCCATTCGCGAGTAGAGCCACGGCGGCGGCAGTGCTGTCGTGTTCCAGCGATGATGCGGCAAGGCTAGGAAAACTAGTGAGCTAAGGAGGTGCAAGAGCTCACCTAGAGCAGGTGTCCATGGTTGGTCGGGCTTGGCGAAAGCTCGGAGGTGGTCGCCCGCATGCACAGCGCTGCTGGAACGCGGCGACGACATTCGATGGTGTTCCCGGCGAACGACAACGTCAGACCAAACTGTACAAAAGGAACCCAGGAGGTATTAAGGCGATGCTAAAACTCAGCTTGAACATGACAGAGAGGAAACGGAGCAGCGCAATTGTAGAGTTCCATCTCTGGAGACCATGGCGGACCGCGAGCACGAGATTCCAAAATTTGTCACGTACCGTTGACGGATGGCAACGAGGTCTCGTCCAGGGGCTATATAACAACCAGGATCACTCATGGCTTTGAGGAATTGGAATGGAAGTCATCAGCGTAGACGAATTTCTAAAAGAGGCGGAGGTGGTCGCGGCGCTCGATGGCTCGGCTACGACCGCTGTCGGCGCCCAGCCCCTGCGCGTTGCGCAGTAGCCGGCAGTGGTGGTGGGCACAGCGGTGAACAACGGCGACGAGCTCGGCTCTGAGCTCGTGGCCAAGGCGGTGCACGTTCTAGAACAAAAAGAGAGAGAGAGAGAGCTGAGCATAACACGAGAGAGGCCGAGAGAGAGAGAGAGAGAGCAGGGGTGAAGGTATATCACGTGCACGAAGGCAGCAATGGTGGCTCGGTCCTCTCTCATACACGTGCACGTCGTACCAAGCGAGGTAGTTCAAACGAACGGTTGTGAACGCGCGATCAGCAATAGCACAGTTGCATTGGGAGCTAGGCCACGGCCAGTCAGAGCCGGCCAACGCAAGGCTACGGACGCCGCACGGCACTGAGCGGGCACCCGGGTCGACCAGCGACTGCGGCCTAGCCACGGCCCAAGCCTGGCACTAGCAGCATTCGTGCACGCGCGCTGACCGCGAGCTCAGGACGAACAAGTGGAAGTAGTGACGTGCGTGAGTTTTAAAGCGAACCAACAGCTACTAACGATTACAACTTAGGTTCAACTAATTCCTCTAACCTAAAGACAACCTTACCAGCTATCTAGCGGAGCAATCGTCGAGACCAACGAATGATTAGGGGAAAAGATACAAGTATGCCAAGATGAGTTCGTCGCCCAGAACCCCAGTTCACGAACAGAGTGCTAACGATATGGTTACAACACGTTTGAGCGAAGTTCGGCAGCTGTCGAGTGAGCATCTTAACCTCTATCGCAACTATGACCTGCACCAGGTTCAAGTACACACCTTGATGCAGCCAATCGTGCAGAAACATAAATATATTGCTTTATCCATTTTTGTTGAAACTAAGTGCCAAAACGACATTGTCTATCATCGTTTTAGACTTAGAAGAATAAGGACTTAGCTAGACCTAACAACCTTTAGCACTTTTGCCGTAATTTTTAATATGCCTAAAACTAATTAATTCCAACCACTACGTATTTCGTACACTAGTCCATACGTCATACTAACTCGTAGAAACAAAACATCTAGAAACTACTTAACTCGTTGTTCAATATAATTCGCCAAAAATGACACTTTTAAACATAAGTTCAAATGTTTTAAATTTTAAAATCCGAGAAACTCATTTTGGTAAATCCTCTTAGGTCTAAATCTTGGTGCTAAGCAAGCTCGTAACACCAGAGGTGTTACACATTTCCTCTATGGATATTTTTTCTTTTAGACCCTCTAACTCTTTGTTTTACAATCAACAAGAGGCTCGGGGGCTACACCCAGTGAGTGCACTTTCCTGAAAAGTGCATGTCACCCGGAGGCTTTACAGAGCACCTCATGGCTTCACTCACGAAAGCACTCGGATTACACTTGTTTCTACTCGGCAAGACCAGGAGGAACAAGATGGCTTCTGTGTTCAACCATGACATGTTCAGGGTCTTGACGGACTAGGGTCCTAGGGGTTCCCCACGGGAGTTCTACCCGAATTGGCCCTCGGATGGTCCATGATCTGTTGAAGGGTGCAAGACAAGGTGGCGTGGACTTCAAGCTATTCCAGATCAACTTAGTCGGCTTACTATGAAAGCTAGATTCTGTAATAGGACTAGAACTCTTCTCTTGTAATTAACTAGGACTAGATACGTGCCCTTACTCTTTCCCCAATATAGAGAGGTACGTCGCACCCCCTTTTAACCCTAACAATCATACAATCAATCCAACGCAAAAAGGCTATACGCCGACTGGACGTAAAGGCTATTACTTGTCAAGAGGGCTCGAACTAATATAAATCGTTCGTATCTTTGCATTTACTGTCGAGTTCTGCATACGTCGAAGCCCTTCGAACATCGTCTCGGGTAACCCCGTGACGAGTTGCCGATCATCAAACATCGACAGTCACCCAACCTCTAACATTCCATGACATGATGAGAAGGGAGCAAACATTGCCCATTACACATAGGATCTGCATTCATGCTAGAACAAAGGCCAGGCACGACCAATGGGAGACAGATAGACAGAGGCGAGGCACAACCTGTCAGAGATACGTCCACTATAAAAATGACCTAAGACACCGACGACAAAGTGCTCCTGGGCCAACATACTAGCACCAGTGTAGGTACGGGACACTAGTCATCGCAATCAGTAGTGCCTGAGGTAGAACGTGGGAGCCAACGTGGCCGCTGCCCCTTCGCCTGAGCCCGACTACAGGATATCGATGGCGATGTGATGTTGCTCTGCCTCTGATCATGGTGCCGCAGTCTGCTGTGCCCTCTGATACAATCCAAACAGCCACCTCACAAGTAGGGGGACGACGATGCCGAGGGCAAGAATAGATCTAGTGGGGGGGCTCAAGCCCCCCTACCGCTGCTGATTTCATAGAGCCCGTCCAATTTTTTTTGCCATGGCTACTTTGAGAAGAAGAGGCTAAAGGTTAAAGATGAACTTTTTCAAGCCCTAAACTTTGATCCTAGGTGACATAGGGTGTGTTTGGTTTCTTGGCTAATTCCTAGCCTGGCTAAGATTGGAGCCTGGGTGGGTTTGGCCTTGTTACATCAAGCCAACATGGGCGTGTTTGGTTGGGCTGCTATGGGTGGCCTAGTTTAGCTGAGATTTTGTTTGGTTGGGTGCATGACTAGTGGAGCCAAGGTAGGGTGTGTTTGGTTTGGTGTACACAGCAGGGTAGCTTCACCCTTTCCTTGAATTGGTATGGTTACCACCGTCACCCTTCCTCGTTAATAAATTCAAGTCGGTAGGTTCTCATTCGCTCACCCTCATTCGTTCACCTCCCCGTCCCCTTGCCTTCTTCTCCTCCCTCGACACCGTCACTGGTGAGCCACCCCAGTCGTGTAGATGAGCGACAACGCCACCGTCGTGGATTCCTTGGCGATGCGCCATGCTCTAGGCCGTTGCAACGTTGACTCCGGTTGTAATTGTGCCTCCCACTCGGCGTCTCCGCTCCGTTCCCCGGCCGCCGGGTCCCCATCAAGGAGCCACTCGGCGAGGAGTGAGGATGGGGACTCCGTTGACTTGTCGGAGGACCGCGACAGCGAGCAGATGGCCACATCCCAGGTATACGTCCCTTCCCGTTCTGCCCCCTCCCCTCCTAGGGTTTTAGTTGCAATGCCCAAAACCCATTTTTGCCGTGCAAGGTCGCAAAGATAGGTCCAGATTTGTGCTGGACTATTGACCAAAACCCTAGGATTGATTCATAGATGCAAATTTGTTGTGGATTTTTGACCAATTTGGGGTCCCCCCCCCTTTTGTTCGTAGGACCAGAGCGACTCGTCCATCCCTGATGGTGTCCACGAGACTGATTGGTTCGGCATGCATGTTGTGAGGATTCGTAAGTGTGAACATGGTCGCTATGCCATTCTCAAGAAATGTTGGGGGTGGGAAGACAGAGGGGGGGCGAGACAGCGAGTGAGCGGCGGCTATGTGGAAGGTGAGTGAACAATACCTAGGAACCCTAGCCAAGCGGTGAGGCTTTGCTTATATACGATGGCCAGGGCAAGCCAACCGGGCCCACCATGACGCGAGCGGGCGGAGCTGGCCCAAGGCAGGTTCCATGAGAATGGCCGAATCCGACGTTCAACCCGGGCCAGGCTCCAACTGTACGGTTGGCCAGCCCAAGCCAGGCCCGAGCTCCCTTACAGGCAACCAAACATGCCAAAATTGGTTCCAGGGAGCTAGGCTAGGGTCTGGCCACCCAATCAAACACACCCATAGCAACTCGGCGTTCAACTAGTGGCTCTGGCTGGGTTTTCTCTTGGGAAGCGGGGTGTGGGATGGGATGGTTCTGCTTCTGTTTTAAGATGATGCATGCTTCCAGCTTTTGATGATGCGGTAATACTCCTATTTATACGTGTATACTTATCCTCTCATGCAGCGCTGATCTGTCTCTGTTCCAGTTTATTTGATGAGACGCGATCGATCGAGGTTGTTTCTTTATGCATGGATCGGGGCCGGGGTGGAAACGTCACAGCTAGCCAGCAATGCAAGCTGTAGAATTATGGCACACATGCACACGTCACACGGAGGCACACACCGTACCACATGCATGGTCGATCTCGTTTTAGAGAGAGCCGTGCATGTATACACACAAATACCGGCATAAACAGATGGCACATGCACCAATGCATGGTCAATCTCGTTCACGTACACCCTGTACAATACATCTACAAATACAATAGATACAAGATGGCCGTTACATGCATGTGGTGACAACTAGGCCACACACACGTATGCCACACGACGGTAATGAACAATGTGTAGGATGACTTCAACTGCTGTGTATGCGCCCTTGGGCCAGCAACGACCCATTGACTCTTGAAGGGGCGTATAGTTATGCGGTACTTATGCCATATGAATTTATGCATCGGCCCTTGCTGCCCTTGTTTTATACATCCGGTAGATCGGGCCCGCTAGAAACTCAACTCCGAGATGTCACGTTACTTCGTCCTGGTAATCTGTTGGCAATATATAGTGGCCTGGCTCCCTGGCATTGGCATACTACCCACAATCGTCGCAGCCATTCTAGATATTGGCCTTGTTCGCTTGAACTTATCAGCCGTACCATTTCAGTGAAATAATAGTGTTTCTCTCTCACAATAAATTAGCATCAGCATCAGTCGTTTTTCTAGCTAGACGAACAGAACAATTGTTACGTAACAATAATTGAGATGATGATGGGTTGGAGGATCCTCAAGGTCACCCTACCAGCTCTGTTGGGTTTTGTACTTGTAGCCCCTGGGGCCGATGCATACCCGGAGGTTTTTGGTCGTCCTCAGAAGTTGCATTCACCCATCAACGAGACGACGACGAACCTGATCCGAGGATTCATCGACCACGTCTGTCCTCGTTTGGATTCTGCTGTTGCTGGTGGTGCTGCCGACCCGACCTACGTGAGTTCTTTATATCCATCCATATCGTATATAATTTTAAATTCCTGTTTACCTGTACTGTGTTTGTTGAGCTAGCTCTGCATTGTTGCTTTGCCTTGTTGCATAACTTAGTTCGCGTTCCATGGAGCTGAGGCCACACCGGATGGCTACTACGGGTTCATCGCCACGCTGGACGTGTATGGCTTCCCAGACCTGAAGCAGTGACAAGGCACCGCGGGCTCCGTCTGGCCGTCTGGGTCGTGGACGAAGGGAACGGCGCACAGGCAAAAGCCAAAGCCATTATCATCGGCTGGAATGTTTTGCCAGCTCTGTACAGTGATTCGCGCACGCATTTCTTTACTTCCTGGACAGTAAGCTGGTCTTCACTCTCCTTCTCTTAGTAGAAAGATACTATATATGTATGTATAGGTGTGCAATGGTGTCCAATTCCTCAAAAATACTAGTACTACATATTGGCCCAATTCGTTTTGCTGAATTTTGACTTATGCTGATTTGTTGCGAAAGTAAAATACTGTTCGCTCGTTGAAACACTGAATGCGCAGGACGACGGGTTTACAAAGACGGGCTGCCTCAACACCGAGTGCGCCGGATTCCAGCCGGAGAAGGGCGCAGCGATAGCTCCCGGAGACGTCATCGAGAACGTCTCCACTCCCAAGGGCGGGAACAAGCAAAACCTGAGCCTTAAGATCGTCAAGCAGGGCGGCGCGTCGGGCGACTGGGTGGTGCACGCGGGCCTGAACCGTGAGCCGGCGCCCATCGGCCGCTTCCCCCGGTCGCTCTTCACCGGAGGCTTCGCGGAGAAGGCGGCGGCCGTGCGGTTCGGTGGCATGGTGACGGCGCCCGCCGCGGACAATCCGCCGGCGCCCATGGGCAGCGGCTACCTGCCTGGGGCATCCGCCGCGTCCGTGACCGGCGTCCAGCTCGTCGGCCCCGACGGGCGTGCGTCGCCGGTGACGTCGGACCTGCCCAAGCTGGAGGGCAGGCCTGAGGCGTACGCCGTCAGCCCCGTGGAGAATGGCAGCTTCTACGGTGGACCGGCCAAGGCCGTGGCGTGATTAATTAGTCCGTATTATCGTATTCGTAATTTCGTATGCATGTGATGGTCTGCTCTGCTCGATAATAACCGTACGTGTCGGAACACTCAATTATTCTTCTACGTATTGCACGTCCAATGTCTACTCTTTTTCTGAACTTATGTAACAGACAGAGGTATCAAAATCAATATGTCGTACGAGTTTCTTTAAACATATGTGCATGCATTAGAAAATCAAAGCACGGTTGGAAGGTCCTAATAGCTAAAATTTCTACAATAACACTAAGCAAAATGGTTAGATAAATATAAGGCGAAACGAATGTTGCGCTAGCCTACTAAAAAAAGTAAGTCATCTACCATAATTCTAGCTTCTATAATATCTATATAATCTCTATGCACACAAAGGCTATGTCACTAAGTTAGTGAACTCTCAAAGAGTAACTAAAGAGCCTCACTAACCACTAGATCCGACACAAGCTAACTCTCAAAACTAATTACACTAAAGATGTTAGTTACATTAAGAATGTAAATACACGAGATGGAAGTGAGTTATACCACCATGTCGAGGAGTCCGCCAATCACAAGATGATCACAATCAATCAATCACAATGAATACCAAGAAATCCTCGGGACAAGATGACACAATATTTTTTTACCGATGCACAACCAACACAAGATGAGGATCATACAAGCCACCAGCAATTCACTAGAGTACCTTTTATCTCTCCGCCGGAAAAAGGTCAAGAACCCGTCACAATCACCACGATCGGAGCCAGAGACAAGCACCTTCCTTCGCTCAACGATCCTCGATGCACCAAGCCGTCTAGGTGGTGGCAACCACCAAGAGAAATAAGCAAAACCACAACGAAACACAATCACCAAGTGCCTCTAGATGCAATCACTCAAGCAATGCACTTGGATTCACTCCTAATCTCACAAAGATGATGAATCAATGATGAAGATGAGTATGAGGGCTTTGGCTAAGCTCACAAGATTGATATATCAATGCAAATGGCCAAGAGAGTGAGCTTGAACCGGCCATGGGGATTAAATAGAAGCCCCCACGAAATAGAGCCGTTGGGCTCATACTGCAGCCCAACTTAGGGCGACCGGACACGCCTGGTCAATGTGACCAGACGCACGCCACCCAACGTCCGGTCGCTGGATCTGCGCCACGTGTCCTCCACGTTTGACGTTCACCACACGACCTTAACGATCAAGTTCTGCCGCACTAGCGCCTAAGTGACGACCGAACGCACGCAGCCACGACCGCGCCGCGTCAGGTCAACACAACCGCACGCGCCGCCAGCAAGCGATCGGACGGGCCGATCAACTCCAGAGCCCGTGTGTCAGGTTGGTTCCAGTAAGGTTCTAGAGCCTCTTTTACGCGATCGGACGCTTCAGGTCCATCGTGACCGGACGCAGTCCCACGTCAGTAGGACCGGACGCTGAGCAGTGTTCAGCCCGAGTCCGGTCACTTTTCTCCTCCGAGTTCGGTCAACAACCAAACCGAGACTGAGCGTGCCACCAAGTTTTATAAATGATCGGACGCTCACCACATGAGTCCGGTCGCTTCGACAACAGCGTCCGGTCACTGATTTTCGGTGACAAACAACTCCACCACTTCATCAACCTCTCCACCCTTGCTCAAATGTGCCAACCACCAAGTGTATCACCTTGTGCACATGTGTTAGCATATTTTGATAAACATTTTCAAGGGTGTTACCACTCTACTAGATCTAAATGCATATGCAATGAGTTAGAACATCTAGTGGCACTTTGATAACCGCATTTCGATATGAATTTCACCCCTCTTAATAATACGACTATCGATCCTAAATGCGATCACACTCGCTAAGTGTCCCGATCACCAAACCAAAACGCTCATATCAAGTTTTACCTTTGCCTTGAGCTTTTTATTTTTCTTTCTTCTTTTCAAGTAAGCACTTGATCATCATGTCTACACCATCATCATGATCTTCACCAATTGCTACATCACTTGGAATAGTGTTACATATCTCATGATCACTTTGATAAACTAGGTTAGCACATAGAGTTTTATCAATTTACCAAAACCAAGCTAGAGCTTTCAACGGTGTAATAAAAAAATTAAAATGCAGTTTCTAGATGACACAAGCAAGAAATTCTCAAGGCGATACACATGGCAAGTGTACGTATGTAGGACTCTCTACGGCAGTGGCGACCATGGGTGAGATCAAAGGAGCACGGCCAGTCATCACCTTCTAATCCTCCTCAACCCCCTTTTGACCTTTTCAGAATAATGTTGGCCGGGTTTTATACAACGGATGTACTTCTCTATCTCTACGATATTAAAATTATGCACTCTAGTTTGAAATCCCAATGCGTATTCCATTTCGTGACAAAACAAGCATTTGACTTTTTTCATAAAAATATTTTTTTTTTAAAAACAATGTATATAAACTGATGTTATTTGATAATATCTTGTATCACACAACTGATATTAACAGAACAATTGTCGGTAATCAGTCCTAACGAAAAAAATGAAATTGAATATTTGACATGTGTGAGCACAAAGGTAATACGTAGGCCTCCTTTGGAATGCTATAGTTTGGCAGAAATCGGTTCATTTTCACAAGACCGAAGTGGGATAAGGAATTGGATATTGGGCCTTGGCCCTTGGGCTGGCGGGTCGGGCTTCAGCTGGTGGGTCGGGCTGCTTGTTCAATTGTCGGTCGGGTGTCAACAGAACTCGGAAGTCTGAACCTGTTGGCTGTTGCTCGTCTCCTACCTCGCGGAACCAGTCGCGTCCTTCCAATCCTTGTTCTGTTCTTGCTGCTCCATTCCCAAAATCTCCATTCAGTTAGCCGCTTGTTATCGAGTGTGTAACACGCCGCTGGCGGCCTCTCACCGGAGGGCGAGAGAAGCAGCCGAACCTGGGCGCCATATCCCACGCACGCGGCAATGTCGTCTGGTGCCCGCACCTCCTCCGCCGTTTTCATCCCCGCCGCTTCCTCCTCGCCGTCACCGCGCGCTCCCCACCTAGCCTTCGCCGCCGCCACAGAGCGCGTGAGGTCGGGGATGTTCCACCCTGAGCAGGCGCACCACCTGTTCGACGAATTGCTGCGTCAAGCCACCCCCATCCCCGAGCGCGCGCTGAACGGATTCCTCGCCGCGCTCGCATGTGCGCCATTCTCCGCCGCCTGCAGAGATGGCCCTGCCCTTGCCGTCTTACTCTTCAACACCGCGTCTCGAGCTGACGGCCCGCAGGTGCTGTCCCCTGCATTCTGCACCTATGGCATCCTCATGGACTGCTTCACCCGAGCGCACCGCCCGGAGCTAACGCTGGCCTTCTTCGGCCAGCTTCTCAAGACAGGCTTGGGAGTCGATACCATCATCATCAGCAACCTTCTCAAGGGCCTTTGTGAAGCAAAGCGGATAGACGAGGCTTTGGGCATCCTTCTCCACAGAATGTCTGAGTTGGGCTGTGTGCCTGATGTTTTCTCGTACTGCATACTTCTGAAGAGCCTCTGCAACGACGGAAAAGAGTGGCCAGGCAGATGAATTGCTACGGATGATGGCTGAAAGGGGATCTGTCTGCTCGCCCACCGTGGTTGCATATAATACGGTCATCGATGGCTTCTTTAAGGAGGGCAGTGTTGCTAAAGCATGTGATCTATTCAATGAAATGATGCAGCGGGGCATTTCACTTAATCTATTGACATATAACTCCATTGTTCATGCACTGTGTAAGGCTATAGCAGTGGACAGGGCAGAGGCCGTCCTTCGACAAATGGTTGATAAAGGTGTTCAGCCAGACCGCAGGATGTATAATAACTTGATCTATGGATATTCCTCTATGGGCCAGTGGAGGGAGGCAGTGAGGGTATTTAAAGAGATGACAAGACAGGGCATCTTACCAAATGTTTTTACTTCGAGCATGTTAATGGCTTCCCTCTGCAAGTATGGAAAAATCAAGGATGCTAGAGATGTGTTTGACTTAATGGCAATGAAGGGCCTAAAACCTGATATTGTCTCCTACCTAATTATGCTCAACGGGTACGCTACTAAAGGATGACAGGTCTCTTCAATTTGATGCTAGGAGATAGTATTGAACCTGACATCCATATTTTCAATGTGCTAATCAAGGCATATGCTAACTTTGGAATGCTAGATAGGGCTACGGTTATCTTCAATGAAATGAGTGAGCAAGGAGTGAAACCTGATGTGGTAACCTATTCAACAGTGATTGCTGCGCTTTGCAGAATTGGTAAGATGGATGATGCTGTCGAAAAATTTAATCAGATGATTGATCAAGGAGTAGCACCCAATATGTGTACTTACTGTTGCCTGATTCAAGGTTTTTGTATTCATGGTGGTTTGCTGAAAGCCAAGGAATTGGTTTTGGAAATGATGAAGAAAGGTATGCGTCCTAAGTCCTAACACTGTTTTTTTCAGTTCGATAATAAATAACCTTTGCAAACAAGGAAGAGTAATGGATGCACAAAATATATTTGACTTAACTGTAAATATTGGTCTGCGTCCTACTGTTTGGGAGTATAGTTTGCTGATGGATGGGTACTGTCTAGTTGGCAAGATGAATATTTGATGCTATGGTGTCAGCTGGCATTGAACCAAATGATGTAGTGTATGGTACACTTGTTAGTGGCTATTGTAAAGTTGGAAGGATCGATGAAGGGTTGAGTCTTTTCAGAGAAATTTTGCATAAGGGAATAAAGCCTTCAACTAGTTTATACAACATCATACTTCATGGGTTATTTCAGGCTGGGAGAACAGTTCCTGCAAAGGTGAAATTTCATGAAATGACTGAAAGTGGAATCGCAATGGACACATATACTTACAGCATAGTTCTTGGTGGACTTTTTAAAAACAGCTGCTCTGATGAAGCAATCTTGCTTTTCAAAGAACAACATGCAATGAATGTAAAGATTGATATCACAACTCTCAATATCATGATAGCTGGAATGTTTCAAATCAGGAGAGTTGAAGAAGCCAAGGATCTGTTTGCTTCAATCTCAGGAAATGGACTGGTACCTTGTGTTGTAACTTACACTGTAATGATGATAAATCTTATAAAAGAAGGATTGATGGAAGAGGCAGACGATATGTTTTCATCCATGGAGAATTCCGGTTGTGATCCTGAGTCTCGATTGCTGAATCATGTGGTTAGGGAATTACTAGAGAAAGATGAAATAGTCAGGGCTGGAACTTACTTGTCCAAAATTGACGAGAGAAATTTCTCAGTTGAACATTCAACCACAACGTTGCTGATTGATCTCTTCTCAAGCAAAGGGACTTGTCGGGAACACATAAGATTTCTCCCTGCAAAGTATCATTTTCTTGGAGGGGCCAACCTGTATTGATTGTTAGTAAATCTTACAAGGAAGCATAGATCTCCAAAAAAATATATATATTCTTGACTCGCTGATTTCACCTGGGAAATTGCTGCAAGTTAAAAGTCATGTAGATGTGAGATTTTCTCTCGTAACATTAGCATATTTATCATGGTTGCTAATACAACTGATGTTGTACTTATGAAGAATGACTTCTGAATTCTTACAGAGAATGTAGCACTTGTGATCACACGAGGCATGATATAATGAATTTTTTTGGAATCAGTCCTTTCACGCACCTGCCACTGGTAGGCTAAATGTGATCTTATCTAAAACAGTTAGTTCACTTAATGTGCATGTTTTCTTGGAAGATTTCTTCTCATTTGACCTGCTTGATATTCAGATGTTCTTTTACTTTTGATTCAACAATTCTGTACCGAATGTTCAGGTAAATGGCCTGATGATGGAGCCTCGTTTGATGTTTTTGGAAGCATATTCGCTCGGTGGATGGCGCAGCATTATTGATGTTTTACTCTCCAACTGTGTGCTTTCCGTACACAACTGATGCGTGATTCTCAATTGTAGCATGTTTTGTCATGGCTGTTAACACAACCGATGCTGCAGTTATGAAGAATGAGATTGTGACTGCTGAATTCTGATGGAGAATGTAGTATGCGTGGGTGAACTCTCTTGGCGACCTGGCTGAGCTGCCGAGCTCGTCATGTCATGGCGCTTGGGTTCTCTTCTCGATCATGGCGCAGAACAGAAGCAGTTCTCGGGCTGGAGTCGGATGGAGGACCTTGGGGTCTCTGCTCATGACGCAAAACAGAGCACCTGAGGATCAAGCGTGTCGGTGCCAGGCGATCCACGAGCGGGCGCTGCCTCGAGTTGCGGATATGATTTTAGTCAATTTTTAACTGATCAAATGAACTAGGATGGTCAAATACAAAATTTAGCACCGGAGCAAATGTATGCTAATTTTGGTCAAAATATAACTAAAAATTTGGCTTTGTGTTATTCTCTAAAACAAGTGTGGGTAACCAAACACAGCTAAAGTATGGTGCCATTTTTAAAGGACCAGATGTTAAATTTGTGAACTTATATTGTTTTTTAGAAAAAAAAAATGGCTTTTTTGCACTTTTGGTAAGGTGATGACAAATGCTGAAATCATCCGGTCACGGCGAAGCCGTATTAGTGGGATGTCTTATCTGCTAACAATTGGACTTCAACGTAGTATTAGTGGGGAGGAACTTAATTCTTGTCTGCAAACAATTGGACTTCAACGTAAGTTGTACAGAATCGTTGTTGAGGGGTTGCACAGGTTTTAGTTTTAATTTCACAGCTCAAACAAGTATTTGCAATCTCTGGCGATGTAATCTCTGGCGTGTGGGGGCGATGTGAGGCTTCAGAGCTAGGAAATCCTCCGGCAAACAACCTTCGCCATGATCCAAGCACCCTGGGGCCACTGCTTCATACACAATGTCCACCCAACACAAATAAGGAAGCATTTGCTCCGCAACAAACTTAAAGCTAACATAATAGCATAGACAGTTCCATGCACCCAAATTATAGCCCAGAACAATCACAACGCAGAGGCCCAATTGGTTGAAAAAACAAGCCAAAGCTGAATTGTTGTGAGAAAAAAATATTGTTCCGGCTGAAAAAAAGAAACCGAACAAGCCGGCTTTTAAAGTAAGCCGATCAGGGCCTCTGGCGAGGAGAATATTTGATTCCAAATAACATATCAAATTCTCACATAAACTGGAACATATCGCTTGTAACAATTACCAAGAGTTCTTCAGGTTCACAGGACAGCAAAATTAACTACCGCAATAGGACCAAATCACCACCACTTATGGGAGCCAAATGACACAACTCTAATCGAACAGGGGAGAATCCCATGTCGTCATCGCTCTCTTCCTTCTCCTCTTCCTTCTTCTCCTCCTTGGGAGCCTCAGCCGCAGCACCACCTGATGCAGCTGCGGCACCACCACCGGCGCTAACCATCATTGCACCACCACCGACAGCACCGACGATCACCTGCACAAGATAAAATATTGAACATCAGGATGTGTTGAAGATGAACAAACCTGCAGATATGATTTACGCAGACAACATTGAAAGACTACACAACTAATCATCATAAACATTGCCACAATCAACAGTTTCTTGATTCAACCAGATCACAGGTACCATTGACATCAAGTGTCAGGCAATTTACAAATCAAAAAGCTTATACTGCTAGCAACTCAGTTGGGTGAATCCTACCACTTGCAAATACAGGTTTGGGTGAATCCTATAACTTACACGATTGTGCTTACAATCATACAAAGCACATGGGCTTGAAGCAAAAGGTTTGTTACATTGAAACTCAAATTAATTTTGCTAATTTTAACAATAACAGCTAAAAACTTAGTAACATTGCAGCAGAAGTATATGGATGGTATAAGTATATACCAAGTACATATAACATATATGAGGAAGGACCGTGAATTCTGTAGATCAGCGACAGCTCAGAATTCTAATGACCAAAAGGAAACACTCCAATATATAGTTCTATACCAATAGACAGACACCACTATAAGCTGCTATTGCTGGAATTCTAATGACCAAAAAGAGAAACACTCCAATCTATAGTTCTATTTAGACAGCCCACCACCTAGACAACCTATTGTTCTACAGGCGCACGATCAGAAAGTGCGATCCATCCAAACAAGTACAGACAACTTTGGCTATACAACTATACTGTAGAAACGTTAGATCCCGCGGGGGGGGCGGGCGCAGAAGGGTGGCGTCGGCGAGCAGACCTGGAAGACGGCGGAGGTGGGGGTGACCATGGAGAAGGACGACTGGACGCCGGAGGCTGAGTCGGCCGCGGATGCAGCAGCGACGAGGGCGCGCTGCAGCGCGTAGGGGGTGGCGGCGGAGGCCTCGATCTCGCCGGAGTGCTGCTTGGCAGTCCACTCGCCGCCGGAGTTGCGGCATACGAAGGTGTAGACGCCCATGTCGCTGGTTCCTGCGTGCGCGGCGGCGAGGGAGGAGGAAGGGGGGCGGAGGCTTTGGGGATTTGGGAGGCTGCTGGGGCGAAACCCTAGCAGTGGGTGGGTTTATGTAGTGGTTTCTTGGGCCCGTGCTGGCGCGGGAAGAGCCCGTGAAACCGTGTTGGATCGGGTCCTCATGGTTGGGCCGGACCAAGATTACATGGGCTTAGTTCGTTTAACACTTGGCCCAACATTAAGGAAACACACAAGGACACAAACATGAAACATGTGCAAAATTTGTAGGAGGAAATTCATTTGACCCAGGGTCGTGCGATTTCTACCCTCATTTATACAACCAGATTAATCTCCCTTAAAAAAACGCTAATGCTAGCAAGCGACCGGACGCACTGTTGGTCAGTCACGCGACGCCAGTACAAGGCCCCCTGCTCCTCCGTTTCTAAATAAAAAAAAAATCAGCTTGTCCACGTGCGTGTTCCTATCCGCTCACTTGTTTCTATCCGCTCACCTGGTGCCTCTAGCGCTCGGTCACTGGCCCAGCCAGGTGCAGCGCGCGACTGCCTCCGAGGCGCAGCGCTCGGACGCCGACCCTGCCAGGCCACTCTAGCGCGCCACTGTCGCCATCCCCCGCTGCGCCTCCGTCTCCCGACGCCAAGTCCGTCCTCTGCTGCGCCCAAGGTGCGCTGGCCTAGGCCACGGAGCAGGTGCTCGCGCACCTCGCGCTGGCGCTCACCCAGGCCACCGAGCAGGTCCTCACTAGAGGGCACACTGCCGAGCTCCATGTGCCACGACAGCGTTGAGCTCCGTGATTCGTCCAAGCAGCAAGGTGACATTGCATGCTGGAAACGCATGTTGCAAAAGTTTATTTCAAGTGTTCCAGATGTTTTATCTGGATGTTGCAAGCGTTTCATGTGGATGTTGCAAAAGTAGATCGGGACGTTGCAAACGTTGCAATGGTTGTACACATGTGTTGCAAGCTTTTGTTCCCAATGTTTTAGTTGTTTTTCTCGACATACGTTGTAAGTGTATTTATTTGAATATTGCGCGTATTTCACACATATGTTGCATCTATTTTATCTAGATGTTGCATGTATTTTGCAATGGTTTTTTCAAGCGTTTTCAGGTGTTTTTACAAGTGTTTCAGACGTATGTTGCAAATGTTTCAACTATTTTCAGACGTATGTTGCAAAGGTTTCATTTTGATGTTTTAAAAGTAGATCGAGTGTTGCATCTCTCTCCTTGCCTTCTGCTACCTTGCCTAGGTGTGTACTCCACTTCTCGTTGCTGGTGATGTTCGGACGACGTGGGCCCGCGTGGGGACGGACGGCGTGGGTAGGGCGAGTCGTACGAGCTACGCAGAATCCGAGCGGGCCAGCGCCAGTCCTAAAATTTTTCGGACCTAGAACGAAGCTAAAATTTTGAGCCTTTTGATATAACCATGATAATAGTACTAGTACTATCCATTGGTAGCATATATACACACATATACAAAATGTTACTAATAAGCAATTAAAAAGAAATATTCATATAAAATAATTTATATACATATTAAATTACTTTAAAAAATTCTTCTAACATTCCTTAATGCGAAGTCATCAATGATGGTGTCAATATCAATCTTAACCAACAATCGCTTCTCAATGCACAATGTAGGGATTGAAACAATTAGTAACTATAATTTTATAAAGTAGGGATCGAAACAATTAGTAACTAAATTTCAAATTCCTACCCTACCTTGCTGGTTGCCACCGCCTGGCGCCTGCCTCCTCGGTTGGAACTGCCGATTGTTGCACAGGGAATCAGGGATCGGATCACGTAAGAGGTGAGATTAGGGTCCTTGTGAGGTGTGATTTGCGGCCCGCTTTGTCGCTCTGCTCTGCTGGAAGTGGACGCCGCGTCGCCGCTAGGCCCCGCCACGCGCCATGCTCCCACGCCGCACACGCAAGTGAGGTTTTTGTACATCGGTTTTATTGGAGGCGAATCCATGGCGACACTGGCCGAATCTGCAGCCCTTCCTCTCCCTCTGCCGCCGTCGCCACCTCTCCTCTTCCTCCTCGCCGCTGCCACCGTGCCTCCCCCTCCCCCCAACCACGACGGCTCCACGGAGGTCAGATCTGGTGAGAAGGCAGGCAATCTGGAGAGCGAGCGCTGGGCATGGCCCTCCACGGGAGAGATCTAGAGGGTGGGAGATGGGCGACGAGGTTGCGGCGGCGGGGATCCCGCACCAGATCTCCGTTGTCGATGGTGCCCTAGCGTCCACCCGCGTCCCAGTGAGTGGCCGGCAGATCCAGCAAGGCTAGTCCGTCCCGTGCCTCCATGGCGGCCACTACCGTCCCCTCGGCGAGGTCAAGGAGCGCTCGGGATCTATTGAGGTTCCATCTCTTTCTCTCCCTCTGTAATGGTGATTTCGTCCTACTTACTCTCTCCCTCGATTTCTTGATTTGATCCCTCACTAGAGCAGCAGTAGCAGCTAGTCGAGAGGTCGGCAGCGTGGCGCAGTAGCATCAGGTCGAGAGGTTGATCATTTCTGCAGCCCCAAATCCAGGTTGTTCCCCTCCATCAATTGAGTTTCACTAAACTTATGCACAAGATTTCATCGTACTGTCTATTGAATCTGTCTAATGAATGAAAGTAGCTGCGTAATAGGGTGTGGATAAAATTTTATAATTGAACTGGGGTTACATATTGCTATCAGCTAGGAAGTGCCAACAAGTAAATAATGTCATGATTGGTCTTCTCGGTAGAAACTATACTGCGCGTGTGTATTTGGGTTACAGCTAGTTCGAAAAGCTGGAAGAGTCTTCACTATCTGTAAAAAAAATCTAGGTTATTGCTAGTTTAAAAAAATGATGTGTCTGGTTGAATACAACATACATTAGAAAAAATATTCTGATAATGGCATTTACAAGTGTGTGCAAGTAGTCAAGTAATGTCATTGATGCATTATGTGTTCTGCTGAAATACCGAAGCACTGAACTCTGCAAGATTATATCTATAAATAATTATTCATTGTATATGTGTATTGTGGATGTTTTTTTTTGAAAATACTAACTGCCATAGCACCTCAATTATTATGCTCTCTGTAATATTTGACACCAATAGGGTGCTCTCTAATTTGAAACATAGCTATCTTTAATGTCAGTTTTACTGGGTTACAGATACATTTGATACAAATGACTCAAGCAGCATAGGCTGTACTATTTGTATAAGGGCGTAACCAGTGCAGGGAGCTCTCGCTCTGTGCGGGGTTTGGGAAAGGGTGTCAGTGGCAAGCCTTACCCTCGCCGGTGCAATGCGAGGAGACCGCGACTCGAACCCGGGACCTTCCGGTCACAGGCGGTAAGACTCTACCGCTTGCACCAGGCCCGCCCTTCAGGCTGTACTATTTGTACATGCTCTAGAATTCTTATATCCTCTGTAAGGTAACATAAATATCAGGATAACCAAGCTTGGAGTTTTTTTTTTTTTATCCCAAAACTATCTTCTCTTTTGTACAACCTGTCAGGAAGTTATGTGTCCTAGAAAGCTCAAAACAGTAGGCTAAAGTTCCATTATTCAGCTTGGATAATTTAAAATCATCCCCATCTGTTGAATCATTGTGTTTATATGGATGATAATTAAGGACTGTGATGACAACAAATAGGCCAATGATATATGAGCGAATTATGTTACAATGCAGCTGGTTGACGATGCTTAATTGGTTTCAAGCTGTATTTATAATCTGGTTTGAAGACCATTTGCTGTTGTGCTTTTCTTTTTCTTTCTTATCCATAGTTACTTTATAGAAGGACAAATTATAAATTATTGTTGACTAAGCCAATATGTCTTTGATTCAGACACAACACTACATCCTGATATTACTCCCATCACCTGCAACACTACAGCGTACAATGATGAAGCCATTATGCCCAAGTTAAGTATGATCCTAATGAAGCAATTACATTTTTCCATTCCATACAGTAGTTATGCTTGAAGTTGACTATTTGATAATCCTAGGAAATTGAACTTTGCCATGTGGGATTACGCTTCCATCAAATCTAGCTTCACTACCTGTTAGATTGTATCCATCTACTAACAAAAAAAACTGCAAAGGAGCTATCTGCTATTGGATCAATTTGTGGTTGTGGGCCTCTCCGTGCGTTCGTGCGCTATCCAGCCTTCACTTTGTTGCAGGTATTGTTTTTTTTTATTATATTTCTGTTCATTTGGTGTGCTATTTGAGCTGCTTTCACTGATTTGAAAATCCCTGCTGGCTGGTACTGGGATTAATAGTAGCATGACAGTTAATGTTGATACCAGGATTAATAGTGATCGTTATCATGAACAAATAATGCATAAACATAGGATGGAAGGCAGATTCTATATTTAGTCTATTGCATAGAATATTTCTATGCTTGATTGCTCCTTATACAGATTCGTAAGGTCTGCTATGTGTTGTCTGTGTTCTCCATCTCAGTTTGCAGCTTGTAGCTTTGTGAGTGTGAGGTAGGCCACCTGTTTCAGACAACTGCTGAAGTGTGAGGCAACTGCTGAAGTGTGAGGTAGGCCACCTGTTTCAGACAACTGCTGAAAACACTATAATTGGGTCTTAATTTTGTGCTCGTGAGAGGTTAATGCGGATCGCTTCCTAAATCTGCATGCCTGATCTGTCTTTTATGAGTCGGCATTATTCTTTTATCTCGGTTAATAGGTAAAGTAGCATTATTCACTGTCCATTTTTATTTTTTTACAGGTAAAGTACCATACTTCAGCACTGACAAGCACTACTGGAGTGTAAGCTCTCTGCTTGCTGGGTTTTCATTATCTATCATTCTATGTAAGTACCTATTCTATTTTCAAGCAAGAGTTGAGCAATTAGATCTATTTCACCATCTTTCATCTTACAGTTCTTACTACGGTGCTAGATCGTAGACAAGTTTTAGCGTATTACACGGCGATTCGCGAACCAATGTAGCCCAACTGGGCACCCCGAAACACACGCCCCGCTTGTACCCCAGGCACAAGCAGGACTAACTCACCACTCTCCTGTCAAGGGGTCTAGGTCCCCGTCCAAACTTGGACTCCAAGCCCCCACAGCCGAGTCCTGGACTCAGTGTGGTGCTTAGACCTCCACCATCCTCGCCTCCAATCAGTCGGTCCGGAAAGAGCCGGAACCCACGACAAGAGAGCAACGAGCCTTCCCTGCTCCTATAAACAAGTGTGTATTCAGGATAATAAGTCTGTGACCTGACTAGAATCCAATGCAACGGCCGGTCCTTAACCGACACGGACAGGGAAAACAGTGTAACCAAGCTATTCCCCGTTGGTCGCGGGACACAACCTCTTACACCCACCAATATCCGTACCATATCCCTGTCCGGTCTTTATTTTTTCACCATTTTATCATGCGAGTAATATTAATAATCACCTATTGCGAGTAACTGCAGGTTACTAACTCTACCGAAAAACCTAAGCATAGCAGCTACTCGCACCAGTACTAGTATGACTCATAGGATATATATATTTATGCAAGTGGTTTCCATAAAATGCACGTAACGTAAATACATATCATATATATATATATATTCAGTGATTATTCAAAATAAGGGTTATGCATCGGGGCTTGCCTTGGGCAGGCGCGGTGTCAGCTCAGTCCGTCAGTGGCAGCTCCAGGATCTCCTCCTACATGAGGATCTCCTCCTCGTACTCCTTGATCACCTCCTCGAGCTCGTGATCTCTGATGGTCACGATCTCCGCCAACTCGTTCTCTAGATGCATGCGATGATGATGCAACACTTAGTATTTTAGCAACAGCAGCTCCTAAAATAAGAATACATATGGTAAACTACTAAGTTAGCTCTAATGACTAAGATACTAATCTAACTATCATCTTCATCAAGTAAAGTGTTGGGTTCAACTAACAAACACCTAGCTTTACAAATGAAGGATATATCTTTATTTCTACTAATTATTTAATGTATATTTGAAACAAAGAGCATTTAACTACATTTATGTTAAGTCTATTCTAAAGCTACAAAATTACAGTGAGCACATAATAATACCATGAAGCTACTGTAAAATTTTCAAAGCTACAACTATCATCATATTGCCACAAAAATTTCTACAATATTTAACCTAATAATATTAAGCACTCTTAAATGATTTAATAGTTCTTGGTATCAACAAATATATATGAACTAAACACACCAACAGATAGAGCACAATTTTAGGAACTAACAAAATTAGTTTCACAATTTTTGGATACCTATATGATTTTATGGGCCTGTTCACTTGTCTGAATTCTGGAGGAATCTGGATGGTTTGGAGGAATGCTGGAGGAATTTGTGAGAGAGAGAAATACTTTGTTCGGATGAAAAAATAAGCGGATCAAGCCGGGTTTTAAGCACGCATGAATGGGGCCCTATATGATTTACCAAAGTTCATTTCGTAATTAAAATGAAAAGCTATTTCTATTCTCCACGAAAAAGATAAACTCAATTCGCCCAACACGGCCCATTGGGCGCAAACGCCGCTGTAGCGAGCCCGCTGACAAATACCACGGTAGGCGCGCCCACGCTGAAGGCGGCCCACGACGAGGAAACCCTCGCGCGTCGGCACTCTTGCAAAAATGCCCCTAGACTATGAGCAAAACAACCCGCAGTCTACATTACTATTTCTATAGACAACGACTTTACAACAGAACCCTCAGATCTTTCTCCTCTTTACAACGGCAAGGCCCCCAGCCATCCCCGCGCGCTTCGGCGCAGCGAGCGGTGGCACTGGAGCTTACGCCGGCCACATGGGACCCCCGCTAACCTATCTACGAGGCCGACGCTCACCTAGGGTTCGACGCGAGACGACAAAGGGCGGCGGCGGTTGAGCCGAGCCGCGCAGAGAGGGACCTCTCTACGACGACGGGCACCCTGCGGCAATGGCAACGGTGTTCAGGCGAACCGCAGCAGCAACAAGGTGGTAGGGGTAACGGGTGAGCAACGACCACTCACCAGTGACCTTACCGAGAAGTCGGCTCGGCCAGAGACGACCCGAGCGAGGCTGAGCACGTGCGCGTTGCGAAGTGAACGGCGGACCGCAAAGGCACGGTCGCGTCAGTGGCGAGGAGGCGGCACTAGAGCTGCGACTAGCGTGCGCACGACGAAGAGGGAGCCAAGGCTAGCTAGTGGTGCAGAGGAATTGGGCGCGAGATGAAGTGGTGGAGAGTGGCCACGACACGGGCGGCGATGGGCCTTAACGGCACGGCGACGGGCAAAGCTCCAAAACTGGAGCTCGACATGACGTGAGTCAAGGCGGGGTGGGGTCGGCTAGAGAGGGGGCGTGAAGGCAGAGACACGAGCACGAGGAATTGATGAGAGGTGCTCGCTCTCTGGCTTCACCGCGACGTGACCCAACGGCGACGGAAAGCAGAGGGAGAGAGAGACGGGCGTGGCAGTGGGTTCGGCTCGTCCATGCCTTGGCGGGAAGCGGAGCGACCGACCGGACTTAGGGCGGCGTCTACGCACCCGCTACACGACACTGCGGCCAAACCACGTGCGCGCGGGGGGGGGCAGGTAGGAGCGTAGCATGCGCGGCCGCATCGCCATTAAGGCGAGACGACGGCGCGGGGTAGCCCACGTGCGAACTAGGACAAGGCAAGTGGCAACAACACAGCGTCGCAGTGGCATCGGTAGCGGCAGCGTCGTGACGCGAGTTGATGGCGCCAGCAGCGGCAGTGTCACGACGCGAGGAGCAGTGGCGGACGCGACAACAACGTAGCGTGGGACGGGGCAGGTGGCATCAGCAGCGGCTCCGCACGGAGGGCCAAGGGCAGCCGAGCCATGGCCAGGCCAGAGGCGGCCACGGCGACACACGGCCACAAGCGCAAGCAAGACGCTGCCTGCACGCTGCTTAAGCAACACGGGCGACGCTTAGCGCCCGAGCGTGGTGATCGCGCCACGCGACCAACCAGCCCAAACCCAGAACGCCGCATTTAATTTTAAAGCGCTTAACACGACCAAATGGTTGCTCCTAAACCTAAACCGTCTTCACCATGCTTAAGATGGCATATGTGACTACTAACTCGAGCTATAACACTACACCACTCCTTAATCCAATCTCTCACAATAAATTGTCAAATATAGCAGTGTCTAACTGTTGGAAGACTTGAAAATTTCTAAGTTTTTGAGTTGAATTTGTTTTTCATTTGTGGTTTCTAAGCTAGTGGAAATATTAGCTTGTAATATCATTTTTCGTCCGCAAGTATTTCATTGTCATCTACAAAGTTGGTACTTCAAACTTTATTTAAGTATCACACACATATTCTATAGTATTTTTGCTTAATAAAAATTGGTTTTAAACCCTAAGTAATATAACATGACTATCGAATCAACTTTTGTTTCGCATTTTTGCTGATCGTTTTGAGTTATAGAAATTGATCTACACACTTTATCACTTGCATTAACACATAAATATGATGCTCATGACATATTTTAGTAAATGATTTATGGTGTAACACCGATGGTGTTACATGGCTCCCAGAAGCACCCCTTCCCTTGCAGATAAAGGCCATAAATTGGCCGTGCAGCGATGCAATTGGCGCCTAAAACGGCAATCTCGTCGTGACAATCACCGAAGTCATCGCGATAATAATACACGATCCCGACCGAAAATCATCTGATTTCGCCGGAATATTTATTTGGATCAAACGCCGGCAGAAGCGTCGGAGAGGAAGAAGGAGAGGAGCCTAGACGGCGGCGGTGGCGGCGAGGAGTTGCGTGGTGGCGGCTGTCTTGCGAGACGGAGCGGGCGTCTAGGGTAGGCTGCTGAGTCGTTGAATTAGTTTCAAGTCTATATGCATGTGAACCTAATTTGTAGCATCTATTGTTGTCCTCAAAATTGAGAACAATATAATCTCTATTTAAAAGAAGTACCATATCTATGACCTCTAGAAAAACTTACAATCTCTATTCTAAAATTATATTTCTCTACGGAGTGTGTATCCTTCTTCTGTTGGATTTATTATGGGCTAGGCCCATTTATAGATTTAATAAATCAATAACTCTATGGCTTGTAATTGTGGGTATTACTATTTGTACCGGATTGGAAGTTAAAAGGACGTTGACTCAACTTAAATGATTGGAATTGATCCGTCTAATTTGAGAAGTTGAGAAACGGACAAAAAGTGTTACACGCCATGTTGCTTGCCGCCGCCGCCGCCCGCCGGGCCGTGCACGGGCACGGCTCAGCCAGGCGGGCGTGGGCGATGGCGTGGCGAGGTGCAATGGTGGAAGGGCGGGCGGGCGTGGCGTGTTATCTTTTTAATACCCACTAACCACGGGAGTTTCAACTTGAAGCCAGTCCGACTCCTGATCTCCCGGAGTCTCTCCACCTTCCCGTCCCGGCGCATTCCTCCGGGACCTCTCGGCTTTTCCTGTTAATCTTCCAACTCCAGTTAAAGAGAGAGTACTCATCCAGAGATACGGTTCAGTTCCTTGATGGCCTTCCTCATCTCGTAACTCTGCGCGCACGGAGAAGCGAGAGGGCGGTGTGCCTCCAAGCCCTTGTCGCTCGAGACCTTGCTCGGGGATCGGCAATTAGGTTTTTGGGGAGCGTCTACGCTGATCGCACAAAGAGTCTCCGTCTCCGTGACGCCTCGTCGTCTTCTTCCCGATCCTTGGCGTCACCATCTTCTTCCGGAGGAGGAAACACCTTCTTCTTCTATGGCATGACAAGGGACGTTCTTTGGAACTTCAGAATCATGGATGGGAGGGTATGATTGTTTCATCATCTTTCTGCTTTTATGTTCTACATGTTTCAGCCAGTTCTTTGATTTGCTTCATATCTTATATCTGTTCATGCTAGAAATATTCTCTGCATATGTGTTTCCTTCTTACGATTACATTGTACCGTATATAGCTTTATGCTTGTTGCAGATATGAGATGTATATCATGCCATCTGCTTTTCTCTCGTTATTCATGAATCAAGTTCTCATGCTTTTGATCTTTATAAGTTTCACATGATATATGATCTAGCATGTATTTTCACCATGGATATAATCGATATCATGATTACAATGATTAATAATTGTTTATATGTCATCATCATCATCTTTGTTGATTTATGGAATTAAAATGACATGGAAATTGCCTATTATCCTAACAATCCAAAAACCTAATTTTAGGCATTTTTTACATCGAGAGGTTTTTTTGCCGTGTTAAAGCCTCGATCCTTTTGATGGTAAAAACTTCTTGGTTTGGAAAGCTAAGATGGAATTGTGGCTCATCGCAATGTCATGTTATCATGTCTTTGAGGGAAACCTGCTAACTTGTCTCCCGAGGATGAGGCTAAGTTTAAGGTCGATGACAACCTCTTTCGAGGTGCGATGATTAGCGACTTGATCCAAAATTCGTAAAAGCTATATCATCCTTCCACAGGAAAGAGCGTGGGATGCACTTGTTGGAAAGTTTGGAGTTACCGATCTTCAGAAGCGAGCTATATCTCATGGAGCAATTTGTATGACTATAAGATGGTTGAGAACCGATCCAGTAGTGGAACAGGCTCATGAGATTCGAGCACTAGCTAAGGAACTTGAGCTCTTTCCATGTGTCTTACGACAAGTTTGTGGCTGGCGGTATAATCGCCAAGTTACCACCTTCTTGGAAGGACTTTGCTACCTCACTCAAACATAAGAGACAGGAGTTCAATGTGGAAGAGCTCATTGGTACTCTTGATGTTGAGGAGAGAGCGAGAGCAAAAGACAATGGAAAGAGCGTTGAGACCTCTCATCGCTAATGTGGTGCGTAAGAGAAACTCGGATTCCGCAAGTTTAACAAGAAGAAGAAAAACCGAATAAGCAAGAGAACACAACTAAGCCTGTTCAAACAAAGACAGATTTAAAAAGAAGAAGAACAACAAGAGATGGAGGTCGCTTTGTTTGTGGCGGTGAACAAAGACCTTTGGGCAAGTGAGTGCCCCGAGCGCAAGTTCAAGCAGGAAAAGAAATCAGCAAATGTTGTCACCTCTCGACATCTTTGGAGAAGGAGCATCCGGGTATGGTAATTCTTTACCATTTGTTCTTTCAAGATGTAATTCACCGAGTGGTGGATGGATAGTGGTGCAAATATACATGTGTGTGCCTTGATGTTTCTCTGCTTTCTTCCTACTGGTCGAGAGAGGTCTGGGCGCCTTGTTGATGGGAAATGGGTCGCGTGCTCATGTTCTTGGTGTTGGTACGGTCACTCTAAAGTTTACTTCGGGAAAGACGGTGCCATTGAAGAGCGTGCAGCATGTGCCCTCCATCAAGAAGAATCTTGTTAGTGCATCTATGCTATGTCGAGATGGCTACAAAATTGTTCTAGAGTCGAATAAATATGTTGTGTCGAAACATGGTTCCTTTGTTGGTAAAGGATATGATTGCGGAGGCTTGTTCCGCTTATCACTGCATGATGTGTGTAATAAAATGGTGAATTATGTTAATATTTCTGATGAGTCGGATTTATGGCATTCACGTTTTCATTATGCAAGTTTTGGTTCGTCTTATGCGTTTAGCAAATCTAAATTTAATTCCTAAATTCAATTTGGTCAAACAGTCTAAGTGCCATGTATGTGTTGAATCAAAACAACCCGTAAGCCTCACAAGGCTGCTGAGGCGAGGAATTTAGCACCTCTAGAACTTGTCCATTCTGATTTGTGCGAAATGAATGGAATTTTGACTAAAGGCGGTAAAAGATACTTCATCACTTTTATAGATGACTCCACCAGGTTTTGCTATGTGTATCTCTTAAAAACAAAAGATGAAGCGTTTAATTATTTTAAGACCTATAAAGCTGAAGTTGAGAATCAACTTGAGAGGAAAATAAAGCGGTTAAGGTCCGATCGAGGTGGAGAATATTTCTCTAATGTTTTCGATGAGTTCTGTGTGGAACATGGTATTGTTCATGAGAGGACACCGCCATTCTCACCACAATCCAATGGGATTGCTGAAAGGAAAAACCGCACTCTAACAGAGTTAGTGAATTCCATGTTGAGTACAGCGGGATTATCCAAGGAATGGTGGGGTGAGGCAATTTTGACAGCATGTCATGTCCTGAATAGAGTCCCAACAAAGAACAAAGAAATCGCACCATTTGAGGAATGGGAAAAGAGAAGATTAAATCTCTCATATTTGCGCACTTGGGGTTGCTTGGCTAAAGTAAATGTGCCAATCAACAAAAAGCGTAAACTTGGGCCTAAAACTGTTGATTGTATTTTCCTTGGCTATGCCTTTCACAGCATTGGTTATAGGTTCTTAATTATAAAATCTGAAGTTCCTGATATGTATGTTGATACAATCATGGAATCAAGAGATGCTACTTTCTTTGAGAATGAATTTCCAATGAAAAATACACCTAGTGAAACAAGTCATGAGACTATAATTCCCCCATGAACACGAACTGTCTATTCCAACAGATCATCTTTCAAGATTTTCATGTGCACATCCACGAGAAGGATGACACTATAGTCACTCAAAAGAGCAAGAGGCAGAGGGTTGCAAAATCCTTTGGTGATGACTATTTAGTGTACCTTGTGGAAGACATACCAACCACCATTAGAGAGGCATATTCTTCTCCTGATGCTGACTTGTGGAAGGAAGCAGTAAGGAGTGAGATGGATTCTATTATGTCTAATGGAACTTGGGAGGTCGTTGACCGTCCTTATGGTTGTCAACCTATAGGTTGCAAATGGATTTTCAAGAAAAAGCTTAGGCCTGATGGTACAATTGAGAGGTACAAGGCAAGGCTTGTGGCCAAAGGATATACCCAAAAAGAGGGTGAAGATTTCTTTGACACCTATTCACCAGTTGCTCGATTGACTACAATTCGCACCTTAATTGCCGTGGCTGCCTCTTATGGTCTTATCATTCATCAGATGGATGTTAAGACAACTTTCCTGAATGGAGAGTTAGAAGAGGAGATCTATATGGATCAGCCAGAAGGGTTCATTGCGGATGGTCAAGAGAGCAAGGTGTGTGTTGTTATTAAAATCATTATATGGCCTAAAACAAGCACCTAAGCAATGGCATGAAAGGTTTGATAATACTCTCACATCTTCCGGTTTCTCTGTGAATGAAGCTGACACATGTGTGTATTATCGATATGGTGGGGGTGAAGCTGTTATGTTGTGCCTATATGTTGATGACATCCTGATCTTTGGATCAAATCTCAATGTGATTGAGGAAGTAAAGAAACTTCTGTCGAGCAATTTTGAAATGAAAGATTTGGGAGAAGCTAATGTTATTTTAAACATCAAGCTTATTAGAGAAGGTGATGGTGGGATAACTGTTATAATCCCACTATGTGGAAAAGGTACTAAGTCGCTTTGGTTTTAGTGGATCGTGATCCCGCTTCCCACGCCTTATGATCCTAGCGTGCTATTGAGGAAAAATCAAGAAGAATAGCAAGGATCAACTAACATACTCCCCAGATCATTGGCTCACTCATGTACCGGGGCGAGTGCAACAAGGCCTGACATCTCATATGCTGTGAGTAAGTTGAGAGCGGTTTGTGTCAAACCCGGAGATGATCACCGGCATGCTCTTGAGAGAGTGTTGCGTTATCTGAAAGGTACTATGACTTATGGTATTCGAAGATATGGATATCCAAAAGTACCGGAAGGCTATTGTGATGCCAACTGGATTTACGATCGTTGATGAGCTTCATGCCACGAAAGCGGATATGTGTTTCTCGCTTGAGGTGGCGCATGCTTCTCGAAGTCTTGCAAGCGAGACTATCTTAACGAAGTCTACAATGGAAGCGTAACTCATTGCATTGGACATCTTCTTTGGAGTGAAGCCGAGTGGCTTCATGATTTCTGTTGGATTTACGGTAGTTGAAAAACCGATACCGGCTATCTCAATGAACTGTGACAACCGATTTGTGATTACAAAGGTCAACAGCTCCGGGAATAACATGAAGTCCACAAGGCATGTTAAAAGAAGATTAAAGACCGCCGAAAGTTGAAAACCTCCGAGTTATAACGTTGGACTATGTCCACACGTCGAATAATCCGCGAGATCAATTCACTAAGGGACTGTCACAAAATGTGATAGAAAGTGCATCGAGAGAGATGGGTATGAGACCCACATGAAATCTCATGTAGTGGTAACTCTGCTCTATGTGATCGGAGATCCCGTGAAGTAGAGTGGTGAAACAAACTATGAGTAGATTGAGAGGAAAGTTCCCCTACTGAACCTATCTCCGATGTATATATTTTTTTTCCTTCAGAAGGCAGGATGGTATTTACCTTAATGTACCCGAGAGTCTTATAAAGATGAGATGTTGTCCTCTGTAACATCTTTTGAGAAGTACACCTATATGAGTCGATCGCTGGTCACAGTCTATGGGACACGGGTTATCCTAAACACTCATGAAAGGCATAGAAGTGTGACTTATATGCTTCAAACAATGGGATGCTTGTTGCAACCTAGTATGCAAGCAAAGGACTTGAGTGAATCTCACCTCACACAAAACTGTCAATTCAAGGCATAGTCCATTGTTCAGTTGTGACTGAGTGAAACTCTTGTTCTAGGTGGATGTTCAACTTAACAGTCTCCATCGAAACACTGGTATATCAAAGAATTATGATTCTGGAACTATACAGTTAAAAACCCTAGAGTTTGGTGGGGATTGTTGGATTTATTATGGGCTAGGCCCATTTATAAATTTAATAAATCAATAACTCTATAGTTTGTAATTGTGGGTATTACTATTTGTACCGGATTGGAAGTTAAAAGGACGTTGACTCAACTTAAATGATTGGAATTGATCCGTCTAATTTGAGAAGTTGAGAAACGGACAAAGGCGTGCCACATGCCTTGCTGCTGCCGCCGCCGCCGCCCGGCCGGGCCGCACGGCGGGCTGCAGGCACGGGCGCTGGCGTGGCGTGGCGTGGCGTGGCGTGGCGTGGCGAGGCGAGGCGGTAAGCGGGCGGGCGTGGCGTGGCGTGGCGTGTTATCTTTTTAATACCCACTAACCACGGGAGTTTCAACTTGAAGCCAGTCTGACTCCTGATCTCCCGGAGTCTCTCCACCTTCCTGTCCCGACGCATTCCTCCGGGACCTCTCGGCTTTTCCTGTTAATCTTCCAACTCCAGTTAAAGAGAGAGTACTCATCCAGAGATACGGTTCAGTTGCTTGATGGCCTTCCTCATCTCGTAACTCTGCGCGCACGGAGAAGCGAGAGGGCAGGTGCCTCCGAAGCCCTTGTCGTTCGAGACCTTGCTCGGGGGATCGGCAATTAGGTTTTTGGGGAGCGTCTACGTGACTGCCCGAAGAGTCTCCGTCTCCGTACGCCTACGTCGTCTTCTTCCCGATCGCTGGCGTCACCATCTTCTTCCTGGAGGAGGAAACACCTTCTTCTTCTACGGCATGACAAGGGACGTTGCTGGAACTTCAGAATCGCGGATGGGAGGGTATGATTGTTTCATCATCTTTCTGTTTTATGTTCTACATGTTTCAGCAGTTCTTCAGTTTGCTTCATATCTTATATCTGTTCATGCTAGAAATATGCTTATGTCTGTTCATGCTAGAAATATGCTCTGCATATGTGTTTCCTTCTTACAGTTCTGATTCATTGTACCGTATATAGCTTTATGCTTGTTGCGAGATATGAGATGTATATCATGCCATCTGCTTTCTCTCTCGTTATTCATGAATCAAGTTCTCATGCTTTTGATCTTTATAAGTTTCACATGATATATGATCTAGCATGTATTTTCACCATGGATATAATCGATATCATGATTACAATGATTAATAATTGTTTATATGTCATCATCATGCTGTTGATTTATGAAATTAAAATGACATGGAAATTGCCTATTATCCTAACATCTTCCAATCGCATTTCACTCTGAAATTTCATTCTTATCGTCCATGGAATCTTGAAGAATTTCAAGTTTGATCCCCGACCAATCACGGCATTTGCCTTTCATCATCGATCGTCACCAAATAAAGTTCACCTCCTGCGTCGCTGTCCGTGGAAGCCTTTGAGCCTCCCGTAGAGCATGAGGAGAACAAGGAGCAGCTTCCCCTGGTCGGTCCACCACCCGGAGAAGCTGTATGGCTTGTCATGGCAGGCGGCGGTCGCCTCCTCCGCTGCCGGCGGCAGCCTCGAGCAGCTGTAGCCAGTGGACAGCCCCACGTTCCCATAAGCACTGAAATGCATGCAGGAATCCATATGTCAGTTTCAGAAGCTCCTGATGAGTGACGGGCAGATATATATGGTTTGTGAACTGTGATTGTGATGTTCGTCAATCGTGCATGTACACCTCACCTGATCACCTCGAAGATCACGTTGAACGTGGAGAAGTTGAGCGGGTCGCCGGAGATCGATCGCCTCTCAGTGATGCAGGCGAGCATTACCGCTGCGGCGTTGCAGGCCAGCGGCGACAGCAGCATGCTGTTCAGCGACAGTCTCCTCTTCTTCTCCGCTCCATCCCTGCTTTCGGGTTCTCCGGCGCCGCTCCTTTTCATTTCGCTTCCGTCGTCGTGCACCGATAACAATGTCGCCGACGCCGGGATGCACCTGAAAATCGTCGGTTGCCATGCAAAATCTGTTAATGATCGAACAACATGTTTGTCGCGTAGTATACTTCAATTTCGCGCGGAGGAGCGTGACTGACATCATGGCGAGGAATAGCACCAGCACCGCCGGCGCGACGAGGGAGCAGTCGACGGAGTTCTCCCCGGCCTGGCGCACGTTCACGGACATGAACACGGCGTTGGTGAGCTTCTCGCCGGCGGTGAGCCCCTGAACACCGCGGAGTTCCAGTTCAGGCAGCAGAGGAGCGTCGCGGCGCGCGGCCGCGACGGCGACCACCGTGGCGGCGAGGGAGGCTGCCCGCGGGCCTCTTGGCAGCAGGTGGCCGAAGCCCGCCGCTGCGGCGCTCTTCTCCATGTCCATGGGCACGAGCTCCTCGACGGGTCCTCCTCGCCCGGTGAACAAGAACAACGCCCTCGCTAGCCCTCTCGTGGCGCTCACCGCCAGCCTGAGGAACACCGGGAGCAGCGTGCTGCCGGCGAGGATCTGTGCTGCCAGCAGTAGGAGCAGGCCACGGTTAGCGGCGAACACTGCCATGCTCTCGTTCGTCGGGAGCAGGCCGCCGTTGGTGAAGGACGACACGGTGGTGGACACCGAGAAGAGCGCGGCGCTGATGCGCTTCCTCGCCAGCACGTCGCGCGCGGTCGGGACAGTGGCGACGTACGCGAACACCAGCACGGAGCCGACGACGAGGATCGCGGCCATGTAGGCCGATACCACGAGCGCTAAGCTTCTGAAGGCGCGGCAGGTCTCCTTGCGATCGTCACCATCGCCGGACGAATCCGCAGACGGAGTTGGCGCCGGATTATTCGCCTGTTCGAGATCCGGCTCGTCGCAGACGGCGGCCGCCATGACCCTGCCGTCGTGATCTTGATGGTCGCGCTGCTGCTGTCGTCGCTTGCGCGACGACTCGAGGACGAGGCCGAGCAAGGAGACGAACATCTCTCTGCCCAGGAGCATGAGGAGGGTGAGGACGACGAGCTGGGCGCTGGAGAGGTCCTCCATCTCGACGGTGGCTAGTCCGGTGACCGTGACCGCGGACGTCGACATGAAGAACACGTCGACGTAGCGCGGATGGTACCCGGGGTTGCTTGGCTTGAGGAGGACCAAGGCGAGGAAGCCGAGCAGGTCGACGGCGAGGAAGTAGGACAGGTGGAGCAGCAGCGGGGTGAGGTAGACGGCGATGAGCCAGCTGACGAGCACCACCGAAGTGCTGACGGCGTGTCTCGCGGAGCTGGCCAAGACATGGAGCCGAATAGGCATTGGAGGTGGTGGTAGAGAAAGGGCAATGAGCAGTGCCTGATGATCTAGCTCTTGTTTCAATAGAAAACTAGTTACTGGTACTACATATGAAATCTAGTACAAGTGATAACTGGTCTCAATGGGTGTGTAATGTGTATATATACAACTTATATTAGCTTTGACAGAGCAGTGGTCATATGGAAATGCAACTGTTTCAGGGCTTTTTTTTTTTTGAAAGAACAACTGTTTCAGGGCTGTTAGTGGTGGTGAGGAGGACATGTGTGCAATGCAAGTGTGGTAGCATGGCTCATCGGGCAGCTTTCAGAACTTAATAATGGCATGCGCGCCTGCAGATGGAGCACGCCGTGAGTGAGATGAGATGAGATGCCTGAATACGCGCGAAACTACTACGTACGTACAAAAGGACTGGAGAAAATTCAGTTCAGACTTCAGAGCCTTCTGCACATGCGTACGTGGTGAGCCTTTCTTTGCCCAACCGTCTGCCATGGCGCCGAGGGCAACCACGGCCAGATCAGGCAAAGTGGAATGGCAGGATGGCAGTCGGCTGCTCCTAGAGGCTGGAGGCAGGCAGGCGAACCCCAGCCACTAGTAACTGAAAAGAATTCATGCCCCTGGTCACTTAAATGTGAGTGAAGATTAGCAGGCATCTCTGCTTTTCTTACACAAGCTGGAAGACTTCAACTCACAAATGCTGTGCGTCTGCCCTTCCAACCATCTACCTTTGCTCCCTCACCCTATCAGATTAAATCATAAGTCAAATAGATAAGTTTCGAAAGCATTGCCTTTGGAAAGGTGCAGATTTTATAATTCCAAAAAAAAAACCCTCCAATGCTGCTTGGGAATTGGTGTGCATTCCAAAGGAACCAAACGAGGCCTAAGAGAATTCTATGAACTTGAACCTACCAGCAAAGCCTTCAACCTACCCCTTTCCACAGAGGCTTTCAACCAACTGAATGAAGTGCTTTTCATTATCCATTACCTGCCGCTAACCAACAATCAAGACAAATGGTATTATTCTTGGGGTCAAGATTTCTCACCCTCAAAAGCCTATGCTCTTTTAATCGCACATAGACAGGTTCGCATTGGTATCAAATGGCTTTGGGAATGCTTCTGTCAGCCAAAACACAAAGTTTTCTTTTGACTCCTTATTATGGACAGGCTCGGACCAAAAAAAATATCTTAAGAAGAAGGAATATGCATTTGGACTCTTATCAGTGTGTCGTCTGACAAGACCAAATAGAAGAAACAGTTCAACACTTGTTCATTGGCTGCAGGTTCGCTAAAAATTGTTGGAACATGTTAAATATCACCTTCACTCCAAATTCTGCATTCCCAGAGGCCATCATGCAAATCAGAGATCAGTCCAACACCCAATTCTTTATGTTAATCTCGATCCTAATGTGCAGGGCAATTTGGAAGCTTGTTAGGCATCTGGAATTTGTTCCCACTTTCAACAGATTCATCCAATTTGAGGTATCTGCTGCCAAGCACTCACCATATTCATCGAGCAAAACAATCTAAACACAAATTTAAAGAAATGACTATATTTTCAACAACCAACAGTCTCAGCAGTGGAAGACACGTTCAAAAAGGAGATGAATCCTTTGTCCTTAGATCGAGCAACTCCAAGAGACTCTCTATATTGTTCATAAATGCTAGGAATAGAGATTTTGGTGAAAAACTATCCTCCAACAGCTTGTCTAAATGGTTATCCAAATATAGCCATCTTCTATTCCGGTTTTTTCGCTAGTCCAAAATAGAAGATGAGAATGACTCTCTAGAGTATGCACGAGATATAAAAAAACTGTTGGAGAATGAAAAGATATAGAAAACGATTTTTATATAAATGACTCTCCAAATGATGATTTAGAGAGTGAGATATAGGAAGACTCTCGGAGATGCTTCTAAGAGCCTCCTGCAAAGACTCATTAGCTTTTGACTTATGGATCCAAATCTGTTGTAATCTTCATTTTGAGTTTCATTTTTTCTTCTCCTTTTTTGTGTCTTAAATTTGTATTCTGTATTCTGTACATTTCTTAGTTTCCCGTTAATAAAATCCTTGTAGGGGTGCAAACCGCTCCGGTCTTCAGGCCAGTGATACTGATATGATACGCCGGCGTCGATCGCCGGCAAATGAAGCAGTGGCCTATAACTACTACGCTCCAGAGTCCAGAGAGGCAGAGACCAAAGCTTGTAAAAGCGAGGCTGCCGGAGAGACACGGCTGCAGGACCATCATCGTCATCATGGTCGTCATCTCTCCATCTCCATGGACACGTTCGAAGAGCATGCTTAGCTAGGGGTTGTGGGGGGCAGCGATCGAGGAATAGAATTCAGTGCCTCCACTTGGTGCCATATGGCCGCCCGCGAGGCAAGTCCTCTGCATTTGGCGTAAGATCGCAAACGCCCTTGCTTGCCTTTGAACACTTGTTGCCTTGCGTCGATGGTGACCTGACGACAGCGATTGCTGCATGCTGCGGTGGGAGGGTGATAGCTCAGCTAG
Organism: Miscanthus lutarioriparius; assembly: GCA_904845875.1. Classification (NCBI taxonomy): domain Eukaryota; kingdom Viridiplantae; phylum Streptophyta; class Magnoliopsida; order Poales; family Poaceae; genus Miscanthus; species Miscanthus lutarioriparius. The sequence goes on along the minus strand of CAJGYO010000019.1, from coordinate 6,208,066 downwards.
CTCCGGAGAAGAGCTGCATGCGAGATCAGATTCATGGCCAGAAACTCGGGAAGAGTTGCGTAGCTGTGGTGGTGGTGGATGCCATGCTCCCAAGGGACGTGTGCAGGGCACCCGTGGACATCCTCGGTTCCTTGCCAGCAATGGTACACAAGACGACGCATAGTAATTGCGCGCGAGCGCCAACTTACAGGCCTAGTATTTGGCAAGCTCTAGCTCCATTAATTTCTTTGATTTGAGGTGGAGCTATGGATATATTAAGGCTGCTGGATTGAAAAGCTATTTTGTTAGTAGTACTAATATATCAACCGTGCTCTTTTGTGTAGACAAGAATCTTAAGAGATACTCCCCCCCCCAAAAAAAAAAAAGGAATCTTTTCTTAAGAGATACTACCTCCATTCCAAATATAAGACATTTTATCTTTTTTAATATAGCTTTTGACGTTGAATACACACTATGTCTAAATACATAGTAGGAACAATGTATTTAGAAAAGTCAAAATGTCTTATAGTTTAGATTGAGGGGAGTATAAACATTACATATGTTCATGTTAAATACCTATGACTAATAAAAAAAAACTTATATTGCGTTCTCTTTCTTTGTTAATTATCTAACACAAATACACAATAGACACGTAGATACTTTGTAATGTTGCGGCTGCGGCTTTTGTTGCTTGCTTTTCAGTGATGCACTGGGCCGCCAGCAGCTGCAACGACTTAAATTCATCTCAAGCGAACTCCCCTCTATCTATTTATGATAAACTTATCAATTTATATATATATATATATATATATATATATATATATATATATATATATATATATTCCATCTTTCCACTTCACATGGCACATTATGTGTCTTTAATAAATTTAGTTAAGATCTGAGTTTATGATATGGTGAATTTTGTAGCGGATCATGCCTTGTGAAGTCATGAACATAGGTTTCTGACTTTCAAATTTCGATCTTATTACTTGCTATAAAGTTCTAACCTCAACAAAAGTTAAAACACTTTTTGCTTATTGTACATTTTATTTGCACCCCTCATTTTATATTTTATTAAAAATAAGAATTTTAGCTTATAGAGTGCACTCTTAATTATTGTCGGTAGGTAGCGTTTGAAATGAGATTGAGAGGAGCAAACTATGCTAACCTAAAGAGAAATTTAATACTAACTATTTACACCAAATGAATCTCAAAGTCCATCCAAGTAATTTGCACCTTTGCTTTGCATTAACCTCATCTATTACTCAAGATGTTAGATTTTTCTTATAAAAAAATTATGTGTGGTCATATTTTTTATAAAAAAATGAGTGCTCACAATTATATTATCAATAATTAGATATGTCGTTATATTTTAGCTAAAAAACTTACAAAAAATATTTTCATGAATAATAATATAATTTAAAATAATTTGTTAGTGTCATTAGAATATGAGTCATTAAGGATTTAAGGAACATTTTTCCATGATCATTGAAACGTTGCTCATTTGTGCATGTATACTTGATCAGTATGACTATTTTTATATGTATGTTTACCTTAAGTTATTTTTAATAGTAATGGGTAATTTAGAAGCACATATGGACATAATTTACAGTCATCTAAGCATTTTACATAATAGCAAATGGCAATAATTTAACGGGATATTTAATTTACCTTTAGTAATGACAAAAGTGGTAATCTAGATGTGAATTTAAGAGTTTACTTAGATTATTTGCAATAATGATAGGATGGCTAGTTTAGATATAAATTAAGAGTTACTTTATATTATGGTTCATATAATGGCACGTGTGGCTAACTTAGTTATGAACTTAGGAGCATTACTTTAGGTTGTTTTCATAATGGGCAATTTAGATGCAGATTTAGGGACGTTACTATACGTTATTTTCCATTACGGTAGATGTGGGTAATCTTTTTGAAACAGAATAGAACCAGTTGACTATATTAGTATTAATGGTGGTGCTTAGACTACAACCTAATAGATCGCTAGATTTTCCTGATTTTTGTCACAATATGATTTTTTTAACACATATAATGAGAATTAACGTGAAGCCTCACTTCGTAAGCCTCTAACTTTTTATGAGAGGTTATAGGCCTCTAACTAACTAGTAGTAATAATACTAAGATTTGAGATGAGACACACGCGCGCGCGCGAAGGGAACTTGAAATGCCATGCGGCTTACTCCATGGACTCGATAACAAGTAGCCCAATAGGTCTTTTTGGCTAGGCCGATATTGGGCTTTCATATTTGGATAACTTTATATTTAGGAGAAAAAAATATAATAACATCTAAGATAGGAAGCGACACGAACTCATGTGGCTGGGATGAGAAGTCAGCAACGCCTCTGACTCTGCTTCCACTGCCCGCGTCGACCCTGCTGGAGGCAGCGACCGTTGGTTAGTATAAGTCTGGAGTTCGGGCCAAGAGGCGAGTTCGGCCCAATCCCAAGGCGTTCGGGCCCGTGTGGCAGCCGTAGGCTAGTACAAGTCTGGAGAAGGAGAGAGAGAGAGGGTTACGAATCCTGTAAACCTTAAACTCAATTCTGTTATTCAAGCACTCATCGTTATTGTATTTCTTCTTCCTCTCATCCAAGCATTAGTTTCCTAGTTCCTGCTTACAATTGGCATCGGACTATGGTGTCGATCTGGACTCCGCTCATCCGCTGCCGCACGAGCACTTCACCAGGCTCCGCCGCGCCCACGGTGCTATGGATCCCAACTTGAAACTAGTCCTCGACGAACTCAACCGACGTTTCGACGAGCAAGATGAGAAGTGGGAGCGCCGCTTCTCCGACTAGGACCGCGACCGTGCCGCTCGGGATGCGGCACTCGACACCCGCATCACCTCCCTGGAGTCCGCCTGCTCCGATCTGGAGTCCCTTCATCTCGCCCACGCCAACGATGACCGCGACAGCCGAGTCACGGCGCTAGAGGTGGCGGCTACGGATCTCGGTACCTGGAGGCCAGAGGTGGAGGCGCTGGTGGACGACCTTAGGCTCGAGGTGAAGCGCATCTCCGCCAACTGGGACCAGCAGCTGGCCGACTCGTCTTCTCGACAGTTCGGGCCTCAGCTCTCCCCTTCGTCGGCGATCGCGCAGCCTGCTGTCGGATCTCACGCCGACGGGCCCAATGGGCACTGCGCTGCATCGATTACATGGGGTACTGGTTCTGGGGTCGTCACGACCTGGAGCCATATCCTAGCCAACGGTATGACGTCTGCACCTCACCTTCCAATTTCATCTGGTGTTTGTGTTTCGATGTCAGATCGTCCTTCTCCTGTCATCGTTCCTCCTCCTCGTGCTCCGATTTGTCCAATGCCATCCAATTTCTACCCACCGTAGCCTCTTCCCACTCCCAATTTTCCTCCTCCGCCTACAACCCCATCTAATTTCCCCCCTCCGCCCACCGCTCCACCCAATTTTTCTCTTCCAGCCACAGCTCCACCGAATTTTCCCCTTCCAGCAATAGCCCCGCCCAATTTTTCCCTTCCAGCATCATCAGCTCCGCCCAAATTTTCCCTTCCAGCATCAGCTCCACCAAATTTTCATCAGCCATACCCTTCTCCATCGCATTATCCTCAGTTTTCTCAAACCCACATGATTCCTACCAATTTCTCATCCCCTCATCCAGCTTCACAGCAATTTGCTCCTCCATCTTCTATGTCACAGATCATCGCCCCTTCTTCTTCTGCTCCACCTGTTTTTCATCCTCCGTACACTCTTCCGCCCAATTTTCCTCCCCACAAACCTCCTGATTACATCCATAACCTATCGGCCTTTGGTCGTCTCCCTAAGCTGCCTTTTCCAAAATTCGACGGCGATAATCCGCGACTGTGGTGTCGTCGCTGTGAGAAGTACTTCGCGATGTACGGTGTCGAGGAATCCTTGTGGATTAGTGCTTCCGAGCATTATCTGGAGGGTCCTGCTGCTCGTTGGTTTCAGTCCGTTGAATCCCATCTTCGCAATTCCTCTTGGTCCACATTTTGTCAGCTGTTGCACGATCGCTTTGATCGTGACCAACATGAGCTCTTGATCCATCAGCTGTTTTCCATCCGATAGCAGACTACTGTCTCCGAGTATGTCAAACGCTTCACTGAGTTAGTCGATCAGTTGCCTGCATATTCCAATTCCACCAACCTAGTGTATTATACCATGTGTTTCATCGATGGGCTCTTGCCTGAAATTAAAGCTGTAGTGTTAGTTCAGCGTCCACAAAACCTCGATACTGCTTGTGTTCTGGCATTACTGTAGGAAGAAGCTGGGGCTTCCGGTACAGTCAAGCATGGACGTGTTGGTGATTAGCATACTGCTTCCAAGTTTCAGCTGCCCCCCCAAGACGGCGTTGCCATTACCGTTGCCGCCACGTGCTGAGAAGCCATCCGCTAAACCGGGCATTGCCGCTTCTGCTCCGGCTACTTCTTCTTCCTCCAACACCGACCCCAAGCTCTAGGCGGTCAAAGCTTATCGTCGCGCACTGGGCCTCTGTTACAAGTGTGGCGCCAAGTGGAGTAAGGATCACACATGCCCGCCTGAGGTGCTGCTGCCTGGCAGTGGAGGCCTTGTGGGATTCCTTTGATGCTTAGGAAGATTGTCAGTCTGAACATGTTGAATAGCCTCCTGCAGAACAGTTGTGTTGTGTTGCAATATCAAAGGCAGCTGCTCTGGGTTCCAGTGCATCTCATACTATCAGGTTTTCTAGGACAGTGGCTGGCATCCTTGCTTTGATACTTGTCGATTCAGGCAGTTCAACTTCTTTTGTCAGTGAGTCTTTGGCTTCCAAGCTATCGATAGCTCAGCTGATTCCGTAGCAGACAAAGGTTCAAATTGCTGGCGGTGGCTTGCTTCAGAGTTCAGGGGTTCTAAGTCAAGTGCCATGGACAATTGATCAGTGCACATTTTCATCTGATTTTAGGATTCTTCCACTGTTGGCTTCTGATGCTATTATGGGAATGGATTGGTTATCTGCCTTTACTCCCATGCAAGTCCACTGGCTCCAAAAGTGGTTGCTTATTCCTTATCATGGTAACTCCGTGTTATTGCAAGGAATCGATGAAGAGCCTCCATCTCAGTTACTGCTGCAACTATACCAACTGTCAGATTCATCCAGTGAGGCATCTTCCCAGCAGTCGTTTTAGGAAGAAATACAAGCCCTGATTGATGCATTCTCTGATTTGTTTACCCCACCAGTGGAGTTGCCACTGTCCCGGGCCTGCAATCATTCTATCCCTCTACTGTCCGGGGCCAGTCCGGTATTCATTCGGCCATACCGTTATCCACCTGGACTGAAGGACGCGATCGAGCGCCAAGTCAATGACATGCTGTCCCAAGGGATTATCCAGCCTAGCACTAGTGCATTTTCATCCCCGGTGCTCCTCGTCAAGAAGAAAGATGGATCATACCGGTTTTGCGTCGATTTCTGCCATCTTAATGCTCTCATGGCTAAATCTAAATTCCCTGTTCTAGTCTTCGATGAGCTTATGGATGAGCTAGCCCAGGCCAGTTGGTTTACAAATTTGGACCTCCATGCCGGATTTCATCAGATCTTGCTCGAAGCCGGTGAAGAGCACATGATTGCTTTTCAAACCCATCTGGGTCAGTACGAATGCAAGGTGATGGCGTTCGGCTTGACCGGTGCTCCAGGGACATTTCAGGGTGCCATGAATGCAACTTTGGCTCCAGGGCTCCGCCGCTTTGTGATTGTCTTTTTCGATGATATCTTGATATACAGTCGCACTTATGAAGAGCATGTGCAACATGTCGCGGTGGTATTCCAGTGGCTTGCAGCTGACCAATGGAAAATCAAACTCTCCAAGTGTAAGTTTGCTCAACGTTCAGTTTCGTACTTGGGCCATGTGATTAGCAGTGCTAGTTTGGTGACAGACCTGGCCAAAGTCCAGGCGATTTAGGATTGGCCAATACCAACCACAGTACGTGCTCTTCGTGGATTTCTAGGGCTCACCGGGTACTACCGGAAATTTGTGTGCCATTTCGGTGTCATTGCCAAGCCCCTCAGTGAATTGCTAAAGAAAGATACTATGTTTGTCTGGACTTCTCTTCATGATTCAGCCTTCAACTCGCTAAAGGCTACTCTGTCGTCAGCTCCAGTTCTGGCGCTCCCAAATTTCTCCATTCCATTTGAGGTTGAGACAGATGCCTCTGGCTATGGAATTGGTGTTGTGCTGCAACAATGCGGACACCCCTTAGCCTATATTAGTAAGGCTTTGAGGCCTCACAATCAGGGCCTCTTCGTCTACGAGGAGTACTTAGCAATTCTTATGGCGGTGGACAGTTGGCGCCATTATCTGATGCAATCAGAGTTTGTGATCCACATAGACCAGAAAAGCCTTGTCCATCTCAATGAGCAGCGGCTCCACACTCCTTGGCAGCAAAAAGTATTCACATGTTTGCTGGGTCTCTGCTATCGCATCGTCTACCGCCGCGGTGAAGACAATACTGTCGCTGACGCTTTGTCCCGCCGGCCTCCTACTAAAACACTGTTAGCAGTGTCATCTCCCGTACATGATTGGAAATCTTCCTTGCAGGACTAGTACCAGCAACATACTAAGGCCTCTGGTCTGTTAACCCAATTCTCTTTGGATCCCACAGCTAGCCCTCCATTCAGCTTGTGCCAGGGGATTATCATGTACAAGGACAGGGTATGGTTGGGTTCGTACACTGATCTTCAGACCTGAGTGCTTTCAGCTCTTCATGACAGCGCAATCGGAGGGCATTCTGGTGCTCCTGCCACACTGGCCAAAATCCGTCAACTGTTCTATTGGCCGGGTATGCGTGCTGCAGTTCTAAAATATATGCAGTCTTGCTCTGTTTGTGCTCAGGCCAAACCGGATTGCAGCAGTTATCCCGGCCTCCTGCAACCATTGTCAGTGCCAAAATCTTCTTGGGAAGTAATCTCCATGGATTTCGTCGAAGGGTTGCCTCTCTCGGGATCTGTCAATGTTATAATGGTGGTCGTGGACAAATTTACCAGGTTTGCACACTTGTGGCTTTGCGCCACCCGATTTCTGCTGCCTCTGTTGCTCGTGCATTTCTGGATCATATTTACAAGCTGCATGGTTTGCCGTTGGCTATCATTTCTGATCGAGATTGGCTTTTCACTAGCAAGTTCTGGCAGTTGCTTTTCAAGCTGGCAGGGACTGACCTCCGCATGAGCTCTGCTTACCATCCACAGACGGACAGGCAGACAGAGCGTGTTAATCAATGTATGGAGACGTATCTTCGATGCTTCATTCACCCCTACCCTCGCCAATGGTCGCAGTGGCTCTCCCTCACCGAATATTGGTATAATACGTCTTCTCATTCGGCCCTGGGACGCTCACCCTTTGAGGTGCTTTATGGATGTTAGCCACAACATTTGGGGTTGGACATATCATCTGCTGCTCCTATCCCTGAACTCCAACAATGGCTCTCTGATCGGGACCTGATGCAACGCCTTGTTCACCAACTCCTGGAGCGTGCTCAACTTCGAATGAAGAAACAGGCAGATAAGCATCGCTTAGAGCGCACTTTCAATGTAGGTGATTGGGTTTTCTTAAAGCTTCAGCCGTATGTGCAGTCGTCTATGGCAACTCGATCGAACAACAAGCTGTCATTCAAGTTCTTTGGGCCCTTCCGCATTCTGAAGCGCATTGGTGATGTGGCCTATCTCCTGGACCTTCCGGCAACGACGGCCGTGCACCCTGTCTTTCATCTGTCGTTGCTCAAGAGCTCTCCAGGTTCGCAGACTGTCAGTGCTTCCTTGCCATCTGAACTTATTGAATTTCAGGTCCCTCAGCGCTTCCTGCAATGGCGCTGGACAACTGGTGATCACCCTGTTCATCAAGCTCTCGTCAAGTGGTCGCATATGCCAACTTCGTTGTCCACTTGGGAGACTGTCGAAGAGCTTCGTCGCCAATTCCCGCAGGCTCCAGCGTGGGGACACGCCGGTTCACAAGAAGGGGGGATTGTCAGCAACGCCCCTGACTCTGCTTCCACTGTCCGCATCGACCCTGTTGGAGGCAGCGACCGCGGCAGCGCTCCTTCATCTCCAAGGCCCAAGAGGCGAGTTCGGCCCAATCCCAAGGTGTTCGGGCCCATGTGGCCCATGTGGCAGCCGTAGGCTAGTATAAGTCTGGAGAAAGGGAGAGAGAGAGGGTTACGAATCCTGTAAACCTTAAACTCAATTATGTTATTCAAGCACTCATCTTTACTGTATTTCTTCTTCCTCTTATCCAAGCATTAGTTTCCTAGTTCCTGCTTACATGAGAGGTGTACTCTACATTCCAACCACCTAGATTTAAGTCCTCTTCAATTTGAATTTGGGTGTCTTGTTTTTTTCTAAGGAAAAGTTCTAGTTCATCCAAGTTTGATCTCATTTTTTAAACATGTCTAAGTCAAATTAATAGAGACCTATTTCACGGAGAATTTAATAAAACTAACTTGATCTTGTAGATGATGTACTCTATAAATTTGATCAAAACTAGAGAAGTTTGACTTACTAAAAAGAAAATAATTTTTTTCATTATTTTTGTGGAACGTTAAGGGAGCACTTCTTTTTTTGAAACATGTTGGCATGTTGCGACGTCAAACCTGAACTTTCACGGAGCACAGTAATGACGGATACAAATGTTCTCATATCCTTGCCTTTTCAAGCTAGCGAGCTTGCTCATCGTCGCTGTGTTTTAATTAATCCCATTCCAGGATTTACCTGTGCCGGGTGCCGCTGCCCATGCATGCTGAATGCTCTGACCTCTGATCAAGCCTTCATAAAGCAGCATGACCAAGGCTCGCATCGACTTCCCTTCATCACTCCACGACCCAGAGAAGCTGCAACCTGCATGGCTGCAACTGCAAGGCTGCTCTCCGGGTGAAGCTGTTCTTGCGGCCTTGAACAATTGTCACCAGTGGTCAGTCCTAGTGTAGTGTGATCTGCAGGTGTTAAAACCTGAGGTGCACTGCATGTACCGTATTCTGCGCAAGAGCCAAGAAGACACTAGCAATATGGAAGAACATTGAGCGCATGCGGAGAAAAAACACCTGTTTGTTGTCCTGTTGACCTCAGATTAACATCATATCATAGGTGTATTTGGTTGGTTGTATCCCCTCCATCTTGCTGACTTGTATAAGCGGATGCAAAAATACACCCTCTACGAAAATGACAAATTATGCAACCTAAGATCCTGGTTTTGGGGTCCTACTTTATCGTCCTTGGTTTCATCATCTCCGTTTGGTGTCGCAAACGTTGTTGTTTGATGGCAGAGAGGTGAACATTTAGAAACACTGTCTAGCTCTCTATAGAGAAACAAGCACTAGTTTGACAATAGTGGCAAGAACTAACTAACATAACAGCACGGCAAAACAGTACTGCGAGTAGTTTGATACTGTTTTTTAGTATTTATTATAACCTGGGAGACTACTAGTAATATGATAAATCCATTTTGATTTAAAGCCTAGTGGACTACTCATGCACAGGTTTTGGTAAACATTTGCTAGAGCGAGCCTTGTTTGGATGTACATGTATCAACCTCAATCTATATGTGTTAAAGTGGACTGAGATGGAACTTAGTTTAATTTTCACTTCAATCCGCTTCAACATATGTGGATCGAGCTAAATACATGGGCATCCAAACAAGCCCTTAATGGCCCTGTTCGCTTCGCTGAAAAAACAAGCCGAAACACTGTTCTGGCTGATTTGTTGTGAGAGAAAAACACTGTTACGGCTGAAAAAACAAGCTAACAAAGACGGATTATAAGAGAAGCGAACATGGCCAATGTCTACCGAAAACACGGCATTTTCTAGGGCTGAAAACGGTCGAAAACGATAGGAGGTCAAATCATTTTCAGTTTCATATTATTTTTTCCGAAAACGAAATCAATACGATATTGTTGGAAACGAGAACGACGTCGATATTCCGGTTAATTCGGAAACGAAACAATACGATCAAAAGTACATCGATAACGATCGAAAATTATGAAAGCGATATCTAAAATACAATAAACACACCGATATGCACAGCATGACAATAGCTATATAGATTAACCCAGGTCACATGAAAAATAATAGTGTATTAGTAATTATCCATGGCACGAGAGGCAGGACAGACATATTGTATAGCAATAAAATGACACGACACAAAGGCTGTGCACTGTGACGGAGTCTGAGGGTGAAGATGTGAGGTGCCCTCAAGGCCTCAAAGGCTGAGGGTGATTAGCGGGCTTGGCCAATGGGCCTGGGCGCCTCGGAGATGAGATCGTGTGTCTCTGCTGAGTTTGGTAATTATCAACGGTAGATTATTGACTAAATACGGTATTTTTTTAAAACGATGGGAAGAGAGCTAAATCACTTTCATTTTCATTATCGGATGTTTTTATCGTTCTCGTTTCCGTTTTATCGGTTACCGTTACCGTTACCGTTTCTTTTTAGGGGGGGATCGGTAATTTCTCAAAAACGATTTCCAGTAATCGATAATTATCGTTTTCATTTTCAGCCCTAGCATTTTCCCATAAACAAAAACTCCATTTCAGTCGACTAGTTTGCGTTTTGTTTACAGTAAAGCAAGTGCCATCCATGATATAAGCTCGGCAAATACGACGAACAAGGCGCATAGAAAGCACAGCTCCGCCCTGTTTCATCCCAAGACCAAATCGGCTTAGTAAATTTGGCAGCATATATAAGTCGCATAGCTAGACTGAGAAAACAAGTCGCTATTTTGTCATTTGTCACATACGTGACGCCGCATGAGAAACAGCTATTCCCATGCATTTTGCTCATCAATATATATAATAAGAGCTGCCTTGGAGCCTGCCTATACCAACATTTCGGTCTCTTGCCAGCATATATGTCAAGAACAAGACTTTTACCGACAGCAAACTGCTGCTAGAAATTTTTGCAATCGCTTGTTACCTTGTTCATCTTGGGACACACTGTACTGTACCTGTAGTTGTTGGTGGCGGCAGGAATTGAATCCATCCATTCGATTCAGCATGACGAAGAACAAGTCAGGGGCATCCAACTACCTGTGCGTTGCACCGATCTTTAGCTCCTGCGTCTCCTCCGGCAAGCAGCAGTCGGCAAGCGACGCCGCCAGGAGCCGCCTGAGCTTCTCCTTCCAGGAGCGCCGGCAGCAGCCGGCTGCGGCGGAGGAGCAGAGCAACTCGGAGAGCATCATCGACCCGGCGGCCTCGGTCATCGCCAGGAAGGAGAAGCAGAAGGACGGCGGCAAGCACTGCACCGTCATCGTGGGCACCATCTTCGGCCGCCGCGCGGGGCGCGTCACCTTCTGCGTGCAGCGCAACGCCGCGGTGCCGCCGCCGTTCCTCTTCGAGCTCTCCGTGCCCATGCAGTCGCTCGCCACCGAGATGGGCTCCGGCCTCCTCCGCATCGCGCTCGAGTGCCACCGCGGCACCGGCACCGGCACCGGCAGCGGCGGCGGCGAGAGCCGGAACGTGTGGAAGGCGTCCTGCAACGGGCGCGACGTGGGGCACGCCGTGCGGCGGCGGCCGACGGAGTGGGACCGCCGCGTGCTGGAGAGCATGCGCACCATGACGACCGGCGTTGGCGCGCTCCCGCCCGCGGTGGCGCTGGAAGCCGGGCCCAACGGTGATGGAAACACGGAGCAGGACGGCGCCGGCGCCGGAGCCGGGGAGGTGCTGTACATGCGGGCGACGTACGAGAGGGTCGTGGGCTCCAGGGACGCCGTGTCGTACCACCTCATCAGCCCCGGCGGCACCGGCGGCGGCAGCCCACCGCAGGAGCTAAGCGTCTTCTTGCAGCGGACCAGGGGGTGACTGAGATCACCAACTAGTACATGTCTATGTATCATGTATGCATCGCGAACGTTTATTACAGTCACACATGTATATATAATAATAAATTTTGAACGCGGTATATGTAATAATAATAATAAATATAGTTGGTGAAGCTGTTGATACCTGCTCTTAATAAATTCATAAATCAAAATCACCATGCAGTACATAGTTTTTAACTCATATATCTGCCTCTACTAGAATGTTAGCACTGGGCGAGTGCTGAGATTTGAGAGCATACTCTGATTACAAACACATGGTTTGATGGTTATGTACAGGCTATCTGCCAAGCTCTACCTACACTGCCATTGTGGCAGGCTACATATACTAACAGTCTGCTCATAACAGTTTTTTTTTAACAGAAGTCTGCTCCTAACATTTGTACAGAGCTATCACAGCTTACTGATGATGGATGTGGCCAGGTGCATATTTGAGGCAAGCAGTCTGAAACTGCAACAGAGATTACATTTGAATTTAAGATACCAATTGTTGATTGATGCACAGAACCCATCTATCATTTGAATTTCTGAAACCAGCCAAATATTGCATTACCTGTGCCACATAGCTTGCACAAACCGATGAAGGCAATTAGGCGAATGCTTTCATATGGTAGAGCCACTAGTAGTACCTAATTGACAGACAGCAGCCTAGCAATCATCAGAAGAGAAATTTGCTGTGACTACAAGGATTGAAAATATGGAAAAAAGGATGGAATCAACAAATAAATTTTCCCATGGACAAATCGTGAAAATCAACCCCAAATGAGGGACGAGATTCAGGTAAGGAATCGACTACTAGTTGAAACTGGATGATGAACACAATACAAAGAGAAAGGAGAGGGAGCAAACCGACACGCGACACCTCACCCGAGCTCCCCCAGGAGAGCTCCAACATCGGATTCAGGGACGGGCGGACAGTGGCATTCACCAAAAAATCCGCTACGCAGCTCCAATAAAATGCAAAATACAAGATTAATGGGTAAGAGGAACAAAAGGTTTCAGGGGTGTTGGTGGGTCTGAGATTAGCTTGGATCCAACTCCTAAACAGAAGCAAGCCCAATTAGAACCTTTATGCCGCACGGAAATCAAGCTGGATCGAACGGCGATCCTGTCGCCTGAATAAAACCAAAAACTCAGGTGTCTGGCAGATAGGAGAACTGAGCAAGTATATAAAGCGTCGATATTTCATCAGGCTACCTAAGTCAGCCATCATGAGCATCTTACAAATACATAAAAAGGTAGCGAATGATCATAGACGTTCACCCTAATACCTACATGACCCTAAGACCTACAACCCCCAAGCATAAACATATGTCACAAGCACCGAAATGATGTAAAAAACTGACGCATCAGGTTAGCTGCTTCCAAGCAGTTAGAGATTGGCCAAGACACTGAAACTCCAGTTTCGCATCGCCATAGGCTTCCTTGAACTTGCTATGCTTTGACTTGAGTCTCGAGAGCTTTGTGCCTTTAGTTTCCATCTCCTCTGCAATCTTCTGGGTTTCCTGGCGAAGGGCCCCAAGTCTCGAGCTCAGCTATAGAACTATCTTTTTCATCGAGCAGTGCACACATTCGGGTTAATGAAGCTGTCTCCACCTCTATCTTTTTTTTTTCTCGAATACGCAAAAGATTTACGTATCGTTGTATTAAGGAGAAAAGTTTAAACAAACAAACATACAACGCATTTTTATCGAGCGCCGAAGAAGGTCGACCTAACACAGCCGGAGCTGGACCATCCTAACAAAAGACCTCTTCTTTCGATATTACATAAAAGGAAACAACAAATATCGACGCAACTTTGTGACCTAAGAGATGGCCTTACGTCCTCACAACTGCCTGGACGGGGCCTTTTCAACGGCCGGGAAGAGCTCGTCCAGCGCCTCGGCTTCGGACGCAGTCAGGTTGCCGTCGAAGAGCTTGTCAAAGACCTCCAGCTCCGAAGCGGATGGTGCTGATGGACCATTGGTGTAGCCCATATGCTGCATGATCAACACCTCACCTCGTTTGGAAGCTGGCACTCGGGAGAGGCTCTGAGCCACCAACGCCTGCTCCGCACGGTAGTACCGGCTTAGCAGGAGGCTGCTTGGGAGGCTCGTGAATCAGGAGAGAGTCCCTCTTACATGTGACATTGTTGATGAAGCTGTCGAGACGACGTTTGGTGGAGTCGTCGTTGTCCAAAGCCTGGTGGGTAACCTCCGGTGGTGAACTGGGAAGGCCAACATCCACCGTTAGGTCGACCGTGTGTGTCTTCAACGAGTTCACTGTCCACTGAATGGGGCGCGGGGGTGGTGTCCGCAGCTCACAGGAGACCACCGCCGGGTCCACATCCTCCAGCTGGGGGGGCGCCATCGCCGGGGCCTCATCCTGTAGCCGAGGGGGCGCCAAAGGTGACGAGAGGCGCTCAAGGGAAGGCCACGCGACGATTCGACTGCCGACGAGCGAGGCTGTGAACTCCTCAACCATCGGGTCCTCTGAGATGTCACGATCATGCGTGGCACCCGGGTACATTGTGAGTGTCAACGGGTCGGGCTCAACGATGCCCGTCTCGTTGGTCGGCCCACCGTGCCTTGCCTGAGCTCCAGCAGCGACCGAGGACAAGTCCGGTGCCGCTTGGACGGCCCCTGTCGACCGCCCGTGACTGTCGGTGGTGACACTAATTGCCATAGCAGTGTCATCCCCCTTCCGTCGGCGCCGACGTTTCTGACGTCTCCGCCGTCTGCGCCCACCGTCGCCACACGTAGTCGACCTAGCATAGCTGCAGCCGCACTCGGCATAGCTCCAGCCATGCTCGGCGTGTCGCCTTGAGCATGCGGCCGGTTGCCCAAGATACGCTCCCGGATAGGTCGTCGTTGCTGGCCTTCTGGGGCACCAAATGTGTTGGATCTGGAAGGAGGCACCGTCCGCCGCCGCTTACAGTCCTGCGCGAGGTGTCGGAACCTCTTGCATCGGAGGTAGCGTGGAGGCAGCTTGCAGGTTGCCACCTTGTGCACGGTAGAGAGACAGTTGAAGCACTTCCCATGAAGATCCACCGGATAGCGGGTAGGGGGCCGCTGGTTTGCCAATGCAGTGTGGCAGGGCGCGCCCCGCCGGCACTGCTTGATGACTCCTATGACAAGACCTCACGCCACCCATCGCCGTCTGGAGCGGAGATGCGTTGGCGGGCAAAGCCCCATCCACGACGTCCGAGATGTTGGCGGGTAGGGACGCGGCCATCCATGGGCTGAGCAGGCAGGCCGTGCACCAGCTGGGGCGCGGCCGTGGCCGGCGAGACCTGCGGTTGCGCCGCCCGTGCACAATGCCAACACTAGTAGCACTGTTGTGTGTGCCTCCGGCGATGGTGGCTGGCCGGGCTTCCCCAGCCAGGGGTGCTTGCCCCACTCAGCAGCAACATTGCCACGAGTGCCGGAGCTATGACCCCTGGCGGACTGCGTCGAGGTAGGAAGTTGGGGAGCTGACTGGCGACCTCTCCGCGTCGGAGTCGTCAAGGTCCTCATCCTCCCAACGAAGAGCCTTGGAATGCCCCATTGAGCCGTCCCTAGGGTGGAAGGAGGAGGTGAGGGGGGACAGAGATTACGACGGACTGGGCGCGGAGGGGTGGACGAGGAAGATGTCAAGCCCCGATGCCAGAGGAGGCTGCTGTGGTGAGCTAGGCGCCGAGTCGTCCTCGTCATCCAAGACGTCCTCGACAAGGACCGGTGGCTCGTCCTCTATCTGTCGCGTCTCGGGCTGGGCAAAGGGGGTTCCCCCAGTGGCAGGCCAGACGTCCTCAGACCTGACCAGGGGCAACGAGCTACCATCAGGCGTAGCCGGCGTTGAGGAGCCAGCGGCCCCGCGTGGCCCCTGCTATGGTAGGGTTGTTGGAGTGCCGGTTAGGGAGAGCCCGCATCCTCGACATCTGCAGGGCCCGATGTCGCCGGTGGCATGGAAGGGGTAGCGGATGGGCCCGGCCTCAGCGGCGGTGGTGGCGTGGAGGGCCGCAGATGGGCTGGCGTGTCGGATCCTGCGGGGACGACCACGAAACCGCTGCTGGTGGCGGTGGCGTCCAAGGCGGCGGCCTAGCGCAGCAGGGGTTGCCTAGAATCAAAGGCGGGGGAGACAGGGGAGCCAGCATCCGGCGCCGGGAAGGGGTCCTCGGCGAGCGGAGGCGACGCCTGAGCCCCGCGCTCCCAAGCACCGGCTTCTGCACGCGGGTGAGGAGGAGCAGGCGGACGAGGGGTCCCAGATCCGACCCCGCCCGGGTCCAAGGTGGTGGCCGCAGCAACGTCCGGCCCCGGCGGTGGAGTGGCGCTGGCGTAACCGCACAATGTGGCTGGCGGCGGCGGGCATGCCACGCGCGTGCACTCCGCGGTGGAGAGGAGCGGGCTTAGGCCTATGAGGGGAGGAAGAGGAGGGGGAGAGGGAGGCGGGCGCCGGCACCAGGGCGGCTGCTGGTGGGGGCGGGGGGGTGCGGTGGCCGGCTAGGGTTTGGTGGCCATCCTCCCGTCTCTCGATTGTGAATCCCACCTTTATCTCTACATCCAGCTTGTCCATTTCTCCAAGATAAATAGTGTTTTGAGATTTGATTTTGACCAATTTGGTCAGGGTGCTATGCAAAGATTGGACACTAAATCCATGTCCCTCCAGATGACAGAGTGTACTAAACTTGTCCTCGAACCATTCCATGTTGTTGTCTATGCTTGCTTTCCTTATATTCCTCACTATGTCGGGAAATACAGCCATCAGACCTAATGCCATTCCTTCACGCACTGTTGGGGGAAATTCTCTTAGTGGAAGGAAATGCGGTCATTGAGGATGCGCACTAAACACATCCATTGCTTCAATTTGAGGCCACATAGGTGAGCTCTTGACAAACAGAGGCTTGCCATCAGCCAGTGGTGAGGGCAACAAGCTCACAGAAGCTGAGCAGCTCATCAATGGAGAACTGTCTATGGTGGATTGTGAGCTCCTAGCATTCTGAAGACGATGTAGAAAGCCCGAGCTATCATCCACTTTCCCGCCAGCCTGCTGATCCACTTTCCCACCAGCCTGTTGGACCTGATAATCAAGACAGTTGCTTTTAGCTACTTGAGTAGCAGAATGATCTGTGCACACATGATCATTTCTGTTTTAATCAGACAAAGGAGTGACCATCACCATTGAGCTATGTTCCAAACCTTCAGCTAATATGCCATCTAGCTGCTTCAGATCTTTCCTTGACTTTTTGGTGGCCGAAGATCCAAGGTCATGACTGTATTCATCACCATTGGATGTCACATCGACAGGTGAGCTTGGATTTTCACAAGACATGGACGATGCCCTCAAGTTAACCAGTCTCTTAGCAACCACAATCCTCCTTCGGTTGCCACTTAAATTGTTTGGGGAATTGAACAGATATTCATCAGCCAGCCTCAATGAAGAAAGAGACTGTGGTGAAGGCAACAAGCTCTCAGAAGCTAAGCAGCTCCTAAATGGATGTTAGCAGCCCAAATACTACGGTCGGCCCACGAGATGAAGTCACCAGCAAGCCTCACAGAGGAGCATGTGAGCGTCGGCCCAACAAGAATGTCGCCGGTGAGATGTGGGCGTGAGTGCCTGTGTGCACGAGTCCAGGGCGTAGCCCATGTAATCGCCAGTATATCAGTAGACCGAAGTGAGCGATGAGGGGTATCAAACTTGTATGAACCAAATGAACTCTGCCTAAGAACTCCTCGTCGATTCACCCCGATTCCCTCCGCTTGTTGTTCGTCCAACTCGATCCCTAATTTCTTCCACTCTTCCACAATTGCTCCTATCCCAACTCTATTGCTGCTAACAATTGGTATCGGAGGCACCGTTCCTCGGTGATTCCACTGACTACTCGCATCCCATCGATTGCTTGAGCACCGGATCCGGTCGGCTGGATTTTGATCCGCGCAGTGAGCTGCTGTTCGGATCTGAAGTCGCTGTAATTCCCTTCCACGCTCGAGCGATTTGTGGAGAGTAGGCAGCCTGGACCATCCCAATCCACTTCCCCACGACCACTTCACCCGCCGCCAACACCGATTAGGCATGATGAACCCAGAAACCAAACTCATCCTCGACGAACTCCATAGACGCTTCATCGATCATGATCTCAAGTGGGATCAGTGATTCGAGGACCGGGAGAAGCGCTTGGGTCGCCAGATCAAGGATCTGGAGCAGGCGCAGGACGCCCGCGTCTCTGCTTTGGAGAAGGCGGCAGTGTCTTTCGACGTGTGGCAGCCGAGCATCGAGGGTACCATTGATGACATCTGCCTCGAGGTGAAGAAGATCTCATTCGGTTGGGAGCGCGCTAGCATCACCCACCCGGAAGACAAGTCCGGTGTGTTCGCGGCGTCTCCCACAGCGACTCAGCGTCCGTCCGTTGAGCCTTCGACTGCACTGCCCGTGGTTGGGCCCGGCATTGCAAATCAGTTCCGGGAGAGTGGATTTAGGGTTGTTTCAACCCTAATTCATTCCCCGATCAAGGGTGAGCATCCACTTCCTAAACCCCCTGTCCCACCTTCTACCATGCATGCGTCTAGTTCTGATCCTCCCAATTCAGGGTATCATGGGAATTCCAATTCCAAAATTCCTAAGGTTGATTTTCCTAGATTTGATGGTGATCATCCCAAGCTATGGCTCAGTGATTGCTTAGACTACTTTAGCCTCTATCATGTTGAGTCCATTTCATGGGTGCGTATCGCTCGCTTGCATTTTGTTGGGGCTGCTAAGCGCTGGTACAATTCTGTAGAATCTCAGCTTCAGGGTGTAGTTGGGAAACTCTGTCCACAATGGTCATGAATCATTTTGGGAAGGATCACTATGAGCTCTTGTTACGCCAGCTTTTCCAAATCCGCCAAACTGGCACAGTAGCTGAGTATATAGAACAATTCTCTGCTATTGTTGATCAGTTAGGGGCCTATCATAGAACTACAGATCCATTGTTTTACACCATGAGGTTTATAGATGGCTTGAAAGATCATATTCGTGCACCTGTTTCTCTGCATCACCCCCCAAACTGGGATACTGCTTGTGTCCTTGCACAATTGTAGGAAGACCTGAGCGCGCAGCGGAAGCCGGAGGTTCGCAAGTGGGACGTATCGTCTAGAGCCAAGCCGTTCGCTAGGATGGCCCTGCCTCTACCTCTACCACCGGCACGCGTCGACAAACCTATGGCGCCGGTGGAACTCAAGCCTGCTCCGAACATCGGCCGAGCTCCATCTACTGATGAAAGATGGGCGGCCCTACGTTCGCTCAGGCGCTCTCAGGGGTTGTGTTTCCGCTATGGCAGTAAATGGTCACGGGATCATAGGTGCCCTCAAGTTGTTCAGCTTCAAGTATTGGAGGAAGTTTTGGGATTATTCTCGTTGGAAGAATCAACCGAGCCTTCTGACGCAGTAGTTGAAGAACCTGAACCAGCACAGCTTCAGTTGATTCTGTCCGTGGCTGCAGTTTCTAGGGTATCTGCTCCTCGCACTATGTGCTTTGATGGTCTTCTCGGCTCAGTCCCAATTAATTTCCTACTTGATTCAGGAAGTTCTCATACATTTTCAGTGAATCTGTTGCTGCTCATATGCAAGATTTGGCACCCCTATCTAACCCTGTTCAGGTCCAAGTTGCTAATGGTCAGGCTTTGTCCTGTACTCAATTCATTCATTCTGCAGTATGGTCTGTTCAGGGATTGCAATTCAAGTCTGATATCAAGGTGCTGCTGCTATCCTCTTATGACATGATATTGGGCTTAGACTGGTTAGAGAGTCACAGCCCCATGCAAGTTCACTGGGCTCACAAATGGCTCAAGATTCCTTATGAGGGTACCACAGTTCAGCTGCATGGTTTATTGTCTTCTATTCTAGAGGGATCTATTATATAGTTGTGTGCAACAAATACATCTGACGCAGTTCCACTACTTGGACACCTGAGATTAAGCAACTCCTGCATGATTGTGATGTGCTATTTCAGCAACCTTCCTAGCTGCCTCCTTCTCGGGCAACTAATCATTCCATCCCTCTGGTCCAGGGAGTAGGTGCAGTGTTTTCTAGGCCCTACCGCTTTGCTCCAGCAATTAAGGAAGAAATCGAGAAACAAGTTCATGAAATGCTTGCTTTAGGTCTTATACAGAAAAGCTCTAGCCCGTTCTCTTCACCTGTCTTGCTTGTGAGGAAGAAGGATAATACCTGGCGATTTTGCGTAGACTACAGGCAGTTAAACTCTATTACAATGAAGAGCAAATACCCGGTGCCGTTGATAGATGAATTACTTGATGAATTGGGACAAGCTTCTTGGTTTACCAAACTAGACCTACGATCAGGATTCCATCAGATTCTATTACAGCCGGGTGAAGAGTACAAAACGGCGTTCCAGACTCATTTTGGTCAATTCGAATTTCGCGTCATGCCTTTCGGGTTAACTGGTGCCCCAGGTACTTTCCAGTAAGCAATGAACTCAACTTTGGCCCCATTCGTACGCAAATATGTTCTAGTATTCTTCGATGATATCTTGATCTTCAGCAAGACATATGAAGAGCATCTTATACACATCCAGCAAGTATTTCAGTTGCTTCAGGAACATGAGTGGAAACTGAAGCTGTCCAAATGTGCGTTTGCCCAGCACAGTATTCAATATCTGGGACATGTTATTTCTGGTGATGGGGTTGCTACAGATCTAGAGAAGATATCGGTGGTATCCAGTTGGCCTACTCCTGTGTCTGTTAAAGAATTGAGGGGCTTCTTGGGGCCAGCCGGTTACTACCGCAAATTTGTAAGGAATTTTGGCCTCAATGCAAAGCCACTGACAGAACTCCTCCGGAAGAACACAATCTTTCATTGGACACCAGCCCATGAGCAGTCCTTTCAGGCACTGAAACAAGCATTAATCTCAGCACCAGTGCTCCAGTGCTGGCCGGACCGGCGACAGCGATGGCCGCCGGTGGCGGCGGCCATTGGGGATCAATGCGTGAGTCGGGTGTGTAGTCTGGTTGGACTGGTGGCTGGTACCAAGCGCAAAATGACGGCCAGCAAGTATATAATGGGCCCGATTAAGCTTACCGAACAGGCCGAAAATCGGGATATTAACAAGTTGAGACCAGCCCAGTGGCTTATTCTTCCTCCCTGACTATCCGCGGCTGCCAATTTTCAAATTATACTGTTCTGAGTTTTTTTGTCAAATACTTGTACGATATGTGTGCGTGTATATATATCATCTAATTATACGCACTACTCTCTTTCATAATTACATGTCTGTGCTTGCATGTTAATTTATTCACTATATATGAGCAACCTATATGAATAATAAACACAATGAGTGAATTTATTATTCAACTAACGTGGACCAAAGTCACCTTCATTGCTGAGAGATAAGGCTAAACTAAGATTATGAAAAATTAATTCTGATGTATCATATATGAAGATATGCAACTTATATCTATATTTATATCTATATCTATATTATCTTGTATTTTAAACCCCCACCATAAGTTCTATCTCAACATACAAGTCATCTCTTGTAAATCAAAATGCTCGAGTGCAAAGAGGCGCGGCAGGGATTAAACACAGGAAGAATAGAAAAAAATTTGAATTGTGCTTTCCATTGATTGGTCTATGGTATATGGCAAACCGTCACCTTGATGTCCCTTCGGGATGTCGGTGTTACATGGATGAATAGTAACCACAGGATGTCGGTGTTTTGTAGACCGACTAGTGAATTTATACAAATATCGCGCTGCTCCAGGAAGACGATGGTAGCATCCAAAAGACACAAGGAATTATACTGGTTCAGGCCGAAGCCCTACGTCCAGTCTTAGAGACGATCGAGTGCGTGTTCCTCGCTTGAATGCTACGAAGTTCTTACAATTGGGGTGCAAGAATGGTGGAAGAGGTAGGAGAGCTAGAGCTAGAAGATGGGCTGCCCGAACGAAAACTTCTAGAGTCCGGAGATTGTCCGGGAAGGGTGCCCTGGCTGCCCTTATATAGAGTGTAGGGCCAGGTCACATACAAAGAAGAAGGTTCTCCCGACCGAAGGGTCGTGAGCCTGAGGGAAGGGGCCTAGCTAACTTGGCATGCAAGTAACGCCGTCTTATGGTGCATGTCCGAACATGGTTGTCGTCATGGTCTTGTGCCCACATCACGGCATGGTGTGACGTGGCATTACAGTGCTGGTCGTGGCAGCACCGTGGACACGGTAGTATTTCGCCAGCCGTCCTCCGTGACGTGGTCTCGCCGTGGCCTTTGTCATCGCCTCCTGATCTCCCGGGGGCGTCGTACCAGAGTTGGTAGCCGCCCCCAGGCCGTTGACCATCCTGCTACTTGTGGTGCCGGTGGCCACAATCCCATGCTTCAGGGTCGTGGCCCTCTTTGGCTTAATCGGCGTCAAAAGTCAAGGCCGCCGTCGTGGCTCCCCATCCTGTGGTGGGTGGGGTCGTACATCTATCTCGTCAGGACGTATTTGGATGGTGGGCTGCCGTACCGACTGTCATTGCTCGATGGTGTTATCTTGTCTGCACTCCGTGGCGCAGGGATGGCGTTTGACCGGGTCCCTCAGTACTTACGGGGCCAATGCGGCGTGCCTTCTCTTGTTAGAGCTAGCACGCTTGGCGGTGCTCGATCTCTCCCTGCCCCTCCTAGAGGTCAGGACGAGGAGAGGTCATGAGGAGTTGCACGGAGTACAGTGACAGCTGAGGGGAGAGGTCATGGCCGACCCTTACCTTAGCGTTTGGCCTAGGTTCACATAGCTTAGCTGGCCCTCGATCGTTTGGGCTTATACTCGCTGGCGAACCGTGGGCCGCCTAAGTGGCTAACTAATCGGTGCTTTGAGATACCCAGGGTATCATAACCCTGACAGTAGCCCCTGAGTGTTTTTGCGATCATGAAGTGATTGTGAAAGCGCTGATGTTCACGCATGTTGAGTGCGGGCTCGTAGTCACGGCTGTCTGAGCTTCATAGCTCGACCCCTTGTGGGTTAGTGC
Organism: Miscanthus lutarioriparius; assembly: GCA_904845875.1. Taxonomy (NCBI): domain Eukaryota; kingdom Viridiplantae; phylum Streptophyta; class Magnoliopsida; order Poales; family Poaceae; genus Miscanthus; species Miscanthus lutarioriparius. Next base: position 6,185,329 of record CAJGYO010000019.1, on the reverse strand, counting down.
ATTCAATGCGGTAGGTTGCTATTACATCCCATCCCGTCAGGACGCCCTAATGATGTGGTACGTGACTGCTGAGCCTGGCCGTGTCAGTGTGCTACGTATCGGGGCACGTGATCTAGGCGGGGCCGTGTGGTCTCGTCGTCGCTATACCGGCTCTGCCTTTGGGTGGATCTTGATTTCCCTAAGCTCACATGGGCATATGACATCGGCTGTGACCTCCCATGGTTCTCCATGCGGCGTAGGGGTCTTAGGCTACTCAGTTCACCCTTGGGCCTATAAATAGGGTCCTGCCTTCTGTTCAAACTGCTTGCAGCAACTTCTGCAAACTTGCTCTGAGACCTTTTGAAAGGCTGAGCGAGGGAGAGAGAGAGGTTCTAAGGGGACAGTGAGGTCCCTAGAATGTGTCCCACTGGGGTCGCCTGTGGTGGCCGGAAGCTAGCACCGCCCCTTCTAACAACTGGTGCTAGAAGGAGTCTTGCGATCAGGGGGTCGGAGACGTCATGGGCACCGAGTTTGGTCGTTCGCGACCTCAGGCCTTCATCCTATCATCGCTTCTTGCTCCGGACCTTAGTGGTTTGGATGCTCGAAGTGCATAATGGCTAGGGATGTCTCCAGCTTCCCTTCGAATCCTGCGTGTAGGCTGGCGGTGTGTGGTGACCTTGGTGAGAGGTCATTTGACATCCGCTCTGGGCCACTCGTGGAACGGGAGGAGGATGAAGTAGCACTACCTTGTCACGCTGCCTGCACTGAGCGAGGCGTGATCATGACATAGCTGCACCTCGGTAGCCGGCCGGTTTCCCTTTACTGCCATGAGGATGGTGGTGGCTTTTGTAGGTGCTGGGTGGCTCCATGCTTCCCAGGAGAGCATCTTAGAAGTCTCCTGGTGCACATGGAGGTCCTCCTAGAGCCATTGGGATTTTCGTCTTCGTCCCCCTGTTTAGGTTGTGGGATCATGATGCCTGCAAGGGGGTTAGTCAGGCAAACCTTGACCTCACCCTCCTTGCTATTGTGGCATCTGCCCCTGCGGCCTTTGTCAGTGCCACCATCGAGGTGACACTGTATCCTTTGTACTTTCCTAAGCGGCGTGGCTGCTATTGTACTAGCGGATACTAAGGAAAGTGTAACACCCTCGGTGTTACATTGTACAGTTTTTGCTAAAACACTGCATGAACATCATACTTGTGTGTGAATGTGTGTAATATAGGGTGTAACGTAATGTACATAACTTGAAATGTTCGTCGGCAACACGAAACAAATGCTACACTTCATGTCGCTTTATATCATTTAGGGTTCTAAGTGAATTTTTATCGAACAAAAATGCTATAGAAAGCTTATGCGAAACTTTGATAAAGTTCGTAGTACGAACTTTGTAGGCGACGATAAAATACGTGCGGTCGAGGACGAGGTTCGCTAGCTAGTGTATCAAGTAGCTTAGAAAAGGAATTCGACGCGAAACCGTTTGAAGCTTAATCGTTTCGTGTAAGTTTGAAAATGGGTCGACGAAGCCATGTTCGACAATTTTTGTAGAACGATCGGGTTAAGAAGTGGCGAGGTGTCTTGGCTTAGTTCGATAGCCCTATGTACCGGCTTGAGGATAGAATGACTGGTTTAGCTTTTGGATCATCGAATTAGTTGTTGTAGCAGCTTTAAAAAGCGTGCACGACACGTTTTCCACCTCTGGGCGCGGTCACCGCCTCTGTTCGGCCTGGCATTGCTGTGCTGGTCTGCCCAGCGTGCTGTCGCCACCGCCGTGCTTGTGCAAGCACGCCCGCGCGCATGGCCCCTACACTGCTGGCCACGGCTTCCTACCACCACGCTCTGGCGCAGCTCGCGCACACCGCACGCGCCCAGTCGCGCTGCCCGCCTATCATCGCCGCGCGCTGGCCATTTGGCCATCACTGCAGCCCGGTCCACACCGCTGTTGCGCGCCTGGCTCATGACTCGCATACACCCGTGCGCACTTTGGTCTAGCGGGCCTGGATGCTCTGCCTCCTCCATCACATCCGCCTGTGTCCTTGCCCATCGCCGCGTCTGCCTGCGTGTTTGGCTCTTCTGAACCGGTGTCTCCACTCACCCAAGCACGCTCACGCACACCGCCTGCACAGCTACTGCTCCCATTGACGTTGCGGCTGCACGCGCATGGGTTGGCCCCGCTGGCCCTCATCTTCATGGCTGTGCGCGTGGACACGCCACGTTTTCCCGTCGCATCGTCTGGAGGGTCGTCGGCCAGCCATGGCACGCTAAGGCCTAACTCACTGAGTCAGTTCCCTCTTGCATTTGCCCACGTTTGGAGGACGAGTGGGGGTACAATGTCTTGCCTAACTTGCCCTGGGCGGTAGTACGATGTCGGGCGCTAATTTAAGCTTTCGCCGTCGCCGTCGACACCATTAAGCCAAACGCTGTTGCCCCTCAAATTGGCCGTGTGCAGTCCATCCCTTTCCAATTCACCGTGCGCCCAAATAGCTAGAGTAGTTAGCTTCTAATTGGAGTCATCTCGACGAGCTTCTTTCCTACGGTGAGGTAATGGGGAGAATTTTTCCCCTCGGCGGTCCGCCATGCCCGGCGAGGTGAGCGCTCGGTCGGGGCGATGCTCCTTGCTCTTGTGTCTCATTCGAGCAGGGATATTGCCTCTCCTTGACCCGTTTGCCTCGCCCATGTAGTGGCTCCGCCGACGGAGCAGCAGGGCACCGGGAAAGCCTTCACCGTGGCCGGCGTGAACCGAAGCAACGTCGCGCACGTGGCCAGCCCGTTGCCGTTCCTCGTAACTTCACCCAACCCATCTATCACATCTCTGGTGAGGCCCTCTTGCTCCTAGGATAGGCGGTTGAGCAAATTATTGGCTAGGTCATCCGGAGCGCGTTGGCGTCCGCCGGCGAGCTGGCTTAGATGTCGTTCCTGTGGCCAGCTCGGTTGGGCATGGTAGTGATTCAATTAGGGCTTCAAGGTGGTTACTCTTAGCCTGTAGATGGTTACCGGGTAGCAGTAGAGGCATGGTGTTAGGTGAGTTCGCCAGCGTTGGGTTGCCGCGGCTAGACCCCACCGCGGCGCGTGGCCACGCTGGTGTGATGCGCCATTCTTGGTGTTTGTTACCTCAATCTATTGCGCATGGCACGTAGAGGCTCATAGGGGTGCTGGTGGGTGCCGGAGAGGTCTGTGCTCGCCGGCGTTTGGCCGGCGAGGCCGTGGCTCCTGTTCGTCCAGCCAGGGACTTTGTAAAGCGTGAATTCGAATAGAAGTAGGGTCCTAGATGCGAAGCCAGTGACTCATTCAAATAGTGCTCGGGTTAACTTCGCGAATAGGAGAAAGAACGGGGACTCGTTTGCATAAACGCCAGCTGTGTGTGGGTCTTCCCACGCTGGGCCGCTGTCGCGGGCACGGGCCGCCGCGTGGGCCGCACCGGGCACGCGCGAGTCGCTGTGGTGGGCCAAGCCACGTCGCGAGCTGGGCCACGCGGTAGAGTTCAGTTTTCAATTCTCTAATGAATTACAAACGTGTATTCAATATAATTTCTAGCTAAACTTTGATAAATTGTAGTAAATTGTGTAGTTGTCCAAAAATAGTGAAACCAATTTTATTAGGTTCACAAAAATACCATCCACCTGTTAGTGTAGTTAGATTACAGTTAGCTGTGATAATGGTAGGTTCATAAATTCAAACTAGAGAGCTTGATATTATGTAGATTAATAATTATAGGAATTTTTGTGGTAAATTGGTGATAGCTATAGCTATGAAAATTTTACAGTACGCTCACTAGATTATTATGTGCTTGTTGTAAATTTTGTAGCCCTAGAGTAGGTTGATAAATAGAGTAGTTATTATCCTTGCTTTATCATATATAGCGGAAATCAGCATTAGGAGTAAGAATACATGTAGTTGCTATAATAAGGTATGTCATACTTCATACTTGTTATTGGTAACAACAGATAACTTAGTACCTTGGTCGGTAGCACTAGCTTAGTAGTTAGATGGATGTACTGTTATTTTAGGAGTTGCTGTTGCTATATTACTAAGTATTGCATCATCATTTCATGCATGTAGATCACGAGTTGGTAGAGTTCGTGCCCGTCGACGAACAGGAGTACGAGGAAGTCATTGAGGAGTACGAGGAGGAGATCCTCGTGCAGGAGGGAGCCCCAGAGCCTTTTGGTGCTGGCCTTACTGACCCGTCGCCTTCCCAAGGCAAGCCCTGGTGCATAACCCCTATTTTATGATCACTAAATATATATATATATATATATATATATGATGTGCATTTAAGTTACAGGCATTTTATGGAAACTGCATGTATAAATATATCTATCCATGAGTCCTACTAGTATAGGTCGAGTAGTTGCTATGCTCAGGATATCGGTAGTGTGAGTAACCTGCCGTTACTCGCAAATAGGCAATAAATATGATCACTCATGATAAAATGGTGGAAAAGAAAATGGTGACCGGACAGGGATATGGTTTGGGTACTGGTGGGTGTAAGGGGTTGTGTCCTGTGGCCAATAGGGTATAGCTTGGTTACACTTTTTTTCTGTCTGTGCCAATTAAGGACCAGTCGTTGCAACAGATGCTAGGCAAGTCACAGATCTATTGTCCCGAGCACATACTTGGGTATGGGCGTGGGGAAGACTTATTGCTCTCTTGTCGTGGATCTGGCTCTTTCTGGACCAACTGATTGGAGGCGGGGATGGTGGAGGTCCTTGCACCGCACTAAGTCCCGGACTCAGGAGTGGGGGCTTGGAGTCTAAGTTTGGACGGGACCTAGACACCCAGGATAGGAGGATGTTGGGTTAGTCCTGCTTGTGCCTAGGGACAAGCGAGGCGTGTGTTTTCAGGGCACCCAGCTGGGCACATTGGTTCGCGAATCGCCGCCGAGTCGGTATGACTTGTCTTAACTCTAGCATCGTAGTAAGAACAGAAAGATGGAAGATGATGAAATGGAACTGATTGCTCAACTCTTGCTTGAAAGTAGAATAGGTGCTTATATAGACTAGATAGATAATAACTTAAGACGGCTGATAATAACAACATAAATAAGGACTCACTATTAGTATTGCTCTCTGCCAAAGGAAACCAGCAAACCATAAAGCTTATAATATTCCTTGGAGTCAGGAAATTATTCTCACTAGTCGAATAAGTCTTGCGAGTACATTGTGTACTCAGGGTTTATTTACCCCTGTTGTAGGTGATGCATGAGAAGTACCATTGTGTATAGGATTCTTCTGGTGGGCATAGACGGATCCTCGTTCTTATCGCTAGATGTTTATTTTAAATTATGTTGTTTATTCTTCCGCACTCTGACAATTGGTAATGTAATAATGTAATTTTTAAGAAACTCTGATGTATGAAATAGACCGGTATTGTAACTCGTTCTCATTATTGGATCCTTGAAAAAAATGTGGATCTTTCGGGTTCTCCCTTGGGGTGTGCCCAATGGATACCACCCGCTGTAGCTTGCTTTCGGGGTGCTTAGTGTCTGGTGGAAGACGAGCACGTCCGTAAGCGTGTTATTTCGAGCGGTTCAACCACAGAAAGGTTCTTTTCCCCAAGCATCTAGGCTTCCCTTGTGATCGTGGTGAGCCCCCGAGCCATGGGGTCAGGGTTGCACTTTTGGCCTAGGGTCACTAGAAGGACCGTTTGGTCCTAATGATGCGAGGAATCGTCTCCCTGACCTCTTTTTGCATGGTCGCTAGGTTTTCTGTGATCATGCGCTGGCTCGTAGGTCTTGGACCTTTTGCTTATTCCACGTGACCGAGCCATGATCATGTTTTGGGCTTCACATTGCTTCACGAGGAAGACTCTACTATGCTACCCTGGCCATTTGCCCTGTCAACCTCTCCCGGAGAGGTCGTGGACCTCTAACGGTTTGTGAGTCTCTGGAGTTGGCCTTAGGGCTTAGACCTAGGACTCAGGGAGGAGATGGTCGTAGCTTGGTCTTGACCTCTTACGGGTCACGGGGACCTAACTCTGTTTTTCCCTAGTGTCCTTGCTGAGCATGAGAGGTCGTGTTGCCCTATTACAGGCAAGTTTGGTTTCACCCCACATGGGGAGAGGCTTGTCCACCGTAACCATGCGGTCGGAGCGGTGCACCTCATCAGGGTTAACGGGTAATTCGAGTGGGACCCGATATCCTCTCCAATTGACGTGGAGTTTATCTGTGCCTCATTGAGAGACATCCCATAAATCATCAGCCGTCAAACCCATCGGTCCCCGACCACCTCCGCAGCGGTCAGAGGGCAAGACGCCTTCCCCTAGAGGGGGTCAACCCGGGTGACTTTGAAGCAGACAACTCAAACACAGAGAAAGATAGTCGCGTGGCTCTGTACCACCAATTAAAGCCATAGGGGCCCATCTCACCCTGCCCTATCCCTATGTGGCCTCAAGCCCTTCTAAGGGCCAGCCCAAGAGTGGGTTTCCTAAGCACAACGCGGGGTCATGGTCACGGTGGGTCATTCTGTGCTTGGACTCAGGGACGGTTGGCCTCCCCTATCATGTCATGGCATAATGGCGCCCACTCGTGAGCAGTCATGCGCCGTAGAATGTGGACGCGTAAATCAAAATGATATGGAAAGAGTGGAAATACGTAAGGCTTACTTGGTTTGCGCCGCTGGGTGGGCAACCACCGCTTCGTGTTCCCTCCAATAGCTCCTCCTGTGCTGTGAGATTTCCAAGATGGTTAGTAAATGAGAGTGAGCACGCGTGCGCCCGAGGTATCCACCATGGTTGGTCTCTGTGGCTATAAATTAGGAGAAGCGATATGGTTGGAGAGTCATCTGTTCTTGGGCGCCTGTTTTGCTACTTCTTCCTCCTCGTTCTCGTGCGCTCCTAGCTTCTTCTTCTAGCTAAGCCAATGGATCATGGCAAGTGTCCGCGGGAGGAGTCGCCGGAGGCTGGTGGGCCACCACTGCATCTCTGAGCCTACCTGTGCGAGCATGGGTAAGTTTTTAAGCAATGTTCTATGATTAGGGTTGACTTGTACTGATCGGTGATGCTTCTAGGGCTGTCTCCCATGCTGTGTCTAGAGGGGCTGCCAGCGCCGCTCGTGCCATGACCCCACCAACAGAGGGGTCGAGCTCGTTGTCCTCATCATCGTCTTCCTCGGATGATCAGCGGGAGTTCCATGAGCTCATCTACATGGCAGACAAGGCCCTCTGGCGCTACTTTGATGCCACCCATGAGGTGAGCCAGCTAGAGCACTGCCTCGACACCGTTGGGGTGGCGTTCGCTGCCTCGAATAGGGAGACTATTGCCGTGCAGGTGGCGGCCGCTGACGCCTAGGCCCGCATCATAGGTAAGGGTAGCTCTTTCATCTTGCCATCTTGTTTGTCGTCTATGGCTTCTGACCTTCTTGTCATCTTGCTGCCAGCGCTGGAGGAGCAGCTGGTGGCCTCTTGCCAAGAGATGGAGGAAGCCCGCCTCTAGGAGGTTCTTTTATTGGAGGACCGTGAGTGGGCTGTGTGGTGGGAATCCGGTAGGGAGCGAGCATTGCCCTCGTTGCCATGTAGCTCCGCACCGGCTAGGACTTCCGTTGGGTGGAGCCTGGGTTCTCAAACCATGTCGGGCTGGCAGAGCGGGCGGAGGTGGTCGGCGACTTTGCTGCCATCGCAATCGACATCGTGGCCACCTTGAACATGGAGGACATCCTCCGCAGTGGTAGCCAAGGGACATAGGTTGTACCTATGGCCTTTTATGAATAAAAAGATCTTTTCAGCTCATGTATTTTGATTCTTGCTTCTTGATCTTTTCCTTTTTGCGCATCATCGTCTTGCCATGATTGCCAACAACCTGATCGTTCGAATGCCGTAGTTGTGTGGTCCTGCCCGGGGATCGACCTATAGGGACTAGCCTAGTGCGACTCCATTTTTGTGACCATGGTGTCTATAGGATAGGCCTAGCAACACTGTGCCTTTCTTCAATCTCTTTTCTTTGGGTCATGAGGGTGCTTCCCTTCCCTTTCCTTATGTGCGGCTGCTCGACCTTGCCTAGAGCTGGCTTTGAAGGTTTAGCTTCGCACGACCCATGGATGCATTCCGATGTGTGATGTGCTATAGTGTAGCCCCCGCGAGTGAGCCATGTCGATTGACACACGCCAATTGACATGGGTCACTTGGGATCGAATGCGTCGCTAGAGTGTCACTTCGACGCGCACTCCTTGATGCGTCATGGTAGCTGTACTTTGATCTCTAGGTGCAGGGAAGGGTTTGCATGAATGATTATGTACAAAAATCTAGCTAGGGAGGCTCACATCTTGGGGTGACTTTGATGCGAACGCTGGGTGTCCGCATCGCTAATCATGGCCCTTGATAACCACGATGTTTGGCGTGGCGAGGCCTAGAACACATGGCTCGTCGAATCAAGGAATGCGCTGTGATGCGAGCCCTCTAGAGCTCATTGATCGTGTCATCATCGTGCCGGGGCATTGCAGGTCTCATCGCACGCCGCTGTTGAGGTCATTGGGCCTGACCTCCGCGTGCTCCTCTACCGTGTAGGGAGGTCGTGTTTAGGCCTAGCCCCTGAGGGTTGCCCCTCGGAGCTTAACCCCGGCATGGCGCCAGTCGTTGCTACCCAAGCGAGTCAAGACTCCGAGGGCTAGCATGCGGCTATCGTGATGTCGTAGTTCTCCCATTCATAGAGGTGGGCCTGTTGAAGGTCGCCTCCTATGGTGATGATCCCATGAGGACTGGGCATCTTGAGCTTGAGGTAAGTGTAGTTGGGGATGACCATGAACTTGGCATAGCATGGTCGATCCAAGATGGCATGGTAGGCGCCAAGGAAATCCGCTATTTCAAAGGTGAGCATTTCCGTGCAGAAGTTAGCTCGACCTCCGAATGTCATGGGTAAGTTGACCTACCCAACGGGAACGGCCTGAAGCCCAGGTATGACTCCGTGGAACGTATCACCGGATGGTCGTATCACCACTCGTGACAGCCCCATGGCATCGTAAGTCTCGGTGTAGAGGAGGTTGAGGCCACTCTCGCCATCCATGAGGACACATGATATGTGAGTCTTGCTGATGATCGGGTTGATGACAAGGGGAAAGTGCCCTAGTTGTGGAATGTGGTCGGGGTGATCCTTTCTATCGAAAGTGATAGGGGTTTCCAACCATTTCAGGAAAGTTGGGATGCCTTCGCCCAGAGCGGCCGCATTGACCTCCCTGGCCGTGAGCTTTTGCTGGTGCTTGGACTCGTATGCCACCAGTCCACTAAAGATCATGAGGCACCCTTTTGGGTCGGGATATGCATCCCTTTCCTCCTCATTGCTAGCGGATCCAGACGGCGCGTCCATGCCGGTTGCCTTGTAGTCACCTTTGAAGTAGCGTTTGATGAGGTCGCACTCCTCGAGGGTGTGCTTGACTAGATAGCCATGGTTGCAGCATGGCAACTTGACTATCTTGTCGAAATTGACATGGTTGAGCTTGCCACCTTTCTGCTTGTGGACCCTGTCGACCGCCGTGATGAATCCATAATATCGGGAAGCTCATTGTACTACATGGAAAAGCAGCGGATGTACTCAGTAGAGTTTCTCCTACTTTCTGTTTGCAGGCTTTGAGATCTCAGGAGTTCCTAGGGTGCATGTACGTGCCCTAGAAATTTCTTACAAAGATGTGCTTGAAGTCTGCCCATGAGTGGATGTTGTCCGTGGAGAGATGCTCGAGCCATGCTCGAGCACTTTCCACGAGGTAGAGCGGCAAGTATTAGACGATGAAGAGATCGTTGTCCATCCCACCTGCTCGATAGGTGAGGTAGAAGTCTTCCAGCCATACGGCAGGGTTGGTGTCCTCAGAGTATTTGACGATGTTCTGCGGTGCGTGGAAATGTGCCGGTAACGGTGTCTGCCGAATCCTCTTTACGAATGCCTCCAGGCCGGAAGCGTCCGGGCTCAGACTGCATCGAGCATCCCAGATCCTACGGTGTCTACCATAGTTGGTTAGGTTGCTATCGCCATCGTGCGGCAGATCCCTACCTGCTAGGTCTGGCCTAGGACATTTGGCGCCTTGAATCGAGCGAGCATTGTGGTTTCTGACATAGCGGCTGTGCGCTAGGAATGGCTACCGCCGGCGCGCCACCGCGTCATCGCCCTGCTAGAGTATGCTCAGCATGTGGTATCCCTTAGGGGTGCCATGTGTGGAGGAGATGTGCATGAGATTAGCCTTGGGGTGCCGCCTCTCTATAGAGCTTTGAGCTTGTTGTACCGCCGCAGTCTCTAGCAGGTCTCGCAACTCCTTGTGGATAGCTTTCCTTTGTCGATCGAGGGTTCAGGGGCTATTCACATGATCATGGTAGCTGCCACGACATTCTGGCTAGCTCAAGGGAAGATGGGCATCTCCCTCTTACCTTGCTAGATTTGGTCATACACGTGGCATGCTCGTGCCCATATGCCCTCAGCATTGAGGTGTTGCGGGCTAGGACATCTGTCATCGTAGTGTTCATTGGCCTGCTCGGTTTCACTAGCCCTAGCTCATTCCAAGTGCTCCTGGTCATACTCCGCCTATTCCCTAGGGGTGCATGGAGTCGAACAGGCATCGTCCTCCATGCCTCCTGATGCCGCCGCCCCATCCTCCGAGAGGTGCAATATGTTGCATTCTCTCAGTGGATGATAGCTCCCCTCAGAATCAAACTCAAAGTCCATGTTCCCTGGGGTCATGATAGGAGGTCGTAGATGGACTCTGGATCCCTCTCCATCATCCCCACAAACCTAGAGGGGCTTGGCGTCGTCATAAGGCCATTGTGCCTAGCGAGCTCTCGCTTGAAGAGTGCGATCACGCCCCTCATGCCAGAGGGCAGTGTAGTGCAGGGGTCCTAGAATTCGGCCTCTGGTGGCATAGGCCTGCTCCTGGAGAGTTTGGGCAAAGGCATTCGCTAGCACGTAGAAAATGTGCCTGCTTAGCCTTGGCTCGAAGTTCGTCCCAAGATAGGCGTCGATCTTGCATGCTAGCGCATCAGAGTCGATGATCGTGGGACCGGCATGGGCCATTCCATGATCAGGCGTTGGGATATGCAGCAGGGCCGTATTCCCTTCACTGACGCATAGCTAACCCAAGTAGTCGGCTATGAAGTCTAGATCCATGAAGCATAGGGCTTGGCCAGGGAGAAGACCGTTAACGGATGCTCGCCCATCGACGTCAGCGAACTCGATGCTTTTGAAGTGGATGTGGCCACCGGGGGCCGTGCTAAGAGCAAGTTCGATGTAGGTGTAGGGAGCCAAAGCTTCCTTCTTAGCAACGAGAGTGCGCGACTGTCCCCTACCTGGTGCGTCAACTATCGGTGTTTTGTAGATCGACTAGTGAATTTATACGAATGTCGCGCTGCTTTAGGAAGACGATGGTAGCATCCAAAAGACATGAGGAATTATACTGGTTCAGGCCAGAGCCCTACGTCCAGTCTCAGAGATGATCGAGTACGTGTTCCTCGCTTGAATGCTCTGAAGTTCTTACAATGGGTGTGCAAGAATGGTGGATGAGGTAGGAGAGCTAGAGCTTGGAGATGGATTGCCCAAATAAAAGCTTTGAGAATCTGGAGATTGTCCGGGTGTTGGGTCGAGATGGCAGACTAGAGGGGGGGTGAATAGTCCTTTCTAAAATTAATAACGCCGGCTAACCGAAACAAGTGTGGAATTGAAACTATCGATTTAGCCAAGACTACACCCCTCTATCTAAGTTCTCAAGCACCTTACAAAGATCCTAATTAGGCAGCAAAAGTGTCGGGCTAGCTAGAGCTCACCTAATCAATTCTAGTAGTATGGTCACACAAACCTATGCAACTAGTACTCAAACAACCAAAGGAGCTCCTACACAATTCTAGTAAGCAAAAGCACAAAGCCACCTAAGCTTACTAGTAATGCTAATAACAAGGCTACACAACCCAAATTATAGAGCACAAATTACTTAGCTACACAAACTAAGCAATGTGACTAATAAGGTTACTCAAACTGAATTAGCCACACAAGGGAGCTACTTCTATGCAACACAAGCAAGAAGGTAATTAGCAAACTACACAAGCTAACTAATTACAAGAGAAACTATACAAGCACAATGTATATGAAAGTAAATACAAGCTTGAGTTGGGGACTTGCAAACCAACGGGATGAACAAGGTTGACACGATGATTTTTATCCTGAGGTTCACTTGGTTGCCACCAAGCTAGTCCCCGTTGAGACAAGCTCCAAAGTTGTCGCCGGTCCTCTTGCTAGTGGTGACCCGCAAGTCACACTCTCCCACATGTACTTACCAGAAGCTCTAGCACTTGACCCGGACAGACCACTTGTTGCCCTTCGCGTCTCGCTCTACTAGAGTTGCTTTTCGTGGCTCCCACGGGGTGAGCACAATACCCCTCACAATCTCTTCTCCGAAGCACCGCACAATCTTCTTTTCGTGCTTCAACAGAGACCACCACCAAGCCATCTAGGAGGTGGCAACCTCCAAGAGTAACAAGCACCACCGGCTTGCGACTCGATCACCTAGTGCCAACACTTGCAATGTCTCTTGCACCACACTAGAATCGCTCTCTCACTTAGCGGATATGATTAGCACTAATCATAAGTGAGTGGAGGACTCCCTAGCACTCTCACACAAGGACACTAATTCCCCAAGGTGCTCAACACCTCAAATGGCCAGACACCACCTCTATTTATAGAGGGAGGCCTCAAACTAGCCGTTTGGACGCGTGCTAAAAAGTGAACTGCGGACAATCTGCCCATATAGACCCGAACAGTCCGCCCTTATGCTGAAACTAGCCATTAGGTGCAGCAACAGTCACCCCAAATAGTCCGCCCCTTAGGGCCCAGACAGTCCGCCGTTCACGTGAAACTAGCCGTTAGAGTTCAAACGATAGCGCTGGACAGTCTAGGAATTATTGGTGGACAGTCCACCGTTCAACCCCGAGAACATGTCTAGAACCTTTGTTCCTAAAAAATTAGCCAGTGGACAATCCGCCCTTATAGGGCCAGACAGTCCGCCATTGATTTTCAACAGCCTGGACAGAGTTTCCAACAACTCTGCACGCCACCGATTTTAGCCGGTGGACAGTCCTCCACTCAGGCACTGACAGTCCACCATTCACCTGTCAGCCCATGAACAGTGCAAGCGTTGCGTCCGATGTCCTCCAACCCTCAGTGTCCGAGGACTGGGGACAGTCCACCACCAAAGGGTAGACAGTCCGCCAATGTCTAGAAAGCAATCAAAGCTCTCTACGACCTCCTCCTCGCTTCCAACTTCTTCTCCTTTGCAAATGTGCTAACACCACCAAGTGATACACCACCTTGTGCACGTGTGTTAGCTTTTCACAAATACTTTTCCAAAGGATTAGCACTCTTCTTGCCACGCCACTCGATCCTAACAATGATGCAAAGTTAGATCACTCTAGTAGTACTAGATGACCGATATGCAAACAAGTTTGCCCCTCTTGATAGTACAGCCATCTATCCTAAACCCGGTCATCAACTTCTCTATTCACCTATGACCGGTGAAATGAAATGCCCTATAGGTTATACCTTTGCCTTACGCATTCTATTTCATCTCCTCCAATGTCGATGCAACACATGCATCAACACGATCAACAATGATATGATCCATTTCATATCATCATGTGACCTTATTGGTTCATTGATCTTGACCTCACTTGCTCTTCACCATTGCATCGGTCCATCGGTGCTAAGTCTTTGCTCAAGCATCCCGCCACGCGGTCCAGTGCTTCGAAGCCTCCGACTTGCCCTTCACTCTTGCAACCGGTCCATCAAGCCAAGCCTCATCTTGATCTTCTCCACCTTAGTCACATGACTCCATGTCATGTCTCATATGCAATGAGTTCCTTCATTACATATTCACCTATGGACTACTCTCCTATGTATCTCACATTTAAATACATTAGTACACCTAGTTGTCACTCAATTACCAAAACTAAACAAGGACCTTTCAATATCCCCCTTTTTGGTAATTGATGACAACTCTACAAAGATATGGAAATTAAGCTTATTTCAAGCTAGCTCTTCACATAAGTGTAAATTGCTAACTTGATTTGGATTTTATGCTACTTATCCAACATTTAAGCTCTATGTCAAGATTTGCATAAGCACCATAAAACCCAACTTGGTAGTGATAACTCCCCCTACATGAGTGCTCAAATAGTTTGGTTTCAAGCTTGCACACATGCATGAATATGAAATTTGTGGGAGTCTTACCACTACTAAGTGATGCTAAGGTGTATAGAATAACCTTTGAAGCGTGATACCAATCGGAGTTGCACTTTTAGCACCATCCTCAGCACCATAAGTAGCTAGACAACAAAAATACTAGAAACCCCATGAGATCAGCATTATAAGCAAGGTTCTAGTACCACGTGTAGAAATACAAATCTAGTTACCATCCTATGCATGCTATTTATCAAGTCATCATTCAAGTCCTACAACTAGCATACACCACACAAACATGCATATCAAAATTTAAGAACTTATGCAATGCAAGAAAGCACATGAATATGCACATATGCAATGTAATAAATCAAAGTTCATGAGCTTGCTCCCCCTACTTGTGTGATTCTCGTTGTCCAAGAATTTGATCTTTCTCATTTTCTTCAATGTTGCTCCCTCTTTGTCCATTGTCCATGTCCAAATCCCCAATTGTCATATCTTTGTCTCAATTTCTCCCCCTTTATCATCAATCTCCATAAAGGGTATGCCTCTTTTGATACAAAGGGTTGGGGTAGATGGTTGACACTTGAATCTTCATTTTTGATGGACATCACCACACATGTTGGAATGATACCACTTGTATAGCTCTTGAGATACCTCATGTAGGATCTTTGACCTTGATACCAATCGGTGGGGCACCTCCCCCTATGTCATAGCATGGGTCATTCACTTGATAAACTTGAGCTCTTGTATGTGAGGAAACTTGCTTCACTTGATGATCACTTAAAGTTGAGGATCACTTGTGGAACCACCATTTGATGTGCTAGATACCACTTGTATGAGTACCACTTTTATCAAAGTGATAGTCTAGATATACCACGTGTAAGAACAATCATGAAACCACTTGTAGGATTTGTCAATTATAACCATTTCCTAAACTAGATTGTTTCTATGAGCTTCTTTCTCTTTGAATTGAGCTAAAGTGATTTGCCTAAGCTTCCAAGTCCGGTTTGATCCAATGACAAGCTTCTTCACACCTCTTGCAAGGGTTATCTTGCCAATGCTGTACTTTTCACTTATTAGCAATCCAAAATATATCAAGTACTTTGGGTTCACTAGCTCATGAACAAACTCATACTCATACCACTAGATCAACTAATCATTCAAGCAATAGTGGCAGGCTATGAATTTTAAAATTTCATTTGTTATGCATGATCCTAATAAGCATGTACTATATGCACTAACCACATACTAGTAAGGGATGAAAAATGATCATGCACATTACAATGATACATTTGCTATGTTGGAGAAGATGATAGTCACATAGATTCCAATTCGTTTCTCCAATAGCAATATGAAGTCCAATTTAATAGCTTGGTGAAGACCAATCATCAATATGAAATCTATTCTTCACCCATATGAATTGAGAACCACTTATGATCAAGTGCACTATCTTGTTGTGGTTGGCTTGCTTCATCATCTATCAATGCTTGCTTGAGAGAACTACTTAGAATACCACTCGAAGTGCCAGGTGTTGCTTGCTCTCTAGATCAATCATTTGATTTCTTCAACTAAGCATCTCAAATATTCCTTAGATCACCACTTCCATGTTAGCCTTCCAAGTACCACACTTGGTTTACCTACAAAAGGTGGCAAGCCCCTACACTAGGGAGAAGTGACCTCTCTCCAAAGAACCGTTGTTGATACCAATTGAAATAACTTGATTTATTGATCCAAGTGATGGACTTAATGAGTAACCATGAATCCTTCTTTAATTCCTTTTCTTTCTATTAAATAATCTCCAATGATCACTAGAACTTAAACTTCATCTTCATCTTGAGCTTGGTCTTGATCTTTAATTTTGAGTACCAAATATGTGCCAAGTACACTTCACAATCAAATGGCCTTGTACTTTTTGCTTGTCATGCTCCTTCAATCCAAAACCAAACTTAGGTACCTCAACCACTTATAAACATGTTTCCAACTTGAGGACCTTTCAATTGAAGTGACTCCAAATCAATCCAATAATTGTCACTTTTCTGGCAGATTATGTACCCTTCAATGAAAAATACATATCTCCCAATGTATAGATCCAAATACCACAAAATTTGGTAGAGATAGGGTTCACTAAGTCATCTAGCAGATTTAAAATTTTGGGCTTAATTTGACTTCTAAATTGATACAAGATTTCAATTCTTCCACCACTGCTACATGCTGAAAACTGCTGCACTATGGTTGATAAGATCCACTCCAAAACCGAAGCATCTCTTATCCAATTCTCATGAAATTTGTACATCATCTCACACCATAAGTCAAGAGCATGCACACCAAATTTCAATCCAATCCAAGTATATTTGATCACTCAATCATTTCTAAGATCACAGCTAGCCCAGATTCTCAATTATAGGACAGATTTCTTCACATGAGCTATACTTTATCAAATGTGAATCAAACTTGAAACTAACTTGTTTGAATACTTTCACAAGACATATATCCATTCAATCCACATACTAAAGGTCATCTTATGAATTTATCCAACACAAATTAATTCAAACTTGATTACTAAGCATTTATCCATTCAAACATCTTATAGCAAGCAACATTGCATATTTATCCAATTCAATCAACTCATATGCACCCAAATAAAATGATCAATAAGAGATATACTTTGGTTAGATCATGATCATCCAATTAGCAAGATTCAACTCATATCTTTGCAAGCCATCAAATATATCAATGAATCATCACAACTAGATAAATGTATGATGTAACACATTTGGACTTCACTAACTTGTCATGACATTGGGATAATAATCATCACTTGTCAATACTTAGCTCATTTCACATACTCAACACAATGAATACCACTTGAACCAAGCCTCCAATGCCCATGGTACCTACAAACAATCATCTACTTTTTGGTGGTAGCCAAACAAGTTTGGGTCCTCTCAAGTTAGGTGCAACATACTTAGGTAAAGCCTTAGTATGGGTAGTGGGATGTTTTGCAATTATAACCAATGAGGTACCATTGCCATCCTTCCTAAGCATACTATTTGCATCAATTGAAATGGGCTTAGAAGAATTACCTAGGGGACATGAATGAGCCATGTGTCCCCTTTCTCGGCATGAGTAGCATTTTCTCTTTGATTGAGCCTTCTCTTCATTGCTCATGTGGTGCTTCTCATTGCCTTGCCTCTCATGAGTTGCTTGAGCCTTCTTCTCAAGCTTGGTAGGACACCCTGAGGCAAAGTGTCCCATATCTCCACACTTGAAGCACTTGATGTGAGCACAATCTCTTTTCTTGTCTTGATTCTTGCTCAGCATCTTGGCATCTTGGATAAGCATTAGATGCCTTGCTCTTCCACTTCTGCTCAACTTGTGGCTTTGATTGAGGTTCAACTTGTTGCTCTACCACTTGCTTGGTTGGGCACATAGAAGTGAGGCGACCCTATGTGCGGCACTTGAAGCACTTGACATGCTTAAGCCTCTCTTCTTCCTTCATCTTCTTGAGCTTCTCTTTGTTTGGGCAAGTATTTGCAAGATGTCCCACTTCATGGCACCGATAGCACAAGAAATGAGAAAGCTTCTCTTTCTCTTGCTTCTTCATCTTCTTTTCTCTCTTTCTTTCGCCCTTTGTCATCTTCTTCTTGAAGCCAATGCCACACTTGTCACTAAAGTTTCTTTGAGTCTTCAATATGTGCTCAAAGGTGACTTTTGAGTTGTAGCACCTCTCTAACTTGTTGCTCAAATTCTTTACTTCACTTTTGAGCCCATTATTCTCCTTTAAAAGGTTAGTCTCACAAGATATAGAAGTAGAACAAGCATCTATTTGTGAAGAACATGGCATATCTAATAAATCATCACAAGAGGTGGATACATGCTTCTTCCCTACATCACAAGAGTTAGTCACATATTGCAATTGATCACTTGACTCATGTGATGAGCTCTCATTATTTCTAAGTTTCTTTGAAAACACTTTAATGAGAGAACCATGTTGTTCTAATAATTCTTCATGAGACACAAGAAGCTTCTCATGATTCAATTTTAGCTCATCATGTGAAGATTTAAGAACATCAAGTAAGTGCTTATGATCTTCACATGAATTCTTTAGAAATGAGTTTTCTTTTTCCAATTTCAATGTTTTAGCTTTCTCATTTTCTAAAGACATGGTCATGCTAGCAAGTCTACTAACAATCTCATCATATGAATCAACATGATAAACTATATTAGCATTAGATACCTTGGTGTCACCTTGTAACATGAAGCAATGTGGTGATGGAGAGCTTGTAGAAGCATCACTTTCATAGCCCAAGCATGAACCATCATTAACAAGTGTGCATGGGGTAGCATCATCATTTGCATCACTTGTAGCATCATCATCAACCATGTCAAGTGAACTTGTGGTAGGTCTTTCATCATCATCATCACTTGACCATGAGGTGGAGCAATCTTCTAGAATCGCCGAATTGTGGTGATGCTCAACACACTCATGCACCTCCTCCTTGGGCTCCTCCTTCTTGAACTTGCCATCATCCCACGTGGAGGAATCACCGAAGGTGTGCTTGATTGATTCCCATATCTCACGAGCGGTTCCCACGTAGTTTATCCTTTTCATCAACTCAAAGCTCAAAGCATCCATTAGATAACAACAAGCATTTGCATCAAGTTTAAAGAGAACTCTTTGAGCTTTGGTTAGATTTCTATGGTCCAAGACATGAGTGAGACCACTAGTGACAATCCACCAAAACTAGGCCCCTTTGCACGAAAATGATCAAGCATGTGATTTTTCCAATGTGCAAAGTTTGTGCCATAAAAAATGTGTCTTATAATCATCTAGCCCACTAGACGCCATCTTCTCAGGTCGGTGAAGACCACAAATGAGAGACCAAGCTCTGATACCATGTGTCGGGTCGAGATGGCGGACTAGAGGGTGGTGAATAGTCATTTCTAAAATTAATTACGCCAGCTAACCGAAACAAGTGCGGAATTAAAACTATCGGTTTAGCCAAGACTACACCTCTCTATCTAAGTTTTCAAGCACCTTATAAAGATCCTAATTAGGCAACAAAGATGTTAGGCTAGTTAGAGCTCACCTAATCAATTCTAGTAGCAAGATCATACAAACATATGCAACTAGTACTCAAACAACCGGAGGAGCTCCTACACAATTCTAGTAAGCAAAAACACAAAGCCACCTAAGCTCACTAGCAATGCTCAGTAACAAGGCTACACAAACCAAATTATAGAGCGTAAATTACTTAGCTACACAAACTAAGCAATATGACTAACAAGGTTACTCAAACCGAATTAGCCACACAAGGGAGCTACTTCTATGCAACACAAGCAAGGTAATTAGCAAGCTACACAAGTTAACTAATTACAAGAGAAACTATACAAGCACAATGTATATGAAAGTAAATACAAGCTTGAGTTGGGGACTTGCAAACCAACGGGATGAACAAGGTTGACACGATGATTTTTATCCTGAGGTTCATTTGGTTGCCACCAAGCTAGTCCCCGTTGAGACAAGCTCCAAAGTTGCTGCCGGTCCTCTTGCTAGTGGTGACCCGCAAGTCACACTCTCCCACGTGGAGTACTTACCACAAGCTCTAGCACTTGACCCGGATAGACCACTTGTTGCCCTTCGTGTCTTGCTCTACTAGAGTTGCTTTTCGTGGCTCCCGCGGGGTGAGCACAATACCCCTCACAATCTCTTCTCCGAAGCACCGCACAATCTTCTTTTTATGCTTCAATGGAGACAACCACCAAGCCATCTAGGAGGTGCCAACCTCCAACAGTAACAAGCACCACCGGCTTGCGACTCGATCACCTAGTGCCAACACTTGCAATGTCTCTTGCACCGCACTAGAATCGCTCTCTCACTTAGCGGATATGATTAGCACTAATCATAAGTGAGTTGGAGG
Source organism: Miscanthus lutarioriparius (assembly GCA_904845875.1). Taxonomy (NCBI): domain Eukaryota; kingdom Viridiplantae; phylum Streptophyta; class Magnoliopsida; order Poales; family Poaceae; genus Miscanthus; species Miscanthus lutarioriparius. Next base: position 6,165,296 of record CAJGYO010000019.1, on the reverse strand, counting down.
GCTCCCTAGCACTCTCACACAAGGACACTAAGTCCACAAGGTGCTCAACACCTCAAATGGCCAGACACCACCTCTATTTATAGAGGGAGGCATCAAACTAGCCGTTTGGACGCGTGCTGAAAAGTGAACCGCGGACAATCCACCCATATAGACTCGGACAGTCCGCCCTTATGCTGAAACTAGCCATTAGGTGCAGCAACAGTCACCCCGAATAGTCCACCCCTTAGGGCCCAGACAGTCTGCCGTTCACCTGAAACTAGCCGTTAGAGTTCAAACGATAGCGCCGGATAGTCTGGGAATTATAGGCGGATAGTCCACCGTTCAAACCCGAGAACATGTCCAGAACCTCAGTTCCTCAAAAATTAGCCGACAGACAGTCCACCCTTATAGGGCCTAATAGTCCGCCGTTGATTTCCAACAACCGAGATAGAGTTTTTAGCAACTTTGCACGCCACCGATTTTAGCCAATGGATAGTCCGCCACCCAGGCACCGACAGTCCGTAGTTCACCTGTTAGCCCATGAATAGTGCAAGCGTCGCGTCCGATGTCCTCCAACCCTCAGTGCCTGAGGACAACGGATAGTCTGCCACCAAAGGGCAGACAGTCCACCAATGTCCAGAAAGCAATCCGAGCTCTCTACGACCTCCTCCTCGCTTCTAACTTCTTCTCCTTTGCAAATGTGCTAACACCACCAAGTGATACACCACCTTATGCACGTACGTTAACTTTTTACAAATATTTTTCCAAAGGATTAGCACTCTTCTTGCCACGCCACTCGATCCTAGCAATGATGCAAATTTAGATCACTCGAGTGGCACTAGATGACTGATACGCAAACAAGTTTGCCCCTCTTGATAGTACGACCATCTGTCATAAACCAGGTCATCAACTTCTCTACTCACCTATGACCAGTGAAATAAAATGCCCTAAGGTTATACCTTTGCCTAGCGCATTCCATTCCATCTCCTCCAATGTCGATGAAACACATGCATCAACAGGATCAACAATGATATGAACCACTTCATATCATCATGTGACCTTATTGGTTCATTGATCTTGACCTCACTTGCTCTTCACCATTGCATTGGTCCATCTGCGCCAAGTCTTTGCTCAAGCATCCCACCACGCGGTCCAGCGCTTCAAAGCCTCCGACTTGCCCTTCACTCTTATAACCGGTCCATCAAGCCAAGCCTCATCTTGATCTTCTCCACCTTAGTCACATGACTCCATGTCATGTCTCATATATAATGAGCTCCTTCATTACATATTCACCTGTGGACTAATCTCCTGTGTATCTCACATTTAAATACAATAGTCCACCTAGGTTGTCACTCAATTACCAAAATCAAATAAGAACCTTTCACCGGGAAGGGTGCCTTGGCTGCCCTTATATTGATTCTAGGGCCAGGTAAAAGGTACTAATATGGCTAGAGGGGGGGCTAAAAATCCTATTTAAAAATCTATAAGATCACTAGAGCAATTTGATTAGTAGGACAAATAGCAAAATACAAACTTGCTCTAACTCTACAAGGGTTGCAAGCCACCTATCCAACAATTCTAGTTACTATAATCACCAGGCACACAAATGGCTAAGTCACTACTCACTAGGAGCTCTCATACTTGCTACACTAAAGAGCTCCACTAGATGAACTTAAGCTACAAAGCAAGCTCTCAATTCTAGCTACACTAAAGAGCTTGCTACAACTAGTTTGCGGGAATGTAAAAGAGTGAGTAGGGTGATTATACCGCCGCATAGAGGAGTGAACCAATCATAAGATGAAAACCAATTCAATCACTAGGAGAATACCAAAGGGCAAGAGACAACCAATTTTCTCCCAAGGTTCACGTGCTTACCGGCACGCTAGTCCCCGTTGTGTCGACCAACACTTGGTGGTTCAGCGACTAAGAGGTGTTGCACGAACCTCGTCCACACTATCGGACACTGCAAGAACCTTCCCACAAGTGAGGTAACTCAATGACACGAGCAATCCACTAGAGTTACCTTTTGGCTCTCTGCCGGGGAAGGTACAAGACCCCTCACAATCACCGGAGCTAGCCATGAACAATCGCCAACATGTGCTAAAGTTCCTCCGCTGCTCCAAGCCGTCTAGGTGGCGGCAACCACCAAGAGAAACAAGAAATCCACAGCCTCAACGATCCACAAGTGCCACTAGATGCAATCACTCAAGCAAATGCACTTGGAATCACTCCCAATATCACTATGATGATGAATCAATGATGGAGATGAGTGAAAGGTGTTTGCTTAGGCTCACAAGGATGTTAAGTATGTCAAAGTGCCAAGAGTTATGCCTTGGAGCCGGCCAAACATTATTTATAGATGTCCCCAAACGAATAGAGCCGTTAGAGCCAAAGGAGGCCGTTCTGCGTACTAATCGGACACGTCGGTCGAGTTGACCAGACGCACAGCGCCAGCGTCTGGTCGCTCAAATGCAGCCACCTGTCCCTGCGATTAAACCTCAGCCATCTGATCCCAACGGTCACTTAACGTTCAATGCCACAGTCAACGAGTGACCGGACACGCCGCTCTAGTGATCGGACTCCAAGCCACTCAGCGTCAGATCGACTCCAAAAGGGTTCTAGAGCCAATAAAAGCTGACCGGACACGCCCAGTCAAATGTGACCTGATGCACTGCGGTGTTCGATCTTCACTAGCCTCCTATATGTGCACGCGACGTCAGCGTACATCAGCGTAGTTGCTTTACTCCTGCACGTCCGGTCACTTTACTGCTCCTGCGTCTCATCGCGCCACCGAGCGTTGTGCCTCCACTGCTGTGAGTGATCGGACGCGACCCCGTGTTAGGTCCAGCGTCCGATCACGTTCCCTGTGCTCTCGGACAACGCTGTGCCACCTCACTATAATTGATCGGACACTGCCTAGGGTTAGGTCCTGCATCTAGTGCAGCATCCGGTCAGGGACCAACGCCACCTTTTCTTTTTCTAAGTCCACAACCACTTCGCCCTTGCTTCCAACTTGCTAACCACAAAGTGTAGAACTTGTGTGCGCCTGTGTTAGCATTTTTCAAAGCATTTTACAAGGGTCAAGGTTAGCACACTAGGTTTCTAAATGTATATGCAAAAGTCATGTCACCTAGTGGCACTAGATAAACCGTTTAGCCAAAGATTTCCCATCTTTATAGTATGGCTATCGATCCTAAGTCACTCACACCCTCTATGGTGTCTTGAGTGCAAAACAAAAACATATCTTATACCTTTGCCTTGATCTTCTCGGTTTTTATTTTTCTCTCTTCTTTTCCTAGTTGAGCTTGATCATCTTCATTTCATGCCCACCTCCATCACCATGGACCTCATCTCTCATCTTGCTCAATCACTTCGATTGCACCAACCTAGCTCATATCACAACTCATGACAAAGGTTAGTGCTAGGTTTCATCAATTATCTAAAACCAAATTAGGGCTTTCACCAGTTCACATACAAAGAACAAGGTTCTCCCGACTGAGGGGTCATGAGCCTGAGGGAGGGGGCCTAGCTAACTTGGCTTGAAAGTAACGTCGTCTTGTGGTGCACGTCCGGACGTGGTTGTCGTCATGGTCTTGTGCCCACATCGTGGCATGGTGTGACGTGGAGTTACAGTGCTGGTCGTGGCGGCACTATGGACATGGTGGTATTTCGCCAGCCGTCCTGCGTGACGTGGTCTCACCGTGGCCTTTGTCATCGCCTCCCAATCTCCCGGGGGCGTCGTACCAGAGTTGGTAGCCGCCCCCAGGCCGTTGACAGTCCTACTACTTGTGGTGCCGGTGGCCACGATCCCGTGCTTCGGGGTCATGGCCCTCGTTGGCTTAATCGGCCTCAAAAGTCAAGGCCACCATCGTGGCTCCCCATCCTGTAGTGGGTGGGGTCGTACGTCTGTCTCGTCAGGGCCGTATTTGGACGGTAGGCCGCCATACCGGCCGTCATTGCTCGACGGTGTTGTCTTGTCTGCGCTGCGTGGCGCAGAGATGGCGTCTGACCGGGCTGAGGGAACTGTTGTCCCCTCAGTCCTTGCGGGGTCAGCACGGCGTGCCTGCTCTTGTCAGAGCTGGCACGCTTGGCGGGGCTCGATCTCTCCCCGCCCCTCCCAAAGGTCAGGACGGAGGAGAGGTCGTGAGGAATTGCACGGCGTGCGGTGAAGGCCGAGGGGAGAGGTCATGGCCGACCCCTACCTTAGCGTTTGGCCCAGGTCCGTGTAGCTTAGCTAGGCCTCGATCGTTTAGGCTTATACTAGCTGGCGTACCGAGTGGTTAATTAATCGGTGCTTTGAGATACCCGGAGTATCATAACCCCAACACTAAGCCTATCCACTAATCCACTTGAAGATGGATCCCTGGGATGACATCGCCGGCTTGTGATTGGTTGATTTGGTTCTTAATGCCATCCACATAAATTCTCACTAACTATCAAAATCATCTCCCACTGACGCCATGCCAGTCGACTGCTTTTAACCTATTAGTGTAAGCCATCCACGTCACCTCCACTCAGTACAATTACTATTTTCTCGCATTAACTATCCACATCATTTTCCACTAATATCATGTCAGTTCACTAACTTTCAACCAATTAATTCAAGTCATCTACATCACCTATGCTAAGTGCAATTATTGTTCTCAGTATATAAGAATATATACGAGGTATGCTTGTAGTATACCGTATACTCTAACATAACCAACTTTTTTTTTGAAACAAGGGCTTTATTAACGGCACTTCAGTTCCGGTGCAAAATGAGGACTTGCTAAAATTCTGAATTTTTTATTTCCTTTCAGACGAACGATTATTGTATATATTTTGTACTAAAGTTGTAGATTTCGTTCATTGCAATTTCTATAGCGCAATCTGCAATTTTCAGTACCGACGATAAAAAATCCGTTAGACAAAACCACAAACTTAACAAAATCTATTTTTTGTCGACACAAAGACAATTAACAATTTATAATTATTTCTATAGGTAGACCATGACAAAAATTTAATACGTTATGACATAAAGGCAAATAACAAATCACAACAATAACGATTTACTTATACTTGTCGATGGTATAAGAGTGTTACCTGATATCATCTTAAAATTCAGACAGGAGAAGTGAGCAATAATATATGGACAATTACTCATCCGATCCATACAGTCCAAGAGAATATATATATAACTAACACAGCTTAAAACTAAACAGCAAACACAACGAACGAATGAATGAATTTATTTATTCAACTAAACGTCGACGACCGACCAAGTCACCTTCACCGAGACAGAAGCGATGTCATCAAGCTTTACTTCATTGCTGGCACATCCATGCACCTTAGCTTCAAAGGAACAACAACTCTCAACAACATTGGAGACGACGCCATTGTTCTGCTCTACCGCCTTTAACTTCAGATGCATCACGGTATCCACCGAGACAGCAACCACAAACCTTCTCAAGCCACAGGGTTCAACGACATGGCCACCAAAGAGCTGAAACTCCTTGCGTACACCAAACAGCAACCAAACAACACAGCCGAGAGAGAAATCGAAAGCATGATCATCTCCCACCTCGGATATGGCAACCTCCACCGTGGCCTCGAATCCGCAAACATTGCTCAACGACATGTCAACGGCGCCGCCAGCGTCGCCACTGATGCGGTGAGTGAACGGTTTGCCACACATGCGCATCCCGTCGTACTCCGTCATCCCGTCGATCAGCTGCACATCGTCTTCCTCCCTGTCCCCTGTCTTGATCCTCAAGTCGAACTCGAGGATGGCGACGGTGTCAAGCGCGATGCCTCTCTTAGGGCCGATCATCTCGATGGGAGAGCCCTGCCGCGCGGGCACGGCGATCGGATCGTCCCTGCTGCGTCTGAACACGTAGTTGAGCTTCGAGTCGACGGCGTCCCGTGCGGCGATGTACCCATACAGCTGCACCAACCGGCCGCCGGCCCCAGCACCAGCAGTGTTCATTGGAGCTGGAGGAGCTCTAGCGGTCTAGCCAGCTTCAGCGAGAAAACCTGCAGCATGTCAAATGGCTTATGGTAGCCGCAGTCGTCGTCCGGCTCATCGTGCCAGCAGTCTGCGTTGGGCGCCGAGAACCTCATCGGCTCCACCGGTGTCTCGTCGCGGTCGGTGGGATCGAGCCAGAAGTACTCGGATTTCCGGTACCACAGATTCTTGTATATGGTGCCGTTGCAGTCACGGTGTCTGCTGTAGGGGATCATCCTCGCGGCCCATACACCTTCTTTTTCTTCTTCAGCTGCGGCGCCGGCAGTGGTGTTGACGTCGCCGTCGTCCTTAGTAGTGGTTACGGCGCTGGTGATCGGATGGTTGCTGTCCATACCCGTACTAGTAGTGTTCGCCTTGGAATAGGTTGCTCCATTAATAATGCTCCAGGGTTGACCATACAAGGACAATCTGGAAATAGGCTGGATTGGCAGGGTCGTCGATGCTGCCGCATCAGCGAGTCGTCCACGTCGTCGTGGAGCACGAGCTGGACACCACCAGCGAGTTCCTAGGGTCGACCACCAGAGGCGCTGCATCTGCTTCTCTAGGTACGGTAGCCGGTGGCCTCTTCCGGATTGGCTGGGGATCGAACTGGTGGCGGCGGCGGCGGCGGCCCTGGGGCGGGGTGGAGGAATGGCCGGAGGAACTATAGGAAGAAGAAGAGGGCCGGGCCGGGCTAACCAAGGGAACGCTGCCGGGCCAGGCCGTGTATATGAACTACCTGTTCCTGGGCTTGTGGCTGCTGAGGCTAGCTTCGGGAGAGGAAGCCCACGGCCCACTCGACCTTCCCGGAACTGGCCCATGACACCACGGGCACACGACTACGGCGGCGTACGCACGGCACGCCTAAAACTGCGTGTCTGTACAATGACGTCCAGGTCCATGATTGAGTCCATTCTTAAAGCATGGTTAATAACCCAGCCAGCAGCGGGCTGTATGCTACTGCCATGTCAGCTATAGTCATCCTAAGAAACACTCGTATGATAGGCTGACTGATAAGCTGTCGTTTATCATCTTTTTTTAAAGAATTAACTATTTGATACTTTATAGGTGCACATCATCTGTTGTGGCTATATCTTTGTGGCCATTTCATCAAATATGTGAACAGCATACATATACCATATGCGCGCGGTTGAGCGAGACTAGGCGGTTTGCACGGGATCGTTCGGTGGGGAACGAAGCGCCTTCTTTTCGCCCGCAGCTGGCTGGATGCCGGCTGTGTCGTCAGATTCAGCCCGGCGAAAAGTAGAGCGCCGGCCCGTTTTCTTTCTCCTTTTCTCTCTCTGCCAGATCATGCCTTTTTTCTATGTGGCCTCAATTCAGCCGGCTGACTGAGCCTTATAATACTCTCTTAGGGCGTCCCCAGCGGCACCGGGAAATCGGCAGGCGAGGAGGTGGGCTGAAAGAATAAACTAATGTCTAGCTGCACAGCTTACGAAGGTGGGCCAGGAGGGCAGAGGCAGTAGTGACTTCCATGGGAATCTGTGCGAGCTGAGCGAGGAGCTCCACGCCAGCCTTCACTTTTCGGCCATCTCTCTCTTCCACGTAGACAAATAGCTAGCTAGGAGTTACTTGTTGGGACACCCTTAACATCCGGTGGCCTGTTCGGCTCGCTGAATCTTAGTTCAAATTAACTAAAAAATACTGTTCTGGCTAAATTATTGTGAGAGAAAACATTGTTCCGATTAAAAAAAACTGAATATGGGATAAGCCGAACAGGCCCAGTGTGTAGAGGACGGGGGCCGTTTGAAAACTCTTCTTTCATTACTGTCTCGATCCTCAAAAGAATGTAACTATAGGTTATGTGCAACGAAAAATGATTTATGTTTAACCAAGTTTTTAGTGAATAATATTCACAATTATGTCTTTAAATTAATTTGTTATGAAAATGCATTTCGTAATTAATCTGATGGTATTTATTTAGTATCATAAACATGAATACTTTTTTTATCTATAATTAGTTAAACTTAAGGTACTGAAATGTGACACTGTACTAATTGTATTTTTTGGATGGAGGTAGTATTATTTTTCGTCGGCCAAACAAAAAGACAACCATAAATATTAGGACTGAACAAGAAGCGGTTGAGCCGTCGATTTGATAGTTTTGGACCGGATGAATTGAGCCGCGTACAAATACTTTGGAACCGGTGTAATATAATGATATATAACATGTAATTATCAGATCATATACAGATAAGCTATAATGATGAATTGCGCCGGCGTGGGCAAGAGAGAGAGCGCGCGGTGCAGCAGGCAGCGCGGAGTGAAGCGGAGCAAGGCGAGGCGGCCAGGCACGTGCGGAGTTTATTTATTTATTTAGACGAGCTGCGTCCGGAGTGGAGTCTGGCGTCCGAGGACCGAACAGGATCATTATCGTTAAAATTAACACAGCTTAAAACTAAACAGCAAACACAACGAATTCACCGAGACAGAAGCGAGACCATCAAGTTTTACATCATTGCTGGCACATCCATGCGCCTTAGCTTCAAAGGAACAACAACGCTCAACAACATTGGAGACGACGCCATTGTTCTGCTCTACCGCCTTTAACTTCAGATGCATCACGGTATCCATCGAGACAGCGACCACAAACCTCCTCAAGCCACAGGGTTCAGCGACATGGCCACCGAAGAGCTGAAACTCCTTGTGTGCCACACCCGGCATCGTCGAAACAGCACAACCGAGAGAGAAATCGAACGCGTCATCTCCCACCTCGGATATGGCAACCTCAACCGTGGCCTCGAATCCGTAAACATTGCTCAGCGACATGTCCACGGCGCCGCCGGCGTCTCCGTTGATGCGGACGGTGCTCGGTTTGCCCGTCATGTGCATCTCGTAGAACTCCGTCATCCCGTCGATCAGCTGCGCCGTCTTCCTCCCTGTCCCCGTTCTTGATCCTCATGTCGAACTCCAAGAGGACGTCGCAGTTAAGCACGATGCCTCTCTTAGGGCCGGTCATCTCAATGGGAGAGCCTTGCCGCGCAGGCAGGGGCACGGCGATCGGATCGTCCCTGCCGCGTCTGAACACGTAGTTGAGCTTCGAGTCGACGTCGTCTCGTGCGGCGATGTACCCATACAGCTGTACCAACCCCCCATGAGCGTTCATGGGAGCTGGAGGAGCTCTAGCCAGCTTCAGCGAGAAAACCTGCAGCATGCCATATGGCACATGGTAGCCGCAGTCGTCGTCCGGCTCATCATGCCAGCAGTCTGCGTTGGGCGCCGAGAACCTCATCGGCTCCACCGGTGTCTCGTCGCGGTCGGTGGGATCGAGCCAGAAGTACTCGGATTTCCAGTACCACAGATTCTTGTATATGGTGCCGTTGCAGTCACGGTGTCTGCTGTAGGGGATCATCCTCGCGGCCCATACACCTTCTTTTTCTTCTTCAGCTGCGGCGCCGGCAGTGGTGTTGACGTCGTCGTCGTCCTTGGTAGTGGTTACGGCGCTGATGATCGGATGGTTGCTGTCCATACCCGTACTAGTAGTGTTCGCCTTGGAATAGGTTGCTCCATTAATAATGCTCCAGGGTTGACCATACAAGGACAATCTAGAAATAGGCTGGATTGGCAGGGTCGTCGATGCTGCCGCATCAGCGAGTCGTCCACGTCGTCGTGGAGCACGAGCTGGACACCACCAGCGAGTTCCTAGTGTCGACCACCAGAGGCGCTGCATCTGCTTCTCTAGGTACGGTAGCCGGTGGCCTCTTCCGGATTGGCTGGGGATCGAACTGGTGGTGGTGGCGGCGGCGGCCCTGGGGTGGGGTGGAGGAATGGCCGGAGGAACTATAGGAACAAGAAGAGGGCCGGGCCGGGCTAACCAAGGGAACGCCGCCGGGCCAGGCCGTGTATATGAACTACCTGTTCCTGGGCTGGTGGCTGCTGAGGCTAGCTTCGGGAGAGGAAGCCCACGGCCCACTCGACCTTCCCGGAACTGGCCCATGACACCACGGGCACACGACTACGGCGGCGTACGCACGGCACGCCTAAAACTGCGTGTCTGTACAATGACGTCCACGTCCATGATTGAGTCCATTCTTAAAGCATGGTTAATAACCCAGCCAGCAGCGGGCTGTATGCTACTGCCATGTCAGCTATAGTCATCCTAAGAAACACTCGTATGATAGGCTGACTGATAAGCTGTCGTTTATCATCTTTTTTTAAAGAATTAACTATTTGATACTTTATAGGTGCACATCATCTGTTGTGGCTATATCTTTGTGGCCATTTCATCAAATATGTGAACAGCATACATATACCATATGCGCGCGGTTGAGCGAGACTAGGCGGTTTGCACGGGATCGTTCGGTGGGGAACGAAGCGCCTTCTTTTCGCCCGCAGCTGGCTGGATGCCGGCTGTGTCGTCAGATTCAGCCCGGCGAAAAGTAGAGCGCCGGCCCGTTTTCTTTCTCCTTTTCTCTCTCTGCCAGATCATGCCTTTTTTCTATGTGGCCTCAATTCAGCCGGCTGACTGAGCCTTATAATACTCTCTTAGGGCGTCCCCAGCGGCACCGGGAAATCGGCAGGCGAGGAGGTGGGCTGAAAGAATAAACTAATGTCTAGCTGCACAGCTTACGAAGGTGGGCCAGGAGGGCAGAGGCAGTAGTGACTTCCATGGGAATCTGTGCGAGCTGAGCGAGGAGCTCCACGCCAGCCTTCACTTTTCGGCCATCTCTCTCTTCCACGTAGACAAATAGCTAGCTAGGAGTTACTTGTTGGGACACCCTTAACATCCGGTGGCCTGTTCGGCTCGCTGAATCTTAGTTCAAATTAACTAAAAAATACTGTTCTGGCTAAATTATTGTGAGAGAAAACATTGTTCCGATTAAAAAAAACTGAATATGGGATAAGCCGAACAGGCCCAGTGTGTAGAGGACGGGGGCCGTTTGAAAACTCTTCTTTCATTACTGTCTCGATCCTCAAAAGAATGTAACTATAGGTTATGTGCAACGAAAAATGATTTATGTTTAACCAAGTTTTTAGTGAATAATATTCACAATTATGTCTTTAAATTAATTTGTTATGAAAATGCATTTCGTAATTAATCTGATGGTATTTATTTAGTATCATAAACATGAATACTTTTTTTATCTATAATTAGTTAAACTTAAGGTACTGAAATGTGACACTGTACTAATTGTATTTTTTGGATGGAGGTAGTATTATTTTTCGTCGGCCAAACAAAAAAGACAACCATAAATATTAGGACTGAACAAGAAGCGGTTGAGCCGTCGATTTGATAGTTTTGGACCGGATGAATTGAGCCGCGTACAAATACTTTGGAACCGGTGTAATATAATGATATATAACATGTAATTATCAGATCATATACAGATAAGCTATAATGATGAATTGCGCCGGCGTGGGCAAGAGAGAGAGCGCGCGGTGCAGCAGGCAGCGCGGAGTGAAGCGGAGCAAGGCGAGGCGGCCAGGCACGTGCGGAGTTTATTTATTTATTTAGACGAGCTGCGTCCGGAGTGGAGTCTGGCGTCCGAGGACCGAACAGGATCATTATCGTTAAAATTAACACAGCTTAAAACTAAACAGCAAACACAACGAATTCACCGAGACAGAAGCGAGACCATCAAGTTTTACATCATTGCTGGCACATCCATGCGCCTTAGCTTCAAAGGAACAACAACGCTCAACAACATTGGAGACGACGCCATTGTTCTGCTCTACCGCCTTTAACTTCAGATGCATCACGGTATCCATCGAGACAGCGACCACAAACCTCCTCAAGCCACAGGGTTCAGCGACATGGCCACCGAAGAGCTGAAACTCCTTGTGTGCCACACCCGGCATCGTCGAAACAGCACAACCGAGAGAGAAATCGAACGCGTCATCTCCCACCTCGGATATGGCAACCTCAACCGTGGCCTCGAATCCGTAAACATTGCTCAGCGACATGTCCACGGCGCCGCCGGCGTCTCCGTTGATGCGGACGGTGCTCGGTTTGCCCGTCATGTGCATCTCGTAGAACTCCGTCATCCCGTCGATCAGCTGCGCCGTCTTCCTCCCTGTCCCCGTTCTTGATCCTCATGTCGAACTCCAAGAGGACGTCGCAGTTAAGCACGATGCCTCTCTTAGGGCCGGTCATCTCAATGGGAGAGCCTTGCCGCGCAGGCAGGGGCACGGCGATCGGATCGTCCCTGCCGCGTCTGAACACGTAGTTGAGCTTCGAGTCGACGTCGTCTCGTGCGGCGATGTACCCATACAGCTGTACCAACCCCCCATGAGCGTTCATGGGAGCTGGAGGAGCTCTAGCCAGCTTCAGCGAGAAAACCTGCAGCATGCCATATGGCACATGGTAGCCGCAGTCGTCGTCCGGCTCATCGTGCCAGCAGTCTGCGTTGGGCGCCGAGAACCTCATCGCCTCCAATGGGGTCTCGTCGCGGTCGGTGGGATCGAGGCCGAGGTAATCGGATTTCCATAACGGCAGATTCTTGTATATGGTGCCGTCACGGTGGCTGCTGTACGGGATGATCATCGCGGCCCATACACCTTCTTCTTCTTCTTCAGCTGCGGCTGCGGCAGTGGTGTTGACATCGCCGCCGCCGTCCTTAGTAGTGGTTGCGGCGCTGATGGTCCGATGGTTGCTGACCCTGTCCGTAGTAGTGGTCACCTTGGAATAGGTTGCTCCAATGATGCTCCACGGTTGTCCGTACAAGGAGAATCGGGAAAGCTGCTGGGTTGGAAGGGTCGTCGCCGATGCTGCCGCATCAGCGAGTCGTCCACGTCGTCGTGGCGCAAGAGATGGACACCGCCAGCGAGATCCTAGGGTCGACCGTGAGAGGCGCTGCATCTGCCTCTCTATCGCCTTGGTACGGTAGCCGGTGGCTTCTTCCCGATTGGCTGGGGATCGAACTGGCAGCGGCGGCGGCGGCGGCCGGAGGACTATAGGAAGAAGAAGAGGGCCGGGACGGGCCAGGCCGTATGTATGAACTACCTGTGGTTAGGCCCACTCGACCTTCCCAGGTCCATGATTGAGTCAGTGTGTAGGGGGCCGTTTGACAACTCTTCTTTCAAGCAGTTTTTATCACCTCTCAAAAAAAAAGAAGCAGTTTTTATCATTTTTCCTCAACCAAACAGACAATATGTTCTGGTGAGAGCAAATTACGTCTCCATTCGCACTTAAAGCTAGAAATCACTGAATCACTGTAGAACTAATTCTCACCTGCTCTCTATCCATCAGAGAATCAAGAATCTAAAGCTAAGAATAATCTATTTCCGATTCATATCCCACGGCCGTCTTGCTTATAGTACCTTCGTCCTTAGTGGCGGAGATGGATATAGGAAAAGAGGAGTCAATATGACATCAAATGGAAGCACAGGGGATCAGATTGGTATTATGTTAGCACTTAAAACAATGAAGTACTCCTACTAAAGTAATACCACTACTGTTTAGTTTGGTGAGTTGTAACGAAAAATGGGAAATCAAATTACAGGTTAATCAGAGGTGGGATGGATGATTGTGGCCTTCGCTTGCCGCAACCAGCCATGTGCAGCTCCTGCCATCATGATCTCCGCCAAGGAGCTTATGCGACGGCACCGGCCTATCCAAGCTGAACCAGGCTTTCCTGAGTCTATCCCGTCCAGGCCTACGCCGTGATCTGATTAATTTCACGACAAAACAAAATGGCGAACCAAACACCACCTTAAAACTCAGATATAATAATAATCAATAAAACAGCGAACTATCGAAGGAAGGGGAGTAGCTAACTATTATTATTAATAACCTAATCTACTACTAGGAGTAGTATATATGATCAGACAACAGTGCTGAAACACCGTTTCACTGACAATTAGCTCAGCCGATGGTATCCTCACGAGGAGCTCCCGTTGCCTCTTCAGCTTTCTTTTCTTCTCTCGCACGAGCCCTTGACAAAGCCTCAGTCATATCAGAGTTCATTGGCACAGCAACTTTCAGCAGATCAATGAAAGCTTCGACATCCGTGACCTCCCTTTCATCTCCAAGATAAGTATCATCTCAATCATCGAAGGCTCAGGGACCCAGCCAGAATTAGGGGCGTACATATAGAGGGCATTTTTTGTCAGCTCATAAGCTCTCGCGACATCACCTTTCTCTGTATAGCCACTTGCCACAATTTCCCAGCTGGTTGAATGAGGCATCTTTCCCTTTATCAAGAAGTCATCGAGCAGCGCCTCGGCCTTGTCCAGCAAGCCCTTTTAGCAGTATCCTTTGAGCAGGATATTTGGAAATTTGAAGTTGAATGCATTTTTGCTGGACTCCCACTCTTTCAGCAAATCTTCAGCTTCCGCGATCTCATCAAACTTCACAAGCACTGCAAGCATGTTGGTGTAGTCCGTGTTAAGATGCCTCTTACAGTTCAACATTTGCAGTGCCCATAGCCTCTTGACCTCTGATTTGTCCCCAAGGTGTCCATGCAGGGAAATCAAGTGGCTACAGGCACCAGAATCCTTTTTATCCATTTTTGCCTCTGCTTTCTGTAAGGTAGAGTATGCGTTCTCCCTTAGGTCACCCTTAATGTAGTGGCTTGCAACAACAGCTGATAAAGCCAGAGAATTGGGCACTTGATTGATGAACTGGTGGGGAGATTACAGTAGTCGATACAAGCAATGGCAGCAGCAGAAGAGCTAGTTCGCCCTCCCTGGGAGCCCTCCCTGGGAGGCTCTGAACATGACAACTCTTCTTCTGCTTGATCCTAATGCCCAGCCGCACAAGTGGTTATAATACCCACATGAGCAGCTGAGGTACTCCTATTATTCCTGTATGTTCTAGCTAGCGCTTGGACTCCTATTATTCGTGGACTCCTATTATTCCTGCATGTTCTAATCTTAGCTAGCTTGGACTAATCCTAGCCACTAGAGCCAGCCGAGCCTTTCTTCTTCTTCCTATTATACTGCTGCCCAATGAAGGAGTCCACAACAACAGCATAGGTATCCTAGTCAACAACAAATTGAGGCGCACATTCCATCTCCTCCAGGGTGTTCTCCAACCCAAAAAAGTTAGCTCTTGTGCCATAAGCATTTATGCATATGTTGTAGCTAAAATTATCGGGAACACTCCCATTCCTCTTCATTTCTGCTATCACCAAAGGGACCAGCTCATGCTGCCCTATGTTGGTATAGAGGCTCATGAGGTTGTTGTAGGGGAGTGCGATGAACACGAAACCCAGCTCTTTCATCTTCTGAAAATGGGCTAATGCTTTGTCGACCAAGTGTTCTCGTGTGTAGCAGTTGAGAAGTGCACCATAGGGTTTCACTGTCTTATCTTTGTCAGATAGGTTATTGAAGTAGGTCTCTGCTGCTCCAACTCCATGAATATGACCGATTAAATCCAGGTGAACAGCATGATCCTTTGGCAGAAACTTGACATGACCCTTGATATTCATCCACTCTGAGACCTGTGCAAAGTGAAAAGATAACGATCAATGAGGGATGCCAAAATTTCGTAACAAACTGTGGATACAGCAAGTCTGCAACAGGAAGTCCTAGAACATATATGCTTCTTGAGGACATGTATTCACTAATCATGTGCTATGAAGCAATGATAGCCAAGCTTGTACTAAATCCCACATAATGACATAAGTAGTACCTATGACTGAAAAGAGGCCAAAATCTCTCTGGACTCCTGAATTCCAAGAGATAATTAAAGTTGCTCTCTTTGTGTCAGTCCTATCCATGTTGGATATAGAAGGACAAAGTATTCACAGAAACTATTTCATGACATTAGCATAGGAGCAATGAGTCGCATATAGCAGTTTAGAAATTTCTGTATTACTCGTGATCGAGAGAAATATATCCTCTTTCTGTAGCAGCATTACATCATACACATACACCTCAAATGCAAATACGAAGAGACAGATAATATGGCAAGAAAAACAACACCATCCCCCATATCATTTCATCAAACACCTTCCACGCGCCAATGAAAGGAGGAGGGTATGGAGGAAAACCGTATCTACCTCGAGGGCCTGGCGGTGGCGGAGGCGCGTGCGCATCTCCTTGACGATGCGTCGGAGATCAACGTCTCGGAGGCAGTTTCTGGGCTGCGCCGCCCAAAGGTCGATCTCCGGCACAAGGAGTGTGCATGGGTTTCCCAGCGGCCACAGCGTGGACCCCAGGGTCGGCGGCCGCGCCGGCGGCGTTCCCTCCTCGGCGCTGTTGCTGCGAGACGAGGAGGCAACGGCACGATAGGGTGGGACGGGGAGGAGCCCTCCCCGGCGGCCAAGGCTGATCAGGCGGCGTGCCACGGCGAAGAGAGAGGATGAGGCCATGGCGAACGGCGTGGCGGGTGGCGGCTTCGCAGGCACTGACTTGCCGTAGGCAGTATCCCGTGCGGGTTTTGGGCCACTCTTTTGGGATTTGGGCTTTGGCCATTTCGGTTTTGGGCCAAATTCATCAGACCCTCTCCTTGAAACCCATGCCCGAACGAAAAAAAAAAAAACATTCTGCATCCATAAATTATGGGAGCAAGGACGTCTAACGCGAGGAAGCGTCCGGACGCCCGCGCAGCCTGCTCCGTGCGCTAATTTTATTTCCTCCCCGTACCTACATCCATCGTCCACGAGTTCACACGACTCGCCTTGCACCCGTAGCCCGCCCTGTCCGTCTCTATTCGAGGCTGTTCGCACCATCCTGCACACATGTCGCGCCCCCGACCGGCGGCCCCAACGCGCCCCGTCTGCTGGCCCTAGCTTGCCGCGCCCCATCATTACCTAGCGACCGTGCCGTGCCACCATCACTCCCCGCGCCCCTTGACTCTTCGAACAACATGAAACACGTGCAACATAAAACACTTGAATGCAACATCCGTATAAAACAGATGAAACATCTAGAACATACACTTGCAACATACTTATGAAACATATGCAACATCAGATAAAAACACTTGCAAATTGCAGTGTGAAAACACTTACTGCAATATAAGACTGAAACAGCTGAAACATATTGTTGCAATATATGTGTGAAACATATGCAACATTCAGATCAGAACGCTTGCACATACGTCTAGAACAGATGAAACATTTTGAACAACACCTGTGAAAGACTTGCAACATGCCTCTCAAAACACTTGCAACATGTGCAACATCCATATGAAACAATTGCAACATACCTCCGAAACGTCTGAAACACTAAACATACACTTGCAACATGTGCTTTCATCGCAACATCTCCTTGCTGAGGTCGTGCGTCACGGCGGCCATAGTGTCGACAGCGGCCACGACCTTCTGGTGGGGAACAGTGGTGGCGGCACCTCAGCAGCACCCCCGCGCGCGTGGGGACGGGACACGGCGCGCAACGAGCTGGAGTGGGGGCGCAGTGCGTAGCGAGCTGGAGCGGATGTGGCGGGGGATGGAGCACGACGCGGCGATAGAGGGGGCGCGACATGGGATGGGAGTGCGACGCAAGATAAGGTGCACAGCGGGGGAGACGACAGCAGCCGAGCAGTGAGCGCGCGCGATGGGGTGAGCACGGGAGTGGGAGATATTTTGATTGAGAGATAGGGAGACGCAAGGAAGCAGGCATGTTGGGCCGCGCAGGCCCATAAAACGGCGTCCGGACGAACAGACGCCCGCGCCTAAGCATTAGGGATAAACTATTGGTCTAATTTGGATGGGTAATTTGAGCGGTTTTCACAGTTCGTAGAGACATCCTCTGTGCGATGGAAACGGAGAAGCCATAGCCATTGCAAAAGTTGTGGCGCCCCCACTCCGTGTCTCCGATGCGCCATGGCTCTGTTCGTTTGGCTAAAAAGTCATGCTGAAAAGTACTGTTGGCTGATTTGTTACGAAAGAAAAATATTGTTTCTTCGCTGAAAAAGTACGACTCATAAGACATGCGAACAGTGCCGATTGCTGCAACCATGCAGCTCTTGCCGTCGTGCATCAGGCCACAGACGGCGCCGACGCAGCCTTACGTCTTGATCTCCGCCGTGGAGCCCTTGCGGAGTTGCGGTGACGGCACCGGCCTATCCAAGATGGACCTGACTGCCTGCCCTGGCCGGTAACGGATCACGTGGTAACGCATTACACCAAGCACGTACCGGCATCGCTTCCCCTCGGTGGTCTGATTACGAGTGATTGGGCGCGCCCCTGCGCGCAGGTTGACACCATAGATGTTCTTTTGGATCAACACAATTAATTATATGGATAACGACATACAAAAGAGAAGCACAACACAAATGGACATCGATCATGAATAAAATTAGAGCACATTCGGTATAAAATAATGTTGCTGATATAGTCATTAGCTCCTTATGAGCATGAACTATCCCAAGATAAATGACAATCCACTTTCATCGAGATACTTAAATTACCTATGCACCTGTGGCTAGAGTTACTTTTAAAATATCTCCCTATTGAAATTAGCATTATTTGGTGTAAAAAAAGGTTACCATGTAAATCCAGAATGACATCAATTCACAAAGCAAAACAAAGTTCATGAACGCCATCTATATTTGGCTGTAAGCCGTGATAATGTTCACATCTAAGCACATGATTGTTAGTTGCTACCCTGACAAACTGATAAACCTTAAAAACAGAAACCCATGCTTGTAAACATGCACATTCAAGTAAAGAAAACTATGTTACACCAGCAGTGTTGGATAATACAACTGCATCAGACATCTTTCAACATTTTCATAGTATTCTCTTTTTTGGAAAAGCCACAAGTTAATTTTGGCTGCATCATACATCTCTCAACCCATTTTCATAGTAGTATCTGAATGGAAGCTTATCTCAGCTCTTGCTGACATGTATGCAATTCATGCACTTCAGTAGTCAAAATCAAGTTGCCTTTTAGTCAAGAAAACAAATTACCTATCCAACACATAGATGGGTCATTATCACAATTGTAGATCAATAAGTCAGATTAAAAAATATTTACAGATTAAAAGAGGATGACACTAACACACCTCTAAACATCTGCATATGAGTTCGATATTTCAATAACTCAAATTCAGGCTGGAGTTTCCTTGAGCTCGTAGGGCATAGGAATCTTAGAGAAACCTGAAAACAGAAGCGCAAAAGTATGTTAGAATAATTACCGCATCCGTTAGTGTTTAATTTCCAAGTCCTTTAAGTTAGTACCAACTCTCTTCAAACCACTTTTTAGCTCCTCCAACTTGATCTGCCCACTATTGTCAGTGTCCAGCATTTTGAACATTTCTCTCAATCCTGCAATTTCATCTGCAGACAAATTTTCAGCAATGACCTACAGACACCCAGTGATAAGATCAATATTGAATATAATACATATGCTCTCTATAAAACCAAGTGATAACACATTCCAGTACTCACCCTAAGGGGCATCTTCTTTAGTTTATTCATTGGAGAAAATTGTTTCAATCTGGTTAAGGCAACAGAATTCCAGAGGTTTGTCAGGAGCAACTCCATGTACATAAATTCAGGGATCTCCTACCAAAGTGAAGATGCGTAATTTTAGAAGACTTATGACAATGAAGCTAGATGAACAACAGGATGCTCTTGCCAGCCTGCCTAATAGAAGGATGCATGTGTACCATACTACTGGTTTGATGCTAGCTGATGAGGTGCAATGGCCAGCCCCATCCCTTACAGTGCTATAACTAAAAAAAATCAAAATCAATAGAATAGCACAATCTCATATATATGGAGGCAAACTATATCGGCCAACCCCTTCCCCAGTGCCAGGGACACGGCACACTGCATCAGCAGGCACACCGCGCATCCCTTTCCCTGCCGGCAAGGTCCATCAGGCACACCTGTGCAGTCGTTGAACAGAAAAAAAATGTAGGCCAACTAATAGGAAAGGAACGTACAAACACAACTCTAAAGTTCGTGCAACCGGGGTGAATCGAAGTCCAGGAAAGAACCCCTTCCTTTGGGTGAGCACCCTTCATCACAGAATCCAGAGAAAAGAAACATCATAAGCAAGACAATAAAACCGCAGAACCCCAAAATCCCCACGATCACATAAATGCAAAGGAGCCGCAAAAATCCACAGGTAAAGCATTTTTGGAGAGACCTGACTATAGATTCACACAATCGCACAACGGCAGCACAACACTGGAAGAAAGCAGCAAAAAGACCCAGAGTAGGAGAGACCTGACTATAGATTCACACACTCGCACAACGGCAGCACAGGGAGCAGTTTTGGAGGCCATTTAGTGGGTTTCGAGTGTAGAAGATTCATGAGCTTGGCAGTGAACTGATCATATGGGGTCATCGGTGATACTTGTCCGTTGTATGGATGAGGACTTTGTCTGAACATATGGTATCCATGTCTGAGGTTGCAAGCACCGCGTCAGGAAAACAGGCAGCATGCAAGAAACAACATGACACATGATCTCAGCCATAAGTATGGAAAAGGAAAACCATGCCATTTTTATTTCAGATAGAAATATTTTTGGAGAATACTCTAGACAGTGTCATATAAATTGATGCAGCTGTGATCAGTCTACTATTTGATAGAACCAAAATTGTAAGCGTTCACGAACTTGGTCATTTTTATCTAAGCAACTTGATCCGATAATAGTGGTATGGTTGAATGCCGATGAAGGCAAGCTAACTGTACAATTCCCTGATGCTATCCATTGAACTACAGAAAAAAATTGAACCTCACTGAGTCAATGAATGTACAAAACAACACTGAGAGCACAGAAAGGAAACAAATGTTAAACCAAACCCCATCATGTATTCATGTCAATGCTCTTAATTTTGCCCGCAGAGCTAGAAGGTGCGTTGAGTACAGGACAATGATCTATGAAGTACATGCTGCAGTCTGCAGATGAAAACGGGACTCAGTGGATGAACCACAGAAATAACATGTACTCAAGCAGAAACCAGGGCGAACAGGTAGAACTGGCACCGCACACCTACATACATCAAGCTTGACCATTTTGTTGGGAAGCAGTTATTGTACAGGATATCTTTCCACTGATCTGCAAAGAAGATATAAATATATAATCATGTTTTTAGTTGTATAGGAAGCAAGAACAGACCTCACATATCTAAAATACCTGGCACAAGATTGGATCCTTATCTGACACATGAATACAGAAAAGAAAGAAGAGAGGAACTAAATATGGTAGTCTGTAGAATGATGGGCACTACAGCAAATCTTAATCTAACTGACAATGGCTAAGAAAAATACATGAGGAATTTGAAACAGAACAGGTTTGAATACAATATAACCTGTAAGGATGCAAGATGCTGAACTGATTGCACTATCCCCTTGGTAACAAATGGAAGTGAAATCAAATCACAGAAACAGCTAAGTAGCAGTCTATAAAGCACATATATAACCACAACAGCAATGGCACGATTTGTCTTGCTGACACTGTTGTTTTCACATGCTAATGCTCAAATTGCAGTTCTACCAGTGTTTCATATGAGATACTTCCCAGGTTTTGCTGCTATGTTTGACTGTTTGAGGTACTTAGTTATAAGGTCAATTTTCACAAATGAGTTCAGTTACCTGAAACAAAATAAAAGGTGAAAAGACAGTAAATGCTACTACTCCCTCCCTCTGTTCTAAATTTTAAATCGTTCTGATTTTTCTAGATACATAACTTTTATTAGGTATCTATACATAATGTATATCTAGGTACGTAATAAAAACTATGTATCTATTATCTAGAAAAGACAGAACGACTTAAAATTTGGAATGGAGGGGATACAAAACAAATGGCGAACCAAACACCACCTTATAAAACTCAGATAGTATACTGTAATTAATATAGACAACCAACTATCCAAGGAAGGGGGTAGCTAACTATTAATTTAATCTACTATTAGTACTCCCTCTGTCTCACAAAAAAGTATCAGTCTCATTTCCCGAGACGTCTGGCTTATCAGCCATGGAACAGTGTTTTTCTCTCCCAACAAATCAGCTTCAGCTAGCTTATCAGCCACAAAAACCATCAGCCGAACAACACTTATTAATTTAATCTACTATTAGGAGTAGTACTCCCTCTGTCCCACAAAAAGTATCATTCTCATTTTCCGAGAAGTCAAACTTTTTTTAACAATGACCAAATATATATAAAAAAAGTAATATTTGTAGTGCGTAATTAGTACCATTAGATGAATCGCTGAATATAATTTCATAATAAACTGATTTGGAGATACAAATGTTGCTAATAATTTCTCCAAACTAGTCAAACTCAGCACAAACCTCATAGCGAGATTCTTTTTGGATGGAGGGAGTACATAGGATCAGACAGCAGTACTGAAACACCATTTCATTGACAATCAAGGTCAGGCAATAATATCCTCACGACGAGCTTCCGTTGCCTCTTCAGCTTTCTTTTCTTCTCTCGCATGAGCCCTTGACAAAGCCTCAGTCATATCAGAGTTCATTGGCACCGCAACTTTCAGCAGATCAATGAAAGCTTTGACGTCCTTGACCTCCCCTTCATCTCCAAGATACTTAAGTATCATCTCAATCATCGAAGGACTAGGGACCCAGCCAGAATTAGGGGAGTACATATAGAGGGCATTTTTGGTCAGCTCATAAGCTCTCGCAACATCACCTTTCTCCGTATAGACACTTGCCACAATTTCCCAGCTGGTTGAAGGAGGCATCTTTCCCTTTATCAAGAAGCCGTCAAGCAGCGCCTCGGCCTTGTCCAGCAAGCCCTTTCGGCAGTACCATGTGAGCAGCACATTTGGAACTTTGAAGTCCAATTCATTTTTGCTGGACTCCCACGCTTTCAGCAAGTCTTCGGCTTCCGCGATCTCATCAAGCTTCACAAGCACTGCAAGCATGTTGGTGTAGTCCGTGTTAAGATGCCTCTGACAGTTTGACATTTGCAGCACCCATAGCCTCTTGACCTCTGATTTGTCCCCAAGGTGGCCATACAGGGAAATCAAGTGTCTATAGGCATCCAAATCCTTTTTATCCTTTTTTGCCTCTGCTTTCTGTAAGGCAGAGTATGCCTTCTCCCTTAGGTCACCCTTAATGTATTGGCTTGCCACGACAGCATAGGTATTCCAGTCAACAACAATTTGAGGCTCACATTCCATCTCCTCCAGGGTGTTCTCTGCTAGAGGAGTCAAGGGCCTATTGGGCCCTAGCCCATTAGGGTTAATTAGTCGCTTGTTTAAGGACCAAGTCAGACCTCTCTATATAATGAGAGGAGATGTATCAATCTAATCAAGCAAGAGATTAGAAGGAAATCCCTTCTCTCTTGCCGGCCGTGGGCGAAGCCCCGCGGCCGGCCTCCCCCAGCGCCCTTGCAGCCCCAGCCGCCGCTGTGAACAGTACCCGCGGACACCGTAGCTCCACGGCACCATAGCACGCCCTCTCATCTCCATCCCAACTGGCCACATAACATTCTCCATCCCAAAAAAGTCAGCTCTTGTGCCATAAGAATTTATGCATATTCTGTAGCTAAAATTATCGGGAACAATCCCATTGCTCTTCATTTCTGCCATCACCAAAGGAACCCTCTCATGCTGCCCTATGTTGGTACAGAGGCTCATGAGGTTGTTGTAGGGGAGCGCGGTGAACACGAAACCCAGCTCTTTCATCTTTTGAAAATGGGCCAACGCTTTGTCGACCAAGAGTTCTCGTACGTAGCAGTTGAGAAGTGCACCATAGGGCTTCTCTGTCTTATCTTTGTCAGATAGGTTATTGAAGTAGGTCTCTGCTACTCCAACTCCATGAATATGACCGATTAAATCCAAGTGAACAGCATGATCCTTTGGCAGAAATTTGATGTGACCCTTGAGATTCATCCACTCAGAGACCTGTGCAAAGTGAAAAGATAATGATCAATGAGGGATGCCAAGAATTCGTACAAAACTGTGCATACTTGCCTGCAACGCTAAGTCCTAGTAATATATGCTTCTTGAGGACATGTATTCACTAATCATGTGCTATGACTTCCCTAGCTATGACTATGATGCAATGATGGCCAAGCTCTGAATCGTATATGTTGACCAGCATTGTGGACACAGATAGGGGTAAGCACATAAGTAGTGCCTATGACTGAAAAGCAGGCCAAAATCTCTCTGGATTCCTGAATTCAAGTTGCCCTCTTTGTATCAGTCCTCTCCATGTCGCTCAGAGAAGGAAAAAGTATTCACAAATAAATATTTCACGTGATTAGCAAGGTACCAATGAGTTGCATATCGCATTTTAGAAATTTCTGCATTACATTGTGCTAGAGAGAAATCTATCCTCTTTCTGTAGCAGCATCATATCATACACATACACCTCAAATGCAAATACGAAGAGACAGATAATATGGCAAGAAGCACAACCGAGAGAGAAATCGAACGCGTCACCTCCCACCTCGGATATGGCAACCTCAACCGTGGCCTCGAATCCGTAAACATTGCTCAGCGACATGTCCACGGCGCCGCCGGCGTCTCCGTTGATGCGGACGGTGCTCTGTTTGCCCGTCATGTGCATCTCGTAGAACTCCGTCATCCCGTCGATCAGCTGCGCATCGTCTTCCTCCCTGTCCCCGTTCTTGATCCTCATGTCGAACTCCAAGAGGACGTCGCAGTTAAGCACGATGCCTCTCTTAGGGCCGGTCATCTCAATGGGAGAGCCTTGCCGCGCGGGCAGGGGCACGGCGATCGGATCGTCCCTGCCGCGTCTGGAAGGAGGAGGGCATGGAGGAGAGCCGTATCTACCTCGAGGGCCTGGCGGTGGCGGCGGCGCGTGCGCAGCTCCTTGACGATGCGTCGGAGATCAACGTCTCGGAGGTGGTTTCCGGGCCGCGCCGCCCACAGTTCAATCTCCGGCACAAGGAGTGTGCCCGGGTTGCCCAGCGGCCACAGCGTGGACCCCAGGGTCGGCGGCCGCGCCGGCGGCTTTCCCTCCTCGGCGCTGTTGCTGCGAGACGAGGAGGCAACGGCGCGAGAGGGCGGGAGGGGGAGGAGCCCTCTGCGGCGGCCAAGGCTGAGCAGGCGGCGCGCCGCGGCGAAGAGAGAGGACGAGGCCATGGCGAACGGCGTGGCGGGTGGTGGCTTCGCGGGCACTGACTTGCCTAGCCCGTGCGGGGTTTTTGGCCCCTCTCCTGGAAACCCTTGCCCGAACGGGAAATAAATGCATTTTACATTCCTAAACTATGGAGAAATCTGATTTCCTCATTGAACTCATCCGGAAACCATCTTGACCGAACGTTCAGACCCGAGTCTTTGTCCAAATAGAGTCGAGGGCGCACTATTTTTCTTCCTAGCAGCATTGACGTGGCCCACCGCACCACCGCTCCTCTCTCGTCTCCATCTCTGGCAGCTCTCTCCCTGCCTCGTCTCCATCTCCTTCAGGCTTAGAAGGAAGGGGCTCGGGAGAGGCAGGGAAGCCAAGTGGTGGGGATGGTGGCCGGGCAGTTCGAGGCCCTGGCGGCGATGGAGGCGGACGGGCTAGGTCGGGGCGGGGGCGTCTCAGCGGCTTGCCGGCGAGCATGGCCATGGCGGCAGCGGCGGAGCTTCGGCGAGACCCTATTGACCCACGGCAGGGGTGGTGGGGGCTAGGCAGGGGCGGGCGGCGCGAGGCGGGGAGGAGAAGGTGCTTGGGGGAGAAAACAGTAGTGTCGCCGCGCGGCTTCCGTCAAAGCGGGCAGACCCTAGCTGCCCCTGAACTCACTTGACATCTTATTTGAACTCTGCAAACCGCTCAAATTACTCCCTCTCTTGGTTTGGAGAGGTTTCGAAGCTGGTTTGGTCGAGACGCGTGCTTCACCGGCAGCCCTATGTTGCCATCGTGCGACATCCCTTCACAACGGGTAGGCCAGCAGTGGGTGGCCTTCTTCTACCTCCCCAAACGGCCCAAAAGGAACCCGTTCCTTCGTCGCAGTCAGACATCAGCACCAAAGGTTTGGTTGGTGTCTGCCTGGTAACAGATTTTGGTTCCAGCCACCAGACATCCAAAATTTGACGCTTGAGATGCATGTCTAGTTCGGGAAGCTTTATGCAGCCACGAACCAAATAGAGCCCAAGAGCGTGTTTGCTTCTCTTCTTCTGGCGAAGACGTCTAGCTAGGCATTGGAACGCCTGCAATCGAAATCAGATGCACATACGGTCCCTAGGCTAGGGTGCAAAGCAAACAAGCCCCTCATGTCTTTTCGAAATGAGTGAGCGAACATACTACGCATGGTATTTCATGAGTAAGTACTCCCTCAGTCCTGTAATATAATGTATTTAATATTAAAAAATTATATCTAAATATAAAATATTTTAGAAGAAAAAATAGTTTTGCATTGAATAGTAGGACAAAGTTGGCAAGTATTATATAGTTAATTTTCATTTATCAATCATTCTCCATTAACACGCTGATGATAGCGGCTAAATAAAAATAGAGTAAGGATATAGTACGTGTCTTTTGTATTCTCTCTTAACTTATTCTAAAAATTTTAAAATACATTATATATAGAGTAGAGAGAGTATATCACATTAATGACTTGTTTGGATGTTATCGGATTCACCTCAATCCACATGGGTTAGGGTAGAATTTAGTTTAAATTTCACTCTAATCCACCCCAACACACGTGGATTGATGAGAATCCGACTATATCCAAATAAATCCTAATGAATTTGGTTTCATACCATTAGTGTTACAAATAGAAATGAAATCATCGTCAAATTACAGGGTAATCGGATGTGGGATGGATGATTGCGGCCTTTCCTTGGTTTGGTAAGGTAACGGTATACCAGTACCACACCGTTTTGAAACACTCCCGAGTCCCGCCTGCAGCCTCCGCGCGCCGTCTGCAGCAGAGCAGCAGTCATAGCCACACGGAGAAGCAGTTTCTGTACCAACATCCACGGAGAAGCCTTACCGCTCCGATGCGCCATTGCTGCAACCATGCAGCTCTTGCCGTCGTGCACCAGGCCACAGACACGCCGTGGAGCCTATGCGACGACGGCTTCAAGATCGAACTGCCTGCTGGCCCTGGCCGGTAACGGATCACGTGGTAACGCATTACACCAAACGACAAGTACCGGCGTCGCTTCCCCTCGGTGATCTGATTACTATGCAACTGTTCCCTCCCTCGGTTCTAAATATTAAATCGTTATTTTTTAGATAACTTTTATCTCTATAATTAAAACATACGGACTGTCAACATCTCACCGGCAGGATAAAAACACTCATGCGATCCATATCCGGCAGGTAAATAATCACCGTATGGAGACACTAGAAGACAAGTAAATAAAATAAAATAAAACTTACGGAATCACCGGCAGTCAAATAATCACCGCATGGAGACACTGGAAAGCAAGTAAATAAAATAGAATAAAACGGACAGAGAATTATTCTATATATCTCTATCTCTACAACTAAAACATACAGATTGTCAACGTCTACCCGGCAGGACCAAAATCTTCTTGCGATCCATAACTACCCGACGCAGAAAAGGAAATTCCCCCAACCCCTGCAAGGCTGCTTTGCCTGGCTCTATCCCGCGCTCCTCCCTCACAGGTTCCTTCGGGTCTTTCCATGCATGGATGCATGCACGTGCACCCGCTCCAATATGCAGCTGCGGTATTCTTATCTTTTCGGCAAATCCAGAAAGCACAGATCACGAAAAAAATCAACAATAAGGAAAAAAATCAACAATAAGGCAAATCCAGAAAACACAGATCATGGAAAAAATCAACAATAAGAGAAAGCACAGATCAAAGGATTTATGATAGTTATATTTTAACTATCTATTATTCGTGAAGACTTATGTAATATTGATTGGAACATTATGATTGAGGTATCTATTTTAGATAACAGTATAACACGCGCTCATACATATGTTATCGTGGTATTATGTGTTCTCGTTGTAACGCACGGGCATTTACCTATTAGGTATATATATACATAATGTATATCTAATCTAGGTAAGTAATAAAAACATCTATTATCTAGAACAGAAAAAATGACTTAAAATTTAGAACGGAAGGGATACAAAACAAATGTTGAACCAAACATCACCTTACAAAACTCAGATAGTATGGTGTAATTAATAAAAACAACCAACTATCCAAGGAAGGGGTAGCTAACTATTAATTTAATTTACTATTAGGAGTAGTACTCCCTCTGTCCCACCAAGAGTATCATTCTTATTTCCTAAGAAGTCAAATATTTTTAACTTTGACCAAATATATATAAAAAATAATATTTATAATGTATAATTAGTATCATTAGATGAATCGATGGATATAATTTC
The DNA here is from genome assembly GCA_904845875.1 of Miscanthus lutarioriparius. Taxonomy (NCBI): domain Eukaryota; kingdom Viridiplantae; phylum Streptophyta; class Magnoliopsida; order Poales; family Poaceae; genus Miscanthus; species Miscanthus lutarioriparius. The sequence continues at coordinate 6,137,184 of CAJGYO010000019.1, read as the reverse complement.
ATAATAAACTTATTTGGAGATACAAATGTTGTTAAAACTTTCTACAAAATGATCAAACTAAGCACGAACCTCATAGCGAGATTCTTTTTGGATGGAGGTCAGCTCACGAGGAGCTTTCGTTGCCTGTTCAGCTTTCTTTTCTTCTCTCGAACGAGCCCTCAACAAAGCCTCGGTCATATCAGAGTTCATTGGCACAACAACTTTCAGCAGATCAATGAAAGCTTCGACATCCTTGACCTCCCCTTCATCTTCAAGATACTTAAGTATCATCGAAGGACTCAGGATCTAGCCAGAATTAGGGACGCACATAGAGAGGGCATTTTTGGTCAACTCATAAGCTCTCGTGACATCACCTTTCTCCGTATATCCACTTGCCACAATTGCCCAGCTGGTTGAAGAAGGCATCTTACCCTTTGTCAAGAAGCCGTTGAGCAGCGCCTCAGCCTTGTCCAGAAAGCCCTTTTGGCAGTATCATTTGAGCAACACATTTGGAACTTTGAAGTCCAATGCATTGTTGCTGGACTCCCACTCTTTCAGCAAGTCTTCAGCTTCAGTGATCTTATCAAGTTTCACAAGCACTGCAAGCATGTTCATGTTGTTAGGTTGATCTCTACCAACTAGGCCCAATGGCCAATTGAGCCCTTGATCCGCGCCCTGATTGGAGGCACCCAACCCTATCTATGGTTGGTGGGCCCCCATCGCACATCGCCGTAAAAAAGGAGGTGGGGGCGGGGCATAAGGCACGAGGTTCACCTGAGCCGCCACAAACCCCACCTACATCCTAACCCTAAGCCGATCTAGAGAGGGTGCGCTACCAGCGATGGGAAGCAGCCACCGTCGCGTCTTCATCGTCGCCTCTGCGACAGCGCCTCCATTGCGCCTTTGACACCGCCGCCGGACTCCACTGCTGCCCTACATCGACACCATGGCCAGCTCCTCCGCCAAGCCTGTCGATGGTCAGTAACGCCTCCCCACTCTCATCCTCTCTCTCTCTCTATCTCTCTTAGTTTTAGTTCATATTCTAGGGTTTACTATATCCTAAATACAAGTTTATACCCGCTAGATCCACTGCTAGTCGGTCTTAAGTTCTATCAATGGTATCAAAGCCTTACTAGGGTATAGATCTAGATCTTGGGGTAGAATAGAACGAGAAAGTAGAAGGAGGGAATTCAAATTTTCTCTCAAAGATGTGAACCCTAACCCTAGATAAGACGAGATTCGGCGGGCCTACCTGGTCCTCTCGTCGGAGCGCACTACCGCCGACCGTCATTGACGCCGCGTGGGTAGCCAAGCCGCCGCTCGCCGCCGAGATTCCAACGCGCGGGCGAGGGCTCAGGGCGTCGACGCGGGGCCGCTCGACGGTGGCGCGCTCTCCCTTCGGGGAACGCACGCGCCGGTGAAAGGGACAGCGGTGGCGCCGCCACCTCCTTCGACAGCCATAGGAGGCTGCTATTGCGCAGCTCCATTTCGCTACGGTGCTGATGGGCAAGAAGGGGAGGGAACGAATGAGGATAGGGTTTCCAGGGGACGCCGACGCGCTGGGTTTTTGATCCGACGAAAACAGCGGCCAGCCGTCCGATGCGGTGCTCGGCCGATGGATGGCTGAGAGCAGCCGGGCCAGATTCGGCCCAGGCGAGAGGTCGAATTCTCGGCCCAGGCCCAGGTTGCGGCCTGGGCGCGGGGGAGAGCGGGTGCGCGAGCGAGTGGGCCGCAGGCCAGTTTTCAAGCTAGGCCTTCGGGCTGAATGCACAGTAAATTCACCGTTTAAGTTTTATTATTTTTTAGAAGCAGTTTTGATGAATTTTGTCATGTTTTGATGTTAAATCTCTGTCAAAATTGAAACCAATGGGATAATTTTTTTAGAGAGTAGATGAGTATAGTAAAATGCTTCTGAAAAGTAGATAAATTATTTTTTCATGTTTCCGCTATAAAGTTTAACGTTTATTATCTTCTAATTAAATTCGAACCAATGGGGGGATTTAATTTGAAGAACAGTTATTTTTAATCTGTAAATTATAATATTGTTATTTTTCTGACCAACGTTGATAGTAACAATATTATAATCTTTTTTCATGAGTTTTCCTATGCATTCTATTTCTGCCCAACGGTGATGTAGAATTAGTGTAGAAGAATGTTATATGTTGTATGTTTTAATTTTGACCAACGTTAAATTAAGATATGCAATTATTAAGTCATATTTTCTCACTATCTCTGACGGTGTTTTTCAGGACTCAATTCTATGGCATTTATTTCGCACATACCGCCTCTTGAAGGAGGCAACTATCGTATATGGAGAGAGAAGTATGAATTAGCACTTGCGCTGTCTGAGAATGACCTAGCGCTTACCTCTTCGTGTCCTACTGAGCTAGTGGACCCAATAAAGGAAGAAACTGAAACTGATACTGATTTCACTGCTCGGCAGTGAGATCATGCAGAAGTAAGAGTGAAATATGATCTCGAACGTAAAAAATGGGACATTTGAAACTGTAAGTGCTTGATGGTGGCTAAGTCTACTAATTCAGATGAAATAAGGGGGTCTATCCTAGATTGTGACACCGCCACAGAGTATCTTAAGAAAGTGGAGAGTTAGTTTACTGGCTCTTCAAAGGCTTATGCCAGTACCCCGATAAAGAAATTATTCAATGAGAAATACTCTGGTGGAGGGATAAGAGAGCACATACTGAAGATGAGCAACACGGCTTCCAAACTGAAGCCAATAGATTTTGGGCTCAATGATGAGTTCCTGATTCATTTGGTTTTTTGCTTCCTTGCGTAAAGAATATGAAACTTTTGTTGTAAATTACAACATGCGGCCCGATAAATGGGATATTGAGAAGCTTATTGCAATGTGTGTGCAAGAAGAAGAGAGGCTGAAAAGCTCACAGGGTGACTCTGCTAACCTTGTGAAGGACAAGAAGAAGAAGAAGAACTTTAACAAGAATGCCAAACCTCAAGGGAAAGCCCCTCAGAATGACCATCATCAGAAGAACAACAATGCCCAAGTTGAAAAGGATCAATACAAATGGTGCAAGAAGCATGAACATTACCAGAGAGACTGTTCAGATTTCCTGAAGAGCCTTTTGAAGAGTGGTGAGGACTTCATTACATTCATAGATGAGTCCTTGTATTTAAGTTATGTAAAATCTACTTGGTGGATTGATTCAGATGCAACTATTCATGTTGCAAATTTATTACAGGAATTCCATATGAGCAGGACCCTGTAAAGAGGAGAAAGAAGAATTAAAGTTGCAAATAGAGTTGAAGCTGAAGTTGAAGCCATTAGAGATCTCTCTCTAGAATTAGATGATAGTTTTATACTTCAGCTTTTAGATATTCTTTATGTATCCTCTTTGCGTAGAAACTTGATAAGTGTTTCACGACTAGACGATGATGCATATGATTGCCATTTTGGTAATGGCAAATGTTAGATTGTGTTTAATAATAAGTGTGTTGGTCTTGCCTTCCAACAAAACAACTTTTGGAGAATGTAAATGCTGTGAGCACTGAGAATGAGAATGCTTTCTCGTCTATGAATGCAACAAATAAGAGGAAGATAATTCATGATGCATCGTCAAAATTATGGCACTATCGTTTAAGCCATATTTCGAGAGGGAGAATAGAGTGATTGATTAAGAAATTAATTCTTCTGCCTTTAGAATTTTTAGATTTAGAACAATGCATTGATTGCAAAAAATAAAAGTATGTTAAGAAAATAAAGAAAGATGCTAAACGAAGCGCAGGAATTTTAGAAATAGTTCTCACAGACATCTGTGGTCCTTTTCCTGTGAAGAGTGTGAATGGTTATGATTCATTTATAACATTCACAGATGATTATTCTTGTTTTGGCTATATTTATCCAATTACAGAAAGATCAGAAGTATTGAATAAATTTAAAATATTTAAGGCTGAAGTAAAAAATCAGCACAACTTAAAGATTAAAATAGTAAGATTTGACCATGGGGGAGAGTACTACGGTCGACACACCCCATATGGCCAAGTTCCTGGACCTTTTGCAAGGTTCTTACAGGAAAATGGCATAGTTGCCCAGTACTCTACACTGGGCGAGCCTTAGCAGAATGGAGTAGCTGAAAGATACAACCGTACCTTAATGGATATGGTGAGAAGTATGATAAGTTACTCTACTCTACTGATAAGTTTATGGATGGAGGCGTTAAAAACCGCTATTTATATTGTTAATCGAGTGCCAAGCAAGTCGGTGCCCAAAACACCATATGAGTTGTGGACAGAAAAGAAACCCTCCTTAATTATTTATGTGTGTGGGGTTGTCCAGCTAAGGCTAAAGTATTTAATCCAAACATAGGGAAGCTAGACTCCAAGACAGTCAGTTGCCACTTCATTGACTATCCAGAAAAGTCAAAATGTTATCGCTTCTATTGTCATGACAAACATACGAAGTTTGTAGAAACCAGGAACGCTGTATTCTTAGAGGATGATATGGTCAAGGGGAGCATGGTAGCGTGAGAAATTAATTTTAAAGAGAAGCGGGTATACATGCCCACTCCAATGGTTTAGGAACCATTCTTTACGCTACCTGTTGTTTGTTGTACCAACAGTGTATGACACTGTAGTAACAGCGTCTGTTGTTAGTTCTCTTGTGGCAACAATGAATAAACATGAGGAACCTATCGTTTAGGATCCCATTGTCACACATGAGAAAGAGCAACAACAACCTCATATAGAACAAGCGTCAACTAACGAGGCCCCTAGAAGGTCTCAAAGAGTCAGGAGATTAGTCATTCCTGATGACTACGAAGTCTATGAATGTGAAGAATTTTAAATGGAGGATGATCCTACATCATTTGAAGAAGCCATGAGAAATGCTCACTCATCAAAGTGGCTTGAAGCCATGCAAGATAAAATAAGATCAATGAATACCAACAGTGTTTGGAACTTAGAAACAATTTCTAAAGGAGCCAAGACAGTAGGCTGTAAATGGTCTACAAAACTAAACATGACTCCAAAGGGAACGTAGAAAGATTTAAAGCGTGACTTGTGGCGAAAGGCTTCACGCAAAGAGAAGGCATAGATTACAATGAGACATTTTCTTCAGTCTCATGTAAGGATTCTTTTAGAATTATAATGGTGCTTGTAGCACATTACGATTTAGAATTACATCAGATGGATGTAAAGACGGCGTTCCTAAACGGTGATTTGAAGGAAAATATTTAAATGGCATAACCAAAAGGTTTTGTTGTGGAAGGAAAAGAACGTATGGGATGCCGTCTAAAGAAATCCATTTACGGATTAAAACAAGCATGAAGACAGTGGTATTTAAAGTTTGACAGTACAATTAGAAAGTTTGGGTTTTAGAAAAATATAGAGGACAATTGCATTTATGTAAAGTTCAAGAATGGGAAATACATTTTCCTAATCTTGTATGTGGATGACATCTTGCTTGCTAGTAGTGATGTTAATCTACTACTAGAAACGAAGAAGTTCTTGTCCTCGAAGTTTGATATGAAGGATCTCGGTGAAGCTTCGTTCGTTCTAGGAATAGAGATTCACCGAGATAGAGAAAATGGGGTTTTAGAACTATCACAAAAGGCATACTTAGAAAAGGTTTTAAAGAAATACAGTATGCAAAATTGTAAGCCTTCACCTACTCCCATAGTCAAGGGCGATAGATTTAGGGAATTTCAATGTCCTAGGAACCAATATGAGATCGATCAAATGAAAGTGGTTCCATATGCTTCAGCTATCGAAAGTTTATAGTATGCTCAAGTGTGTACACGCCCTGACTTAGCATTTGTTATCGTGTTACTTGGCAGATATCAGAGTAATCTAGGAATAGAACACTAGAGGCTAGTAAAAAAGTTTTGCGTTACTTGCGAGGCACAAAAGGTCTCATGCTAACATATAGAAGAACTGGTTCCCTACACATAGAGGGGCATACAGATTCAGATTATACGGGAGATAATAAAAAATCCACGTCAGGATATATATTCACTCTCGCGGGAGAAGCTATATCGTAGAAAAGCTCAAAGCAAACCGTCACTACATCGTCTACGATGTATGTCGAGTTTGTAGCATGTTATGAGGCCAAAGGGCAGGTGAATTGGCTGAAGAAGTTCATGCCCGGGTTGAAAGTGGTAGACGACATACATAAGCCACTCAAGTTATACTACAATAATAATCCAGTAGTATGTTATGCTCACAACAATAAGTCAAGTGGTGCTGCCAAACACATTGACATAAAGTATTATGTTCTGAAAGACAAAGTCTGGGATCATATAATTAGTCTTGAGCATATAAGTACATAAAAGATGCTCGTGGATCCGCTTATAAAAGGCTTACCACCCAACGTGTTCAGAGAACACTTAGCCGGCATGGGTTTAAGGGAAAGCCTATGATTCCTGAACAATAAGGGCCTAGATGAGAATCTGTTTCAAAACAGAGAGGTGCATTGTAGCTGTTAATCTAATAGCAACTGACCGTGACGATGAAACATGCTCTATGCACTGATCTGTGATGGAATAGGAAAAAGATAAAGTAAGTGAAGTTTAAGTCATAAGGTGAGATCAAGGGGGAGAATGTTAGGTTGATCTCTACCAACTTGGCTCAATGGCCAATTGGGCCCTTGATCCACGCCCTGATCGGGGGCGCCCAACCCTATCTATGGTTGGTGGGCCCCCGTCGCACAGCGCCATAAAAAGGAGGTGGGGGCCAGGGCACAAGGCACAAGGTTCACCTGAGCCGCCACAAACCCCACCTACATCCTAACCCTAAGCTGATCTAGAGAGGGGGCGCTGCCAGCGACGGGAAGCCGTCACCGCCGCATCTTCATTGATGCCTCTATGACCGCGCCTCCACTGCACCTTCGACACCGCCGTCGGACTCCACTGCTGTCCTACATCGACACCATGGCCAGCTCCTCCACCAAGCCTGTCGATGGTCGGTAACGCCTCCCCACTCTCATCCTCTCTCTCTCTATCTCTCTTAGTTTTAGTTCATATTCTAGGGTTTACTATATCCTAAATACAAGTTTATACCCGCTAGATCCACTGCTAGTCGGTCTTAAGTTCTATCACATGTATTATTTGTTGATATGACTCTTACAATTCAACATTTGCAGTGCCCATATCCTCTTGACCTCTGATTTGTCCCCAAGGTGGCCATACAGGGAAATCAAGTGGCTATAGGCACCTGAATGCTTTTTATCCATTTTTGCCTCTGCTTTCTTTAAGGCAGAGTATGCCTTCTTTCTTAGGTCACCCTTAATGTAGTGGCTTGCAACAACAGCATAGGTATTCCAGCCAACAACTTGAGGAGCACATTCCATCTCTTCTAGAGTGTTCTCCATCCAAAAAAGCAGCTCTTGTGCCATAAGAATTTATGCATATGTTGTAGCTGAAATTATCGGGAACAATCCCATTGCTCTTCATTTCTGCCATCACTGAAGGGACCCAATCATGCTGCCCTATGTTGGTATAGAGGCTAATGATGTTGTTGTAGGGGAGCGCACAGAATGCGAAACCTAGCTCTTTCATCTTCTGAAAATGGGCCAACGCTTTGTCGACCAAGGGTTCTCGTGTGTAGCAGTTGAGAAGTGCAGCATAGGGCTTTTCTGTCTTATCTTTGTCAGATAGTTTATTGAAGTAGGTCTTTGCTGCTCCAACTCCATGAATATGACCGATTAAATCCAGGTGAATAGCATGATCCTTTGGCAGAAATTTGACGTGACCCTTGAGATTCATCCACTCAGATACCTGTGCAAAGTGAAAAGATCATGGTCAATGAGGGATGCCAAGAATTCATGCAAAACTGTGCATACAGCAAGTCTGCAACGCTAAGTCCTAGAGCACGTAAGCTTCTTGAGGACATGTATTCACTAATCATGTGCTATGAGCCTCTGAAGCAATAATGGCCAAGCTTGTACTAAATCCTATATGTTGACCAGCATTGTGGATACAGATAGGGGTCAGCACATAAGTAGTACCTATGACTGAAAAGCAGGCCAAAATCTCCTGAATTCCTAGCAATAATTCAAGTTGCCCTCTTTCTACGTTGCTCATAGAAGGAAAAAGTCTTCACAAAAATATTTGACCGGATTAGCATGGTACCAATGAGTTGCTTATCACATTTTAGAAATTTCAGCATTACATCCGAGAGAAATCTATCCTCTTTCTATAGCAGCATCAACAAGAAAAACACCACCACATCATTTCATCGAACACCTTTTCCATGCGCCAGTGACAACAAGCAACGTAGACAACACCATCCCCCCATCTCATTCCATCGAGCACCTTCCATGCGCCAGTGACAATAAGCAACCTAGAACGCAAGGGGGAGGGCATGGAGTAGAGCCGTATCTACCTCAAGGGCCTAGCGGTGGCGGCGGCGCGTGAGTAGCTCCTTGACGATGCGTCGGAGATCAACGACTCGGAGTAGGTTTTTGGGCTGCGCCGCCCACAGTTCAATCTCCAGCACAAGGAGTGTGCCCGGTTTGCCTAGCGGCCACGCCGGCGGCTTTCCCTCCTCCGTGCTGTTGCTGCAATACGAGGAGGCTACAGCGCGAGAGGGCAGGACGGGGAGGAGCCCTCCGCGGCGGCCAAGGCTGAGCAGGTGGCGCGCCGCGGCGAAGAGAGAGGACGAGGCCATGGCGAATGGCGTGGCGGGTGGCGGCATGGCGGGCACTGACTTGCTGTTGGTAGCCCGTGGCCCGTGGGGAGTTTGGGTCTCTCTTCTGGGATTTGGGCTTTAGCCATTTTGGTTTTTGGCCCACGTATCGTCGGTCCCTTTTCCCTGTAACCCTTTCAGAAAGGGGAAAACTTATTCTATCTCCTGAGTATTCGTTGTAGTCTGACTTTTCTCTTTTGAAACTCTAAAATCAAATATCTTACCTCCATGAACACTTAAACATTCGAATTACCTCTGTGTTCTGGTTTCGCGGGGTTTGAAGATGGTTTTGTCCTATTTTTAGTTTAAAAAAACGTTAAGGTTTTTAAACAACACAAAATGTCTCTAAGCTTTTAAAAAATTCTGAAAACAATTCTAGAATAGCTTGAGATATGAAAAATCAAAATAAAATATCCAGAGCTCATGAAAACATCTTTAGAAACTTAAAAAAATATAGGTTTAGCTCTAGAAAAATAAGGAAAATATCTAGAAAAATCTAGAAATTTTCTAAAATATTCTAATTGATATGTAAAATGTTTTGTTCACAACAAAAAAAATAGTACACAACAAGCATGAATGAAGTGGCGTACGCGCCATATCTTGCAATGTTGTGAGCCTACGGCAGCTGTTGTGAGCCTAGGATGAGCTGAAGGAAATTGGGAGAGCAAGTCGAGGACAAGGAGCCATCGAAGAGAACCACCTTGCAATGTTGTAGTAAAGTTTATAGTCTTTCATAGATAAATTTAAATATGTATACTCCCTTACTTTCTAAATTATAAGTCGTACCTTTTTTAGTACATTACTTTTGTTACGCATAATATTAAAAACTATGTATCTAAAAAAGACAAAATAATTTATAATTTGGAACGATGGTAGTATATACATATGTACTACACTATGACAGCTCGCAATGTCACTTATTAGTGATGGTGAAACCAAGCGTCTGAAATTTTACGTCTATGATGTCAACAGTACTAATGACGGGTGCACAACCATCTCAGATAAGTACATAAAAGAGACGGTTGATAACCAGAAACCGTATCTGATATGTAACAAATGGCGATGGCTCCTTAAGGGCACTCCCAATGTAGAAACTAGTCATAGTTTCTATACCTCGAAGACCTCACAACAAGAAATCATCTTCTCCAATGCATAGATTCTAATACTAGTTTCTATAGATAAAGAAATTTAACATGGAACACAAAGATAGCTGATCAGCTGTGATATATTACTATGTGATCCACTGTACACATCTCAATAGCAATACATCATCAATATCACGTTCTAGAGACAGAACATACATTTGCAGGTCACATTCCTTCAGTAACTGAATCAAGCCCAAAACTTAGCAGAAATTGCAGGTCACATTTCTTCAGAAATTGGATGGACAATTTCCCCAGTAACTGAATCAAACCCAAAACTTAGCAGAAGTGCAGAACACATCCTATCAGGCTCACATAGGATAGGAACGAGTAAAATCATGCCAATCATACAGGAACCATACCATTCAGTGATTCAGACAACCAGCGGCAGAAGAACAGGAGGCTAAACCAACAGCGACAGGAGCACCTACCGCCGGAGCACGAACAAGTACTTCACCTGGTACCCAAAATATGCTTCTTTGATCTTTCAACTTGCTGTACTCTATCTTTTGCTCGAGAAGTGCGATTGGGGATGGATTTTGGCGTAGGTATGGCAGGGGAGGGAGACGGAGATGAGATACACGAGCTCGCTCGCCGTGCGCAGGAGCCCCCCGTGTGTGTAGAGGAGGGAGACGCGTGAGACGGGCATCGAGGCGGGCCGGCGCGAGGAGGGCGAGGCGCACGGGATCTTGGAGGCTCGATGGAAACTACCGCCGTCTTCCCCAACGCCAACGGACGTGGTTTCTTCGGCCTCGCTGCCCGTGAAGACGTCGAGTCTGCATTAGACTCGGTTTCTTGAGTTTTGGCTCTCCTTCTTCAATAAATACAGTGCCACATCAGTAAAATGCAATAAATGAGAGAGTAATAAATAACTATAGAAACCACGGTAGAATCTGCATGCACTACCAGTCTCTGATTAGTACGTAAATAGACAGTTAATGAACAAAAACCGTCTCTCCTGCGTAACAAATAGTATCTACACAAGTTGCTCATTAGGAATCCGAGAAGAAACAAAATGTACTAGTACCTAGAGATAAGATATATATAGCAATAAGTACGGCTCGATCGTGCTGCACTCTGCATGCGTGCATGCAGCATTTGCACGTGCAGCAGTTTTTGTGGCCACAGGCATGCAAGCAGCTCTCTACGCATAGACAGCGTCGCCAGATCTCGTCAGGCCGGGCGGGCGGGCGCATTGTTTACGCGCCACTGCATGTGGCTCCGATCCATCGTGCAGCATTAGTCAGACGACGCATGCAATGTGCCATGCATCTCCAGCTAGCAAGCTAAGTACAATGACATAGGTAGTAGTATTCTTTTATCCAACAGCTCGATATGATCGAGCTATAGCTAGAGGAGAGGCTAGCTCCATGTAATGAGATGGTACAAATGATTTCGATATGTGTGTGTCTAGCTGTCCATATATATAGCTTATTATATATTTGGTTCTCAACTCTCTTTAGTGGCCATGTGCTACGGCATACATTGCATCAATACATAAGCTAGCTAGGCAGCATGCGTGCATGGCAGCATCCATGAAGAACGACGAACTTAACGAGCGGTTATGACAGTTATGCAATGAACACTTGCACTCCTATTTGGAGTGTTGGACACAAGCAAAACCACACCCCATTATTGGCTAACAACATAAGCCGCTGTCGATAACAAAACTCTAGCTAGCTTGAGACACAGCTAGGTGAGCAAACAACAGCGCATGCATGCAAAGATATACTCTCCATATCCTAGCTATCTCTGCACGCAATGGATTCGTTCTCTCTGTGTCATTGATGATGTTGCTGGTGAACACTGTCAACCTGCTTTCACTCTAAGCTTACTTATATATTGTCTTGTCGCTTGTCGGTGCAAAGTGCAGTATTAACTGTGCCCAGCGTAGTATATACTCAGGAAAAAAAATGTGGAACGACCACACTGTACGGGCCTACATACTCATGCACAGCACAGCAGTGGCAAAAAAGGTTAAATAACCTCTAATAATAAGAACTGCAGGTTGCTCATGCACGCTGTACGAGGCTACTTGTGCACAGTAGTATAGTACAGTGGCATACCGCGACATGTCTAAGCTTCATTGGAGCTTCATAGAATACCTTACTACGTGTCGTAATATTACATAACGATGGTCCCTGCTGCTGAAACTGCAGATCAAGACATGCATCGTCACGTACTCCTCGTTTTTCTGAAACTGCAGAGAAGTCTGCGTCCAAAATCTTCAGTTTGCACGGTCTCTGCTGGTCGGCCGCGTGTGGTCCCTGTATGTGCTCAGTGCTCTCGTAGTCTCGATGGATCGGTCTGCGAATTCAGCTGGTGCAGCGTGTTAGGCACATCGGATTCAGCACACGCTGACGATGACTGTTGCATGCAGCATAGGAGTAGGTATATATCCTAACCCTTGTGCAGTTGCAGCGCCGTGCATGGCAGGTAAGACATGCATGTAGTAGGATTGTAGGATTCCAACGATATGGTTTTATGATATGATACCGGATGTCTGTTGGATCGGTCGTAGTAGTAGCTACCAGTAGCAGTATGTCGTAGCAGCTTATCTGCAATGTACACATCACGATGCATGCATCGATCAGTGTAGTGGTCCCTGCTTACTGCAAAGTGAGCTTCAGTGTTTAAGATTATTATCAGGCCCAAGACTCCAAGCAAGATCGGACAAATTAAAGGCGATGATGTCCTGTGCTGTACTACCTCGTACCGAAACAACCTCGTACCGAAACAAACACAAAGACAAATGTCTGTTCGCTTGTCTGAATTTTGGAGCAATCTGATGGTTCGGAGGAATGCTGAAGAAATTTATGAGAGAAAAATACTGTTACAGATGAAAAAATAAGCGAATCAAGTCGAGTTTAAGGACACGCGAACGGGGCCAAAGCCATCACGGAGCAAAAGCCATACGCACGACGACATATGATGAAAGAGCATGCGTATGGAGATCGATGAGCTCCATCGATCGCTAAACTCCATGATCTCTCTCTCTCGCTGAATAACTCGATCCATGCATAATGATCACTTCACAGTTCACATGCATGCACGTACCACGAAAAAAAAATTCGGTGAGGACCATCTCTGCTAAAATACCGTGCGGATGTATGGCTGAGATGGAGCCCGTTAGACATCTAGTTACCGTGGGTAGGTTTAAATAATATTGTGGCCCACGTATCAGCTGCGCACCGCGTCCTAACAGTAGAAATGGTCCTCACCGAATTTATGTGGTGTTTGGTTGCTCCTCTAGTCGCTGTCCTATCGAATATTTGATATATGCATGAAGTATTAAATATAGACTAATTACGAAACTAATTGCATAGTTTATGACTAATTCACGAGATGAATCTTTTAAGCCTAATTAGCTCATGATTTGACAATGTGGTGCTACCGTAAACATGTGTTAATGACGGATTAATTAGGCTTAAAAAATCATCTCGTGGAGTACTGACGGATTATGTAATTTGTTTTTTTATTATTATCCGAACACCCCATGCAACATCCTCCCGACACACCTCCTAAATTTTAGTCACTGGATCCAAACACCATCTTATTCCCATTAATCAGGGTGCGTGCCTAACTTGAAAATCTAGGCTAAGGGCCTGTTTAGATTCCAAAAAATTTTACGCAGTACCCGTCACATCGAATCTTGCGGCACATGCATGGAGTACTAAATGTAGATGAAAAAAAACTAATTGTACAGTTGGGTGAGAAATCGCGAGACGAAACTTTTAAACTTAATTAGTCTATAATTAGACACTAATTGTCAAATACAAACAAAAATGATACAGCAGCCGAATCCAAAAAATTTTGGATCTAAATGGGGCCTAAACAAATAAACTTAAGGCTCCATCCAAGGTCGACGAGATCCCAAACAAAAACCACGTACGTACGGCTCGTGATCTGCCTCGGTATCCGCGCAGCGAAGAAAAAGGATTTATATATTTATATATATTCTTTCCTATTGATGATCGTACGACAACAATCCCCGGCCCCATACACCGATCTAGTGTAAAATCGTGATGCATTTTACTTGGGCCAGATAGTAAGTTTTTTCACTCTCTCTTCATCACATCAAATCTTTAGACACGTGTATGAAGTATTAAATATAAATAAAAAAATAACTAATTACATAGTTTGATTGTAAATTACGAGACGAATCTTTTAAGCCTAGTTAGGCCATGATTAGACAATAATTATCAAATACAAACAAAAATGCTATAGTATTAAATACTGATTCCTAACCCTAATCTAAACAAAGCCTCGAGCTTGCTTGGAGAATCTCTCAGGGCCAGCTTTCTTACTCTTTCTTCTCTGAAATTTGACTCTAGACTAGGCCTCTATGTTGACCAGTTCAGATTTGACTGGGGAGCAGTTCAGTTAGATACAACTGTTTCTGCGCATATGCATTAAGATATTCTTCTGCCAACATGCAGGAGCTAGATCTGTGTGACATTGCCGCATTAAGAGAAAGTCTGTGCATTATTAAGATATAAATACTTGCAAATTATTTGAATTGGGTACCATGATCGTCATATGTATCATAAAGCAAGTCAGTTAGTACTCTCATCCAACCTCTCCTAGCTAGTGCCAAACTGAACTTCATTAGAAATATAATGTCAACACTCAACAATGACAAACTGTACTCTCATCCAGCAACCTCTCCAAGCAAGTAGCAGCTAGCTGCGCTAAAATGTGAACAGAGCATAAGAAAGGGAATTGCACAAAACATGAAAATTAGTTAGAATGTCAACACGGCTAATTGAGCTACTAATAATAAAGCCAGTCCTGCATGCAACCTGCATCATATCTATCTTATGTTCATGAGCTAGCAGTTGATCCAATCCATGCATGATCCTCCCCCATCTGCACTCCACCAATGATTCGATAGATGAAAATCATTCTCATGTGGTGGTTCAGGATAAACTAATTGCCTAATTGGGCTTTGGGTGCTGCCAATTGCCTAATTGGATCCATTTGCTCATGATTAGCATGCATGCACATGATGGAGGGAAGGAATCTTTCATCGCCTAGCTACTAATCTACTTGGACTCTGCTTGCAATCTTCAGGTGAGCGTTCACATGAAATGAACTGGAATAATATCGAGGAAATAGTAAAGTCTAGTACATCTGCGATATGAATATATGATTAAGGAATAATCTTGCATTTTCCTCCATTATTCAACGAATTTTGATTTTTATTTTTTTGATATGAATGAACTTTAGCATACCATACCAGGATCAGAATTATTGTAATCATGTGCACTAGAGAGAGGCATCTTAGTAATACTAGTTCTTTTTTGCATCATTGCTTAGGAGTAAAGCTTGATGCCCAATTGCCGATCGATATCATCACCATTCATGTGAAGCCTCCCCACATGCAGATGCAAGCATGCATTCCCGGCTCCCCTAGTTCTTCAGTCCTGCCATGTTCCCGCATGCACACAGTTTGAAACACAGGAGAGAGAGAGAGAGAGAGAGAGAGAGAGAGAGAGAGATTCTTGAACTAGACGAGGAAGATAAAAAAAATGCAGTCAGAGAGCAAAAGTACATGAATTTTTACACGTATATATATCCATCTGCATGCGGATGCATCCTGATGCCAAGCTGGGGGCGCTCAAATTTTTGTTTGCGTTTGTGCAGTTGCAGTGCAATGCAGTATGCAGATGATACCACCTGATGTGCACGCAGCCTGTTTGTTTTGCATTGGCTCCCGTTGTTTTCATCCTGTCCAGCCTCGGCAGTTAAGTTGGATACACGTAAGGCAAAATGATTCTCTGAACCCAAGTCATAG
The DNA here is from genome assembly GCA_904845875.1 of Miscanthus lutarioriparius. Lineage (NCBI taxonomy): Eukaryota > Viridiplantae > Streptophyta > Magnoliopsida > Poales > Poaceae > Miscanthus > Miscanthus lutarioriparius. Next base: position 6,121,608 of record CAJGYO010000019.1, on the reverse strand, counting down.
TTTTCTCCCTTCCGTACATATAGATCGACCTCAGAGAGCGATGATCGAGGTGTTTCAGAAGTGAGATTTAACTGCGCACAATTTGAAAAGGCAGAGAAACAGCTCTGAAAATATTTGACTCATCTAAGGGCAAGATACGCAGCCATTTTGGAATACCTAGAGTACCTAGTAGCTAGTACTACATTGGATTGTGAGTTGTGATATGACATCCTGAATTGGAATGACAGTATTGCAGAAACTGCCTGCTCGCCCACTGAATCAAGCACGCAGAAAACAGGTTCAAGAAGACCCTTTCACCAAAACAGGGGTAGGAATGCATGCAGCATGAGCTGGAAGAACCGAAGAAGCCGGTGCAGAATTCAGTGTGACAAGGACTCGAGTGGAGTAGGAGTAGTACGTACATTTAGTACGTAACAAACTTCGGCGGTGACCCATAGCATTACTGAAATCAAGGGAGGAAAACTGAACATCTACACACATTTTCCACATCAGTGACATCACAACCAGCAGAGCTACAGAGGTGAGGAGACCACAGTTGGTAGCTAGTTCATGCATGCATGGGATCATCAATTAATCTCCATACCCATAACTTGGACATGATATATTGAGTTATTGACCATGCAAGTTCAGCTCCATTACAGTGAGGTCACTCAGTCCTGTCTCTGCCTTGCGTTGTTCAGAATTCAGATGTAAAATTGTTTCAGTTGCCATTGCCAATATATGCAGTAAAGGGTAAAGAAAAATCAGGAACATGGTTTTTACATTGCATCAGGCTAATTTTGATGTCAAAATACACATCCCTACTCTAAGACCCCATTTAGCACGGTTTCTGCTCCTTGCTTATTTTGAGATGAGCAGTTAAAACAGCCTTTTACTATAGTGAACAGAGGAGCCATCAGAGGTGATCACAGTTCTACCAAACGGGGCATAAATAACATTCGGTAACTTTACATTGCTTCAGTTCTGCTAGTTAGTGGTAATAAAAGTTTTGAAAATGCTACCGCACGATTTCCATAAACGAATGGCGAAGAATGAGCGAGTGTGAAAAGATAAAAGAAACATTACGCGCGGATCGAATTATTCGTGAATAAAAAAGCAGAGCTCCGTTCCCGAAAACTAATCATTAAAAGAAGTTAAAAAACCAGAACTTCCATCGATTTGAACACATAAACAATGGTTAAGAGGCTCAAGTCACGAGCAGGCTGCTCTGCTCTGCTGCGGCGCACCGGCGATCCCTTCGCTCCTCCAACCTCCCCGCCCTCCTATATATTCTCGCCCTCCTCCGCCCTTCCGGGTCCTCCACTGTCCTGCCTACCAGAGCAAGAACGCATCGGTCGAGGCATTACTAGCTAGCTCGGCGGCGGCAATGGAGGAATACCAGCAGGTGCAGCAGCAGCATCAGGGTGGGCGCGGGAGCAACAAGATCCGGGACATCGTGCGGCTGCAGCAGCTGCTGAAGAAGTGGAAGAAACTGGCGACGGTGACGCCGTCGGCGGCGTCGGGCGGCAAGGGCGGCGGCGGGAGGAGCAGCGTGCCGAGGGGCTTCTTCGCGGTGTACGTGGGCGAGGAGATGCGGCGGTTCGTCATCCCCACCGAGTACCTGGGCCACTGGGCGTTCGCGGAGCTGCTCCGGGAGGCCGAGGAGGAGTTCGGGTTCCGGCACGAGGGCGGGCTCCGGATCCCCTGCGACGTCGAGTCCTTCGAGGGCATCCTCCGCCTCGTGCAGCAGGGCGGCAGGAAGAAGGAGCCCGCCGCCATGTGCGACTGCTCCTGCTCCTGCTCCTCCGAGACCGAGATCCTCTGCAGATGACGGCTCACGAGACCACGAGACGACGACACCGCCATGAATGCAAGGCCTCGCTCTCGTCTCAATGCTCTGCTCTGAGTCTCTTTTTTTTTGTTTTTTTCCTCTCTCCTTTCTTGGGTTGCTTCTTTCTTTCTTCTTGGTTTTTTTTCTGAAGAAAGGAGGAGAGGTTGCATTGTACTGCACCGATAAGATCTATAATCTGTACAACGATGGGAGGAGATGTAGGATTTTTTTTTTTTAGTTTGCTGATGAGAACAAGGATCTAATGTAAGACAAACCAAACAAAGCTTTGATCTTGCAACTTCTGATGGTTTATGCCACATTGCCACTGTCACAGCTCATGCAATTCTTTTCCACACTGAGCTCATGCAATTCTTGTATCTGCATTTTTTTTTCCTTACAAGCTGAAACCAAGAAGATGAGCATTGCAGAAGATGAATCTAGTCAACTTCAGCATGTGCCATCGTTTAGCTTCCCTTAGCACTGCAAGTCTGAATCCACACTACAGAGTGCAAGTGGAAGATTAGCTGCTTAAAGATTAGGTTAACAGTAATAATTCGCAAAAGTTTGGTACAAATATATATAGGAGTAAACTGCCGTTGTCTGTAACTTTTTATGAATGCAGGGCATCTACTGTTTCGATCCAGACGTAGGGAGAGTTGGAAAATATCTTTTGTTTACTTTGGTTCATGAGATACGCATTGTACTCTGCATACTGCACCGCATTCTTAATATGTGATTCTGTCGTCATATTCTAACCACCATGCTTCACATAATGTTAGGCTTTGCAACAAAACAAAGGATTTTTCGTACATATTCACATGGCAAATAGGCAAGCGCACCTGGCTTCTCACATCGACGACACATGAGGGGATCCTCTTCATCTGCACCTGAATCTTGGGTTCCTGAAAAAAACAGGTTATCTCCGTGTGCATCAGCCCAACTTTTGTTAAATCTCTGAAGCAAATAAACGGTAGATTGGTAAACGATGAATCAGTGTGCACTTTCTATGTGCTACTACCACTGAACTAATCATTGGATTCAGTAGTTTGTTCTACCAGGGCAAGAAATTAGGGCCCGGCAAGGCAACTGAAACATATTTCTGCAGAAGACACCGAGGAACAGGAAATCAGGCTGAAGCTCTCTCAAGTCTGAGGAAGTAGTACAATGATTGGTCTACTTCTACTCTGAGGTAGATCATTGGTCTGTTCTGAAATGGACGTGCCTAGTACCTTGCAGCAGACTACCTGAAATCCTGCATCCAGCATTTCCCAGTGTTGAGTGTTGACAAGTACAATCATTCTACAGGGAGCCAGATAAAGAGACAGTATTGCTGTTCTCGTAAGTGAGTGGCTACATTTTCAAATGTGCAGCCAAGTCTTGCATGCTCATCTTCCGGACATTGCTCAATGCTGTATTTCAGAATGAAGTAACGGACATTCAGATCCAGATCTGTTTGATTTATATCTATCGATCAGTATTCATTTCTGTAAGCATCAATTTGCATTAACTAGTGATGTCCCAATTGCAGGGTCCATGTTCAGTTTTAGCGCAAGTATGGAACAGAGGTAAGAGTCCATCACTAAGAATTGATGAATGTGAATATGGAGAGACACACTACCCCCATCATCACAGATCTCCTACCAACGAAATAAATCAAGCTTGTAAGATGAAAAAAAGAAGTACAAATCCAAATCCAAATTAAAAAAAAAACTTTCCTTTTTCTCGGTTCCTGTAAGAACAGCATGACAAGACAAGGATTCATCCTCTGAACAGGACTGCACCTCAATCAGAAAAATACATCATGAACTGAAGAAATAAAGCTCTATCGTCTTACTGCATATTTCTCTCCTCCTCGATCTCATTATTCTAAACAAAAGCAGACAAAACGCAAATATCGTACGGCCGGTTTGGAACGTTGAAATTTGAACCGAATCTCTCAAGCTTTAGACGTAAAAAAATAGCTGAATTCCCCAGGAGTTCTCTGTGAAGTCTGTAAACTCTTTCAACACGCCATGCATTCAACTACGCTACCCACCCATGCATGCATGTGGCTGCTTTGCTTGCTTGCATTCTGTTTCTGTACAACAACTGCATCGATCGATCCTCGACTGATCTACGCGTATGTCAACAAGCAAATTGTTACAAACAAGAAGGAACCTAGCTAGCTAGGTGTTGTCGATCATCTACCGGCCGACGACGGCTTTCTTCCCCTTCCCGGCGGCGCCGCCGCCGTTCTTTCGCTGGAGGCGGCGCAGGAGGTCCTCGAAGTCCTCCTCGGCGCAGGGCACGCGCAGGCCGCCGGCCTGCGCGAAGCCGAACTCGTCGGCGGCGCGCTCCATGAGGTCCCGGAACGCCGGCTCCTGGAGGTACCCCGTGGGCACGACGAACCGGCGGGACTCCTCCCCGGCGTACACCGCGAAGTAGCCCTTGGGCACGCCGCCCTCCGCCTCGGCCGCCGCCGGCTGGTCCAGCAGCGCCTCCCGGAGCCCGGCCGCCTCCTCGCGCGCCGGCGCACAACTGTTCTTCGCCTTCTTCTTGTTCTTGCCGCCCGCCGCCGACGACGATGTCGTGGACTTGGTCGACGACCGGAAGTAGCCCATCACCATCATCGCCGATCGTAGTACGTGTACGTCGCCGGCGAGTGCAGGCGCAAGCGCAACAACGCCGGTGCACCTATGTATATATAACAGCTGTTCTTGATCGCCGCCTGGTTCAACGGCGGGCAGAGGGCGCGTGGAGGGCTTATTAGCTAGTAGAGTAGGTAATAACCGTGGCGCCTGGGCATGGGATGGTGGCCGCCATGGCTGCGCTGCTGCTGCTTAATTCTGGCGAGCTCAATCGCTGCTGTCTTCTTGGAGTTGGTGGCGGGCAACCACTGCGCGGAGAAGCGGAGGACGACGTGGTCTCCTCTCCTCTTGTTCCTATGATATGATTAGGGGAGGCTCGGCAGACAAGGGAGAGCGACGGTCTTTTATACTAGGGCTGAATGGCCATGGTGATATAATCATTAAATTAAGTTATTATATATAATCGAGGAACTGTGACAAAAGGGTACCACATAAGTTAAAAGACAAGTTTTATAGAACGACGATTAGACCTGCTATGTTGTATGGTGCAGAATGTTGGCCTATAAAAAGACGACATGTTTAACCGATAAGTGTCGCGAAAATACGTATGTTGCGTTGGATTTGCGGTCATACGAGAAGGGGTTGAGTTTAGAACGATGATATACGTGATAGATTAGGGGTAACACCAATTAAAGAAAAGCTTGTCCAACACCAATTGAGATGGTTTAGACATGTCCAACGAAAACCTCTAGAGGCACCGGTACGTAGTGGAATCTTAAGCCATGATAGTAAGGTGAAGAGAGACAGAGGAAGATCGAAGTTGACTTGGGTAGAGGCAATAAAAGGAGACTTGAAAGGATGAAATATACTCAAAGACTTAGCCTTATATATGAGTGCTCGGAAAACAACTATTCATGTGTCTAAACCTTGATTATTTTTGTTGGGTTTCAACTCTAGCCTACTCCAACTTGTTTGGAATTTAAAAGCTTTATTTTTGTTGATGTTGTATATAATCGAGAAATTAATTAATTAATTTCTTAAAGAGTAGTGCATGTCATCCTGTAGAGAACTTTCCTGGCTCTGTTTCCATTGTGAACAAAATCTGCTTTGGAAAATTACCAGGTGTTGCTGTGGTTGTGATCAATATGGATGGATGTCCTTGTACGCCGTGGAATTTCATTTTGTTGGTGGAAATCTTTTCGGCAACGTTTGTTCATGGCAATTGTATCCATTCATTTATTTGTTGCGTTGTTCACACTAATGAAGGAGCATACTTGTTTCCTAACTATGGAACTGCATAATAATACAAGCGCTTGTAGCTCATCTAGTACTATATACTGTGTATATATATTTCGAATTCTCGTGTAAAGCGACAACGATTTAAGTTAAAATACTGCTACCATCTCCGGTTTGCAAGTAGTACTCAATATTTTGGACAAGATTTAAGTCCAGTTTAAACATTGATTCCGGTTCAAAAAAAAGTTTAAACATTGATTATAAATAACTTTTAAAGTACGTATTTAGTTTAGAAGATTAAAGATCATATGCATAGTGTTTTATATTGGAGATGGAGTGCTTTCGTAAAAACACAACATGAAAGCACGTGTGACAGTTAATTATCTTAGCATCAAACGCACCCGCACGCAGCCGTCGCCCAAAATCTTTTTTTTTTCAGAAATAAAAAAATAAAGAGCACTGTAATTACAGGGGGCAAGCAAAGGTAACAGGCTAACAGCGCGGCAGAGCCTAAATTATCCTTCCTTATTATATTATTACTCGTATAAGAAAGCAGAACCTATGGAGAAGTGTATACACATACAAAACCTTTTCATCCTTAGAGCTCGTTCGGTTGCTCTGGATTCAGTCCTCTGAAATGATTCCAGTTGAAATTGGCTCACTAATTTGTATAGTTTTGAAAAGCTAGAATAGTTTCTGGTTTAAATCTAGGGTAACCCAACACAGCCTTACTCAACTTTGCATCCATAGTCGACTAGGCTACACAACCTTTTCCATAATGCATATGGAATTGATAATTTTTTAGTAGTGGTATATGAGTAATTGGCTCATCTTCTAGAGGAGGTGTCTGGATCGGAGCTAAAAAAAAAGTTGCTCTACTTGAGTGGTTAGAGACAGAACAACTTTAACTAAAGTCGAAGCTCTACTAATAAACACATAATGTATATTAATCTGGCAAGGAGAATAAATAAAGTCATTCTCATGGCCTCATCATATGGGTTGACCGTTGACCGACCAAGAGATCGACGAGATGAAGGGAGATCAACGCCCGTGATAAGCAGCCAAATGGAGCAGCGCGAGGGGCCCTCCCCTTCTTCAACTGCAGCTAGCCAATGGTGTTTTCTATAAGTACGGTCGTCCGGTGGCACTCGTCGCCTTTGCTTTGATATTTATTATTATCATCATCATGTATAGGAGTATATATATATATATAAAAGTATGGATGGATTAGCGGTGATTGCCACTTGATTTAGTCCGATCCAGCAAGCAACTGACGTTGACGATCGATCGTGCCAAGCGCACGGAAACTGCATGCGTACGGTTGCCGTGCGCGTAGATTAGTTTAGATAGGGTTCTTCTTCTTCTTTTTTTTTTATTACCTTATCATCATCAGAAGCATTGTTGTCACGAATAAGGGGGTGTTTAGATGCCCCCTCCTAAATTTTAGTCGCTGTCCCATCAGATATTTGATGTACATATGTATGAAGTATTAAATATAAACTAATTACGAAACTAATTACATAGTTTGCGACTAATTTGCGAGACGAATCTTTTGAGCCTAATTAGTCCATGATTTGACAATGTTTGCTACAGTAAACATGTGCTAATGACGGGTTAATTAGGCTTAAAAATTCGTCTCGTGGAGTACTCATAGATTATATAATTTATTTTTTTATTAGTATCCGAACACCCCATAAAACATCCTTCCGACACACCTCCTAAATTTTAGTAGCTGGATCAAACACCCCCTAAGTGTAGCAGAATAGCTGCTTTACGGGAAGGAACAGACACGCTCCACAGGAAGGCGTAGTGAAGTCACCACGCTTGTGAAGGGCGCGTTTGGCCAGGCTCCTGCCGGCTCCTGCTCTATACTGTAGCATAACTGTAGCGCACAGGAGCTGGATCCGGTGGAGAAAAAAAAAACGAGCTTCTCCGGCTCTGACGCGGTTGGTGCGAGAAAAAAAAGAAGAAGAGGGAAAAGCGGATTCGATAAACACTGTCGCTACAGGAGGAGATGATCAGGAAAAGAGTCAAAGCATCTAGAGCCGTCGGAAGCCCGGCCAAACGGGCCCGAAGACGTCCAGCACCAAGCCAAAGCGGTACGTTTGGCAAATAGAGAGGTCGTGTATATCCATAAGTACACGAGGAGTGCCTGGCAGTACCACGTACTACTCGTACACATTTTGGCGTCCTCTTATTGGTGCTGGTGCCATGGATGCCAACGACGAGACAAGCCGCCTAGACGACCGTGCCGGCCGGCCGGCCGGCGAACAAATTTTGATGCGTGCGGTCCTTCGCTCGCTGCAGCGTCATTGTACGGTACGCGCGACGCGAGTGGCCAAACATCAATTTCTTGCAGGCTGCTGCCGGGTACTGGGTACAGCGTGGAAGTGGACAGGAGTACTTCCTCCGTCGTTAAATAATTAAGTTTAACTTAATTTATAAAAAATACGTATAATATTTATATTTTCAAATAAATTTATTAAAAACTAGATTTAAAGATCTTTCTAATGATACTAATTATGTACCATAAATATTAATATTTTTAATATATATTTAGTCATTTATTTTTTAGAAAACAAAAATGATAGATATTTAGAGACTGAGGAATTATGTGAGAAAATAGACTGCGGCCCGGCATGACGATGTATGAAAAAGTTGTATCATAAATATTAATATTCTGTAATATTTTTTAATAAATACATTAAAACAAAAGGTTACTAGTCAACTAAATATAGGATATTTTTCTATAAATTTGGTTAACGTTTGAAATTTTAATTTAGGAAACACACTATATTTTGGAATGGACGAAGTATATTGATTAACACCATGCTTATTAGCCGTATAGAGCTCACTTTTTTTAATTTATAATATACATTTAGTGCATTCGATTTTCTAGCACAAATAGCCACTCAAGAAAGAGGAGGAGAAAAAAATATCTGCAACCAAGTGTACCTAGATATGGTAAATCAGCTAACAAGAGGGTCTTGGGCGCAAGAAGAACATATATACCCCCTTCATTCCAAAGTATACTTCATTCCAAGAATCTTGTAGAGTCAAAGTATCTCAAGTTTAATCAAAATTATAGAAAGAATTACAAAGATTTATGACATCAAATATGTATACTATGGAAATATAATTAATGAAGAATCTAATAATACTTAGTTGGTGTCATAAATGTAATTATATTATTATATAAATTTGGTTAAACTTGAGATGCTTTAACTATCTAAGATTTTTGAAATGACTTATAATTTAGGTATGAGAGAATACTAATAGTACTACACACCACTGACCAATCGGCAATAAGAGACTTTAGAAAATAAAAGATCGAATATACTGTACTACTACTATGACAGAATATAGGAGTATGACTAGCTACAGTGGATGTGGATGGATCAGTCCGTTTGAGCTTATAAGTCAGAATTAACTCTACTTTTTTAGCTATGAAATGATATTTTTCTCTCACAATAAATCCTACGAATCAACGTAGCAGCCCTAAGTCCTGCCGAACAAAGCCCGATTCCACAGTCAAAGGCGAAGGACGCGCAGGACAAAAAGGTACGAAAGCCGGGGAGGATCAGAGTACGGCTCACGATTCGGTGCCCGGCCGCTTTTGTTCGTCGCCGTCGTCACGTCGTCCCCGCCGGACCGGAGCGAGAGAGACGTCTCGCTCTGGCGTGGAACGCACGTTAGGTTCGCCGGTCAACAGGCAAATGTTTAAGCGCAACACAACGTCATCTGCACGCGTTTTCGTTTCTACTGGCGCGTGTTTAGTTGCCACCCTAAATTTCAAAAAAATGCTACAGTAGTCATCACATCGAATCTTACGATACGTACATGGAGCATTAAATATAGACGAAAAAAAAACTAATTGCATAGTTTGATTCGAAATTGTGAGACGAACGTTTTGAGCATAATTAGTCCATGATTGAACACTAATTGCCAAATAAAAACGAAAATGCTATAGTAGCCAAATTCCAACTTTTCCCCGACTAAACACGCGCTGATTTCATTTGCGGAGAAAACTTTTGATACACATATTTTCAATTCTTGCGCTGAGGGGACAGAATTTCATTATAAATATGAATCAAGTTATAGTTCACTTTAATATTATCCTAAGTTATTTTTTTTAAGTTTGATTAAATTTATAGAAAAAATTAACTTATGAAAAGATTAAATTTAACTTATGATAAGAGTAAAGTGAGCTATATAGCTTGGGTGGACGCGAGAATGGTGTGTAGAAGAATCCAACCGATGAGAGCGATACGTGTACATGTCTCACACACACTGACAGCATAGGTACTGTGTGGAAAACGAAGTCCATGTACGTGTCTGAAAATTGATGGTGGTGTCGGCGGTGTGAACAGGAATTTGAGGTGTCGGATGAATTCCAAGGTAAGCAGCCTGTTCGCTGGTTAGATTGAGCTAGGACTTATTAGTTAGTTAATAATATTTTTCTCTCGTAATAAATCAGCATCAGTTAAATTTATCAGTCTATAAACCAACCAACGAAGACGCTCTTAACAATCATTGACTTGAAGGAACAACCTGACGGATGACCCGTTGTCGCCCGCGAATTCAGCATCAGTTTCGCTTTTGCAAGTACGGTACGGTGTCTTCCCGTTTTTCTTTTCTTTTTTCTTATATTATTATCTTTTCTTTTGGAAAGGCCAGCAAGTAAACTGTTTGGCATTTATACTACTCCTATACAGACGAAAGAACATAGCTGGAAAATTCACAGGGCGGTGAAAACTAAACTGCTCCCAAAACCAGGTAAGAAGAAGATTACAGGGGTCTGGTTCAATAGTCAATACAGTGATAATCATGTTCAAATGTGTGATAATCCAGTACAGTTAAATATCTCGCATGTTTCGCAGCTAGCACACATCTTTGTTGCGTCACTCACGTACGGATCAAGAATTCAAGATGAAGCAGACAAGACCCGTGAATGTATTTGGCCCAGGGAATTAGGGAAATGACAGGATATTCTATCAAGCCAAGCCTCTACTCCCTCCGTCCCATTGAGTTTGTCGTTGGAAAACCGTGCCCCCCTCACAATCCCGCTTCCCGAGCGACAATCTTAACGGGACGGAGGGAGTACTCTACACCCGTTTTTTTCTTGGTCAGCAATTAGGTGAGCTGGCGCGCACAGACACACACAATGATTGGCCTTTTTTGCTCCTCTCTCTCTTGGCACTTGCTTGTGTATGATAAGAAACAGCCACTTTAACAGCCTGCCTGCCTGCTTATCATATCCTGTATTTGACTCCATCTCCAACTGCAAACAACTACTCACTCTAATACAGTAATACTCCTACTGTCCTATGATACAATGCTCATCATTTGATTTGCTGCTCATCTCATATGACAACGCAAGATACAACGCTAACTGGTGCAGTTCTGTTCCAGTCATGACATTGCTTTCGATGGAATATGAGATCCCATTGCCCCGTTCGCTTCGCTGAAAAAACAAGACGAAACACAGTTTCGGCTGATTTGTCATGAGAGAAAAACACTGTTCTGACTAAAAAAACAAGCTACAAAGTACGGATTACAAGACATCAACAGGGCCAATCCATTTCCGAACCCTTCAGGCTTCAGCCTCCAGAAGCCGGCCGGGAACTGTATGGAAACTGTGTACGTCAGGCAGAGCACAGACGGCCGGCCGGCACGTTTTCTACTGAGGCCTTACTTAGTTCCAAAAAGTTTTTCTAAAAAATGCTACAGTAACCATCTCATCGAATCTTGCGATACGTGCATGGAGCATTAAATGTAGACGAAAAAAAACTAATTACACAGTTTGGTGGGAAATCACGAGACGAACGTTTTAAGCTTAATTAGTCCATGATTGAACATTAATTGCCAAATAAAAACAAAAATACTACAGTAGCCAAATTCCTAAATTTCACGGAACTAAACCAGGCCTGAGAAGTGGCATATTCCTGCAGAAACCTCCTGCTATGCAAAACAGAGAATGAAAGACGACAAAGTTGGAATAATCGCTTTGGCAAAATGTAGCATATCAAACTCCTTTTTCTAAACTCACCAAAAGCTGCGACTTTCTGGATATCAAAATCATTCATGCATGTAGCACATGGGTTTTTGGCTCAATATGCGGCGATACTAGACCATCTTCGTCAAAGAAAACACCTACCCTTTTCACAATAAAAAATTATCTTTTTTCCTGCTCCCAGAAAAGTTAAGCAATTGCATTGGCGAGAAACAGAGAAAGCAAGAGTTCTTGGAGAGCGAAAGGGGGTGAGTGGAAGCTCACATTTGAATATTTTATGCAGTAAATCTCAGTGCATGTGAGGCTTGACGAGTCATCTCTCTGCATGTGAGTTCTTGACGAGTCCACCTTCACATAACCAAAATCAAAGGGTTAGTAGTAGTAGTAGATAGAAAAGTAAAAATGGTGGCAAGTCATGGTTCCGTGTCCGTACGTACGATTTAGTGGAGACCAACCAGCCTAAACTGGTCAAACAAAATTAGGTGCTTGAAGAAACTGAAACAGACCATGGCTCCTTGGAAGCTGATTATATTAAATTACGAAAAGATTATGCTGGATTGGCTTCATGAAGTCACAAAGGGGTACCGTACCAGGCAGATCAGACGCATGTACGTTAGTCAAAAGCCGCTGCATTATAATGAAGAGAATATCTAGAATACTCCAGATCCATCGAACCAACTGTCAACTGAGAATTGGTAATGAATTGATGATGATGAGAGGAAATCAACTGACCTGCAGGTTTGCAGCACACTTGTTGCTGTCATGTCTCCTAGGCTTCATGGTTTCAATTGATAATGTGAACAAGATGTGAGATGAAACAGGTTAGCCTGCACTGCAAAGTTTGCAGCAAGCTTTCTGATCACACCCTGTTCGCTGATGCTTATGCTGAAATGCTGTGAGAGGAAAACACTGTTCTATGGCTGAAAAATAGTTCTGAATAAGCTCAAGCCAACAGGGCGGCGTCTTCATGGTGCCCCATGACAGCAAGTAGGCTCTGCATATCAATTCCAGAAGGGAAATAAAAATACTAGGGACAACAAAAGAAAGTCACACTCCAGCTACAAGACATCAAGAACGTAATGAAATGAGCAATAGGCTGTAGGGTCACATTCAGAATACTGTAATTGTCGATGTGATTTGAAGAACGGCTGCGACGTCGTCAGCTTGCTGACAGGGAGATAAAGATGCCACCCAGGCACGAGCACGACGGCACTCCTGCATTCTTACAGAATGATTGCAAATTCATGCCGGAGAATTTCTTCAAACGTCATTTTTCTTCATATATTTCTGCAACATGTTTACATGTACAGTATGATAGAAGGCACTGCTCCCCCCAGTCCCTCTACACGTTGCATTGGCAAAAACAACAACAGCAGCAAAGAGCCAACCTATACGTATATACATACAGCTATACATAAAGAATGGGTGTCAAATCCGGTTGAGTCTCTAGCTAAGACCTCATACACGGACATACCTCTTTCTTTCCTGCAAAATGGAAAATTCGCAGAATCTTCCTTTGCAACTATCTTGAAATCGACATCGTCCATGTAACTGATAGTCTGGCTGCTGCAAGCTGGACCTCTAACAGCCAGCAGCCCTGAGGAAATTGTCGTACGGGCTCGCCGCCGGTAGCTTGAGAGACTGTTGTTGGAAGTCCTGACCTGGCTGTGCGTTGTCGCCATTGGGACCGTTCATGTACTGTGGATATCCCTGAAGGCTGTCATCAGCGAATGGATTCGTGCTATGTGCCCCGGCCTGCTTAGAATTGGACGTTCACGTCAATATCTTGTTTTTGGGCCATGTTCGATTTTAAATGAAATTATTGAGGATAAATAAATGGCCTTGCGAATGGGAGGTACTCTACCTGAGGCAACTTCGGATCTTGGAAAAGGTCCAACTCCATTTGGTTGGGCTGGCTGCTTGGCAGCCCTGCCGCTTGCACGCTTTGCTGGAAGCTCATGAAGGCAGACATTTTCTGCTGTTTCCCGATCGTCAGGGCTTCGCAGTGGCTAGTCATATCCTTGAATCCAATGTCTGCTGACACTACTCCAGCCTGAGGTGCTGGTTCTGAACCAACCTGAAATAAATGACACGGAAATCTCAACTGTAATGCAAGGCAATCTCAACATGACAGTACCCCAAGGACAGGTAAACCAAGGAAAAGCAAGGAAGAATGGATTTCTCATACCGTTTCAAGAAGCTGATCGATACTCAGAAGATCTGATGCAGGTACAGAAGATGCGGAAGCTTCTGTGCTTTCTGAAGCTTCCCCAAAAGCATCATGGTCATTCCCCAGGTCAATCAGCAAACCCTGTTAAAAAGAACACATGATTTTAGCATGGAAACTAGGGGATGGATATGTGTCACTGTGCCAGATGTATATACCTCTTGATGGTGACCAGTCTCATGAGACCCTGATGAAGGATTATCAACATGCACTTCAAAGAACTGAGTGCTTGTAGGACACATGTCATCGGGAGTGAAATCACTTAGCAATTGGCTTCTCACATTATGCAATTCCGCCTGCAGAAATAGGAAAGTCATCAGCAGCTGCATGGAACTCGGTCAAAACAATGAAAACAAGATGCGATCAGGAAGGTCAACATTACATCCAGCATATTTGCAATGCTGTTCATGATTGTGGAGACTATGCACTCTCGAGATTGACTTTCTGATAGTTCTATTTCTGAAAGGGACTTCAGTGCATTACTGTTGTCCTCTGGCGATCCATATATTTTTGAAGGATCATCTGAAGAATCCTTGACAGCTGTAAGTCTGCTCTCATCCATCAAATGAAGGAACGGATCGGCCTAAGCAAAATAGCAAAGAAATGTGAAATAAGGCACATGGCATACATGAAGAGTCCTTAGGAGTCAAGATGAAACAGAAGTACTTTGAAAATCAATACCACTTTCCTTCTTAATTGAAAGGCAGAGCTGCCATTGTGTTCAAAAAAAAAAAAAAAAAAAACCACAAAACCTCAGTTGATCTCCACAGTAAAATGAAGATGCAATCAAACTCTAATTTGGTATATCAACAAAAATAAATCAGGAGGCTGCCAAGTCTATGCATCATTGTTGTGATCAATATGTATAGAACACATTTGTCAATTTAAACTCTAAACCATAGGGCACAGAAGGATAGCAAGGGCTATAAGATGGAAAACAAACTTTCCAGGGACAGCTAAACATAAAAAGCTCATGATTTACAAACAAGTAGTAGGGTACATACAAGAGATACTGAGAAAAAACAAGATCAAGTAACAAGTTTGATTATAAGCTTAATTCTGAATCTGACACTCAAATTGGTACCATAATGCGTTCTTATCACTTCCCAACTAATATTCTATGCCATCATTCTGTACAGTCTTGTTTAGGGAGTTACCCTACCATAACCAAAAGAAAACGCAGATAAATAAATGAGGCTTCAAATTTTGATCTTACATACCGCACGATCATTGATCATTTGTTTACAGATCGGGATGAGTGGCAACACATTGTAAGCTCTTGACGAGAAAATAATCATGGCTGTGGACAGAGTAAACAATGACCGGCGCCGACACGGTTGTAATGAATCTGCAAGGTTAGAAAGGACAAAAAAAAAAACACAGACAGTTAGAAAGGAAACAAAATTAAAACCACATTTAAGTATATGTAACTTCTGTGCCATCATGTACGATATGAAGCCTATTTCTCAGAAGTTACATTATATGGTACACTAAATTCTTATTAACTTGTAACACTTTAAACGGAATTTGACTGTATCACCTGCTTCAGTGAGCGAATAGCTCCTCAAAGAAAATGCAACCTGAAAACTCTGAGTAAGAGCCTCAAATGTTGATGCCTGGAAGAGGAAAGGCGAAAACATCAGCAAGTAGGACCTAACAGTTGAATTTCTCTCCTCCCTCCTAAAGGCCCTTATGTTTTGTTTAGGAAAAGAAAAGGCATAAGGTGCTAGTAGTTCACCAGAAGAAACAGGAGGAGGAATTAACATAAGAGCTGCTTATGAATGGGCTTAGGGAACATAGTACATGTTGAAAATAAGAGAAGTAACAGAACACTAAATTCAGACCTCATGAAACGTATAGACTATAGAGTAACAGAAACTTGTGAAAATATATGATTCCTGGAATATGAGGTTAGTTGCAGCAAGTTCTAATGAGCTCTAAAGAAAATTGCAACCCTTTTTGTGTAATACTTCTTAGTTTATACTTTATAGAAGATCATGATTTGTTCCTCACATTGTTGTCTAAACTCACTGAGCAGTTAGCGCTACCCAACAAGAATCGAAGGGACCTATTAAGGGACTTGGGGTGAGGAATAGGGTGGTCCATCATCTTCTCACTGATCACTTTTTTGTTGGTTTGTTGAATTGAATGGGTTGATCCATCAAAACCGCATCCCTCACAAGCACATAATTAGTATATAAGCATGAGGGACCTAAATTTGCACAGACATCTTCTAACTTTAAAATGTGTAGTGCATATTCAAAAATTGGTCTTTATCAGCATATCTAAGCAAGAAACTTCTGGTCTATCATTGATTTTAGGAGTGCTGTAAAGAAAAGCTACTATATAGATTGTAAAGATTTGGAGGAATAAAATGCAGGATTTACAAGATCCCTTTGTGTTCCCTTCCCCCCAAAACATTTCCAGGTCCAAACAGAACTTGCAATCCTACACAATATAACCTCATCTCCACAAGTAAATGTTGGACTGGGTGACAATTGAATAATTACCAGGTTCCTTCCTTACAAGCAGGTATTGATATCAAGGAAAAGAACACCACATATAAAGTAGGATTACCTTGGATCCAGAGAACAACAGAAGCAAACTGTAAGTATGAGCAATTGCTTCATAGTTCGCAGAGGAGTATTTTTCAGGGATGTTGCTTGAGCCCAAATGGATGACAGCAAAAAAGTGTGATCTGACGGGTACTCAGTTTCACCAACACTGATTCCTGAATGCATTAAGCATAGTGCACAAACAATTATTCATGATAAGAAATCTTTTGCTCAAATGTAGCTAATTATCACTTCATACATTCTGGGTAGAATTGATTATACCGTTTCCTCATCTGACTTGTTTGAGGAACTTTGGTCTTCCTTTACAGACATAGAAGGTGCTCTTGAAGACATTGAAGGACCTCTCAGAGATATTGAGGGAGCTCTGATCGCTACTGAAGGAGCTCTCATGGCCATTGAAGGACCTCTTTTCATGGAAAAATTAGGAACTTTCATGCTACGGCGGCGGCTTTGAGACACGTGAAGGTTTTGACTCTTCGATTGTCCGGTCCCTTCACCAACGCTTATGCAAACTATTGTCCTTGCTTTCTCCTTGTGAATTTTCTGAGTACTTGTCCTTTTCATCTTGTCAAAGATAGCAGCCGAAGAAGAAAATACAGAGACAGCCCTAGAGTGTCCTCTGCATGTCATGTTTCTTTGCCTGGCCAGAGGGACTGGCTTGAATCGAAGGGGAAACAGAAGATGGGACTAAGACAATAGCAAATATGCGGTGTGCAGCAACACGAGCTTCATGATCGGGGTGGATCATTGTTAACAGCAACTGATGAAACAGAGCTTCAGGAAACACCTGGCATCAAGTATAGAAGATAGGTTTCAAACCAGAAGAAAGTAATGTTGTCTGGGATTAATTTTAACACTTCAACTCATTTATTCTAACAGCATACCTTATTCTGATATTGCAAATTTGGCACGGAAGCAATTATTTGAGCTGTGCGATAAACAGCAGCTGCAGTTGATCTAGCTACAACAGGAGTGCTCGCAATGTTTTCTAGCATAACTGCCATCATGTCAAGAACTGGCCCAGCATCAGTCACCTGATCAACACAACAAAGTCTTGATAAGTCTTATATGCATTGTGCGTAGATCATATGAAACTAATCAACATATTATACAGACCAAACTGCAAGGAGGGATCAGTTAAAAAATCACATTTACTTAAGTAGCACCATTATATTGTGACACGAAGGTAACATAAAATTTCAGATGGAGAAAATGGCAAATGCACCTTCTTTGACAGCTGAACTAGGCATTCATCTATGCCCTTCCGGAATTTCTCGTTCCATTTTACTAATTCCATATCTTTGCTGCCAAGAGTAATGTGGAATGTCCTTTTCAAATGCCTCACAAGATCACTTATGGCACCTATAGTTGCTGGTGAAGCGATAGCACTGGATTGTTCTGCAAGGGTAGCTGCCACCTCCACGATGCTAAGCTGCATGTCTGGCTGCTTCAACATTGTCTTATGCTCAATATGTTTTATCAGCAGTGACAGCATTAAGTGCATATTTTGTCCTACAGAAATCGTTTAAACAACATAAGTAACCTTACCCGTATACAATATACTTAGACTCATCAACTACAATGCAAAAGTAGCACCTGAGCTTTCTACTAAAAGTTGCATGTCCAACAAGACACACAAAGCAAGTCCATTTTCTGATAACCATGAACTATTGTTACCAAAGTACCGAAACAAACATTCCAAGATGCGGCGGAATGTGGTTGCCTCCCTAGAAAGCTTGGCCATATTGTGCACACAGATTCTGGACCAAAACTTAGGATCCCTGGCATCTTCCCTGAAGCACAGGAGTATGTTTAGGAACCACTTGCTTACTGTATATGAAGAAAAGACAAAGTCAATCAAAGAGTAAAAGTAAGATTATATTACACTGGCACGTTGACTCCTCCCTTGACATTAACTATG
This sequence comes from Miscanthus lutarioriparius, assembly GCA_904845875.1. Lineage (NCBI taxonomy): Eukaryota > Viridiplantae > Streptophyta > Magnoliopsida > Poales > Poaceae > Miscanthus > Miscanthus lutarioriparius. Next base: position 6,103,258 of record CAJGYO010000019.1, on the reverse strand, counting down.
TTCTCCCAAGAAGGAGCCGGAGTGATAATGAAAGGGGAAGGGGGGTGCTCAGCATTCTGGCCTTCCTGCACCAACTGGTTGTCAGCATCATTGGTACTTTGATCATCATTTTGCATCTTCTGAGGTTTGTAGTTTTCCAGTACAACTTGAACAACCTAAAAGATACAATAGAAAACAATCAGAGCTGATGAAACATTTGTGGCTGCAATCTGCTCGCAAAAGTGATAGTTTTAAAGTAACCAAATGAACATAAGCAAGGAACCTTCCTTGCAGTGCCAAATAAAGTTTCTTCTTTAGATGTAATCTCAAGATTGACAGGCACATATTAAACAGGAAAGTAACACAAGAAAAAAAAGCTCGCTTTCATAGTACTTACATTGTCAAACTCTGACGAGATATGAGAAAGCTCCCCATAAACCATACCTGCTCAAAAAAAGAAAACTACATGATATTATGACTGTCAAAGATAATTTTGTTTGAAAATTTTTAATGCTCAGTGGTTATGGCATAATAGAACAATAAGAAAAGCAGTAATCTTTAAGAAGACGTCCTCTGCATACACTGAAATATTTTTTGAAAAGAGATTTAAGTTCTAGATAGCTACTCCTCCATCAAAAACAAAACATGCCATCACCAGGCCGATGCCCAAAACTAAATGCATGTGTGACTGGAGGGAGTATGGGCAGTTACAATAATACAGAACCCACCTCCACTTGAACTACATGTTGTCATGTTTAGTTAATAAAGCAGAAATAGGAGCCAAAAATTGCATCAAATAGGGTTTGAACTTGGGTTATATAGGCAGATATCCACACTCTCACACAACTGAGCTAGGCTTAGTTCATAAGTTATGCATATGAAGTTAGTCAACTCATGAGTAATTATTGCCTTGAGCTTTCATTGCTTGCATCCTAAGAAATGAAGTAAACTGTGAATTAGAGAGTTAGAGTTATGTTGGAAGAATGTTTTAACTTCCTCTTGGAAACAGGAGTATAACAGTTCTCTTACACTTTGAGTTTTGAACTTCCTATTCATTTATCCAGAACTTTTAGAAAGCCATGCTAACATATGACATCAGTTTGATATGGCGCAATCACAGAACCTACCATAGCTGAAAGAGATTGCAGGGCTGCAGCTCGTAGGGCAGTTGCCCTCTCATCTTCTCCTACTTCTTGGGCTATTTCACACAGTCTTGGGACTAGCCCTTCCAAATTGAACTGATATGTACCATCCACCTGGAATAGACAGACTCAAGATCACTAATAATGGGACATACCTATATATAAACTGAATCCTGCTAACGGACAATGGCATCTACTCCAACAGGAATACCTGATTCACAGCAAAATCAAACAAGGTTTCACACCCAACGATGCGCAAATCATCCTGCCTCTTTTGGTCTAAAAGAGTGTGTACAATGCTTAATAGGCTACTTGCAAACAGAGGCCTGAATTAAGAAAATAACAATTACATTTTTAACCAGCAAAAGTAATAATAAAGTGTAAGAAGTATCATTGCAAACCAAATAAAAATATTAACTTCACAGAATCCAGGGCCATATGAGCAAGAGAAACTTGAAAAGAAGACTCACATCTGTTCTCTACAGGAAACAGACAGTCTGCGATATATCAACATCACCACTTTTGCAAAGCCGTACTGCTCACTTCTTAAGTCCCGGTAAATATGTTGCTCCAAGTAAACTGTGATCTGCTCAGATATAAACATGCATAACACGACAAGCTTACTGAGACTGAATTTGACCAAGGAGACAAGGGAACTATACTTGAAACATTAAGTTAGAGGCCAAGAACAATGTCCCATGGGCCATGAGGCATCTCCAGTTTCGAGATAAGTTACACTACTCGATCCTCGATTGCAATTATAATCTGTACTACTACAGTAGCTACAGAGCTAGCAAACTGTATTCTAGCAGCAACAGCAAGAGCAATTCGCTCAAAAGGTCAGAACCTCTACACCTGGCATGGAAACAACAAAATTCAAATTAGGAAGCAAGGGGGTGAACCTTTGGCACTCGAAGAGGGTTTTTTCAAGCGTACTCGCATAACTTCCCAATCCTTCTCTCGTTAGGCTCTTCATCCTGCAACAGAAACAAACATGCTCCTTAAATAAATAAATAAATCCGAGACATAGTTCAAGCGTAAACATGCTCACATTTGACAAAAGGAAAACGGATGCAGCATGTCCCGACCTGTGTTTTGGGGAAGATTTCAGCAAGGATCTTCTTGTACCGCTTCACGGGCATCCGGGACCGCGTTGTGAGCCCGGGGCAGAAATAGCAGAGTGATACCATCCTATACTTCTATGTTAACAATTGAAGAACGTGTCTGTCAGTGCAAATGGCATCAGTGAGAAACACCTCGTGATCCAGATTCCAACAATGAAAACAATAGTGGGTTGATCAAAGGGGGGAAAGACTTCAAAAGGATTTCGGGTGAATCTGTGAAAACTGAACCAGCAAACGATGATCAAATTAAAGCAGACAGACAGTGATTTAAACTGAAGACAACCGCACACAAATGAAACCAAAACTGAAACCATCCAGAAACTTGCAAAACTGGTAACCAGCATTCGACGATCAATCGGCGTCGACGCAAAGAGAACCCAAAACTGAGGACACGATCGATCACCCGCGAACCATCCAGCGATCCCCATCATCAGCGCACACACCAGAATCGACACAACGTCGAGTGAAGCGTGGGATAGAATGCGAGCATTACATTTCTACGTGGCGCCTGCCGGCCGGCGAGTTGGTCGGTCGGATCGAGCTGCCGTGGCACGGGAGTCAGGCGGGGCCGGATCGGGGAATGCGGGACGCCTGCGTCCGCGCCAGTGGTCGTCCTCCGCTCCTCCGCCTCCGACCAGGAGAGACGCGACGCGCGCCGGGGTGGGGGGTGGAGGTGGGGCGGTGGGGCGGGCGGGGAGGGAGGGACGGAGAGAGGCACGCACGCGCGCACGCCCCCGGTTATTCGCGACGCGGCTTTGCCCTCGGTGGCGCGGTGACAGCGGGGGTTGGGTGGGTAGTCGTGATGGGAGGGAGGGGGCGAGGAGGGTGGTGGCGTCCCGCCGTCCGCTCGTGCGTGCGGCCCGGCCGGGGCTCCAGGATCGCCGGGCGCGACTTCCGCCATCCTCGGCGGCGAGAAAGGGATCAGGCCCGCCCTCCAGATTTAGGCAGCAACCCGTGCGTGTTTGCGCGTGCCAGCAGACCGGCAGTTGCCTCAGCCCTCAGCCTATATACCTAAACCGAGGACCTGAGGTGTTTCCGCAAAAATCAGGACACATACGTAAAGTATTAAATGTAAACTAATTATAAAATTAAATGTATATATGCTAATTTACAAGACAAATTTTTTAATTTTAATTAATCCATGATTTAACAATGTGATGTTACGGTAAACATATGCTAATAGCGGATTAATTAGACTTAATAATTTCGCCTCACTGATTAATGAGGACTCCTATAATTTATTTTTTTATTATCATCCAACCACTCGATGTGACACTCCATGTGACACTTTTAAATAGCTAGCTAGACTGGATTTAGAAATAATAAAAAAGATTGGATTTAGAAATAATTAAAAAAACATTATAGTGGAGAGTTATTTGAACTATGAGAGAGTTGTTTCTAAAAGATCGTGCTAAACTAACTATTTAGGAGTCGCTAGCTATTTAATATTTCTCCCTTCTAAAAGATCGTGCTAAACTAACTATTTAGGAGTCGCTAGCTATTTAATCTTTCTCCCTGATAGCCAATAGAATTCTTCATGAACTAGCTATTTGAGAACTATTAGGAACGCCCTGATAGCCAATGGAATTCTTTCTGGACTAGCTATTTAGAAACTATTATGGACGCCTTAGGGTGTATTTGGTTGAGGAATAAGATGGTTCATCTTTTTCTCACTCCTCGCTTTTATTTGTTTGTCAAATGAATGAGTTTCCACCACCACCTCATTCCTCACAAGCTAATAATTAATTCTACATCTGTCTCCAAAAAAATACAACTATATTATGTGTGTTAAAGTGCTTCAAGTCTCTAGTAAACATTATTCACATTTATGGTTTTAAATCAATTTATTATAAAATATATTTCATAATTGATATTATAAATATTTATATTTTTATCTATAATTGGTTAAACATGACATCGTTCGTAATTATATTATTTTGAGGGGACGGAGAGAGTACATGCACGAGGAATGAGTCGATTCCACCAAAATTCATGGGATGAACTCATGATGCATCACTTTACGAAGGATCAAAATTCATGGGAATCTTTTCATCGACCTTTTAACAATATTATTTATATAACACAAAAACTAACAAAAACGTTAAACTAGGCACAAATAATGAACTCCGTGTCATGTAGGAAAGAGAAAACTTTTCAAAACCATGAAGGAAAATCTATGCATTTTCAGTCATATAGGAAATGTTCTCCTTTCAGAAATCGGGCATTATCTCATTCTCACGTACTACAAATTCATTTTCCATCTTGATAAATTCTCACTCTCACAAACTACTATTCATTTCCCATTTTGACAAATTGTTTCTAAAGACTGCTAGTTGATGGATCATGATTTTCAATGAGATGTGCATGATTCATCAAGAATATATGAGTCGTGATTCTTATAAAGGTTCCTTTGAATTAGACAAATGTAATAATCAGTGACTCAATTTTCTCATATTACTAGGAGTAAATAAATTACCCATACACAGGTCTCGACCACCGTACTATTCAAAAGACAAGCCAAATATAGGTTTGACTTAACATTCTAATTCGATTGTCATCTCATATCATTCAATTATTACCAATGTTTCTTAAGCGGTAAAGCGGTTTTACACGGTTGCCCTTCGTTTTAGTGTTTAGGCTGTTTATACACGGTGTTTAAACGAAGTTAAATAGTCTAAACGTTTTATGCTTTTTAAAAAAAAATACATATAATTATATGTGCATGTAAAAAATCAAGTATTCTAGCATTTATACATATTTATCCGAGTAAAATCAATTATTTTGATATGTATATATATTTATGCAAGTGAAAAGAAACAAATATAGATATTTATGCATGTAACATATAAGTGTACACATTTTTAAATATAATAAACTTAAGTATATAAATTTATCCATACAAAACTGAACTAGATTTACCTCATGTTCACCTAAACAACCGTTTAAACAGCTGTTTAGCCTGTTTAATGTTGTTTATCTCCGTTCCGTTTAGGTCCTTTAGACCATTTTTTTTTCATTTTTTGACCGTTTAAACGGTCAACCGTTTAATTTCCATTTACCCCCTAAACAAAACAGTTTACCACCGTTTACTCGCCGTTTAAACGAGGCGAACACTGATTATTACATATTGATACCATACAGTTCTTTAACTGATCGTATCTCAACCCGGCCAAATTCAGGCCAACCTGCTTTATCAGTTCTAAAAACATAAGAAATGGAACCATCTCCTCAATACCAAAGCTCACTACGCACACTGCATGACTAATCCTACTTCTCTCATCCTCTGCTTCCTTCTCATCTTCCAATTCATGTACACCTGAAAAACGATAAACGGAACCATTCTCCATGCAATTGACATAGTTCGCGCTGATCCAGAAAACAGCCAGCATCGGGCCATGCCTCAAATGCTTCTCAAGGGCAAATCGAATATGCATATACTGGGACACATCATACCTTTTATACCCAGAAATCTTATGCATTGGGCATGAAAGTCGTTGTCCCTACAATTGACAAGTGGAGAATATTAATTAACTCGGCTACATCAAGAGATTGAACAGGCTGCTCCAAATAAGATTATGCTTTTTGTCATCATGATTAGTCTGGATACAAAACAAGAAATAAGATTATGTATTATACCTTGAGGTTTAAGTTATAAATATGCTCTGACGGAACCTGTTCGGCTGGGATTATACGATCGTAAATTTCCAGCCGGAACAGTATTTTTCTCTCACACCAAACCAGCCAGCAGTACTTCTTCACGATCCAGCAACGAACAAGCCCAGCCAAACGAACAGGCCGATAACAGCTGCTCCACTCTTCCCAATCTCCTCAACGCACCATTAGTCTGAATAACCTTCACATGCTTCTGCTTCAAATACTTTATGGACAAATTGTCCACAAAACCTCGTTGAATTCGCAGATTTGACTCCAAAGCAGCAATAACTGAGTAATAACTACATTCATCTGCATTTAAGTTTATAGAAATTAAAAGAATTAATAACATTTACACCTGACAATAAATTGGACCTTGTATCGAATATAGAAAACAAATCTAAATGTAGAAATTTACCTTTCCCAGTATCTCGCCTCCCAGTTAAAACAGGTGCACCATAAGCTATCCTATTATTCCAAGTGAACCGTCGGTAATTCCTCTTGTACATCTCTACTGGTCGCATACCTAATGAAAGGGGAAAAAAACATAATTAGAAACTGTTGGAGTATTAAGTGTTTTTCTGGAAATTGAATTTTAATGGAGACAGAACTCCATATGATGAAGCAACAAAGCCCGTTCATTTGATCAAGTCTCAGCTTGTTTCAGCTTATTCTCTCTCTGTAATACTATTGAATCAACCGAAATCAGCCAAAAATTGATCAGCCGAACGGGTTGTTCAAAAACAAGCCCTAAGGTTGAAATGTTGGTGATAGAGTTGTAATATGCAAATAATAATAATAATAATGCAGTGCAGTTCCGTAGCAAGTGCAAGGGGGAGATCCATGAGCAGAGAAATCTCTCTGCTGTGGAAGATGTGGCAGTACACAAAGCAAGATATATGGCACAGGAGACTCATGGAGTCATGTAGAGAAAAGCTTGAAGGCCGAAAGATAGATTCAACGATAAAGTGATAAAATTGAGATTCACGCTGATTAAAAAATAGAAAACCATAGGGGACTATGATTCCAATAATTACCTCCAAATCTCCTAGTTGAAGTACTTATAGCAGCTCCAGGCAATGAGCATCACGAAATCAGCACCCATAAAAAATGAAACGCCCACTGAATGCTTCAAAATGGGAGGAGTGATCGGCAAAGAGCGCCCACCCATAAGAGTCAAGTTAGAGTGACATAATTCGTAAAACTGTACATATCCTTGACCAAATAATAAAAAATGATTAACATCATAACGAGTGGTCACTAGCCTTGACAAATTTTGTTTGAGGCAGCATTAACATCATAACAAGTGGTCATTAGCCTTGACAAATTGTCCAACAAGTGTACAGCTACCAACTTTAAAACAAAACTATAGTGACCTACTGCCAGCTAAAAGCTCTGCTAGATCACTGAAAAAAAAAACAGTGAGCCGCTACAAGTGCAGCTGCTAGCTTTGGCTGCTGATCTCCAATAAAACAGAGCTCTGGGTACCTACTGCCAGCTGAAAGCTCTGCTAGACCACCCAAAAAATTCAGTGAGCCGCTTTTCACTTCTGAACATGAATTGCCTAAAGGGTGAGGGGAATCGATTCCATTGTGAATGACAAGAAGGTGCCAGAGTTTGCATTGGTTCCTGGTTCCACTAATTCAGAGCTAAACATTGGATCAGAGATAAAGCTTCTTCTACTAATACTGATGCTAAATGAGGAACTGTACAGCCTACTAATTATTGGATCATGAGGTATGCCAGATAGGGCAATAAGAATATTGGATAATTCCATAAAAAACAAAGGATGTTGGATATATGAGGTAAGGTGGTTTTCTATGGTAACTGTGTACCTGATAATCTCTATTATGTGGGTTCTACAATTCAGATGAATGGATGAAAGATTGGTATTTTTTTTAGATTGGCTCAGATATATTGAAATTCGCTCTTATCTAGATTTCCTCACTAGTTTCACTTGTAGCTAATGCTTATTTGTTCTCTTTCTCTGTTTTTTCGTTTACAGCCAATCGAAAAAATTTAGATGTGTAGAGAAAGTTTTCATCTTCATTCTTCCTGGTACCGACTGTTTTCATATTCAGTTGTTAGGTGAGCATGTCTAATTTAGATAGGAAAGGTATAGAAAATTGTTTAGATATACAGAAAGGGCACACACAGCAGACTAACAGCTCAAATATTTTCATGTTTCCTAATAAACTACGCCACAGAACAGTCTATATCATCCATGAAATCAGATCAACCTACAACAAACTTTTTAATTTGAGGTGAGTGTTGAATCAAACTGAAATTGGTATCCTCCTATCTTTTACCAAATTGTAACAGGTGGTTAGATTGACTTAAGTTACAGAGATATGATGCCAAAAATTTAGAGATCTGAAACCAATGGTAACAGGAAAATGCTCAAAGGAAATTTGACTCACCTACTCCGGTTCTCTCAGCTAAGTTCTTTCTTCTTTTCTTTAAACAATTCTGTACCAAAAAAAATGGAATCCGTTAATCATTGTGTTTCCATATTAGCAATTGGAAGAATGGTTTTGAATTTGATTGGGTTGTACAAAGAAAAGAAAAAGAAACATGCATGAACCCAAGCATGAGATGGTTTCCATGTTGGGAAAAAAAAACAAAAAACCAAATAAAGTTCAGATTCAGATATTTATCCACTCATGACTACTGCACAGCTCCAGTCAGCCTCTGGTTGACCTGGAACACAAAAATCTTTATTTCTTGGCAGGTTGATAATTCAAGTAGCAATAGAATTTTGGACAAAGACACATTAAAGCACACCATTCAAACTAAGCTACTGAAGAGGCTAACCCACAGTCCAACTTCTGAAACCAGTTTTCCAATCATACTAACTCCAATTCCGTTGATTCTTCGTCATAAAATCATTACGTCAAACCCTATCCATCCATACCAGTTCTATATATAATGTTTTGAGCTCATTTGAATTGAGGACTGCTTTAAATTGACCAATTTCAATATGTAATTGTTCTGGGTGTCTTTCTTACCCACAAAAAGGGTCTTGTGTCTGGCACCAGGCTGATATGTATCTATGTGAGCCTGCCTAACAGCGAGGAGGAAAAGGATTCAGGAGAAGGCAATAGAACGTGTAATGCGTATTTGCTGAAAATTTTAATATTATACTTTCCGAACATAGCAGAGAGGTGATATTTCAGCACAAGTCCAAGAATGCAGCAAGAATATCTAAGCAATAGTGGCATGTAAGTTAACACCTTAAAATTTTTTAGTGCCTTTTCTGTAAATTTGCCAAATAGTAAGAACAGTCATAATGAAGTAAACAGTGTTTACGGGTTACAATTTTCAGTACTGTGGTAGTGCTATAGAAAATTCAAATGAGTGATAACAAAACATAACTCTAACTAACTGTCTCATCATCACATATCCTGATCCCATTTGCACTGCCTATCGAAATGCCACCAAGGTGGGGAGGATGAAGAGCAGAAGGGCTAGGAACATTCAGTGCAAAGCACACAGAACTGCAGGCGCAGATCCAGTAAAGGACATGGGTGTAGGAAGCGTTGAAGAAGTTAGCCAATAAGCTTTGAAAGGGGTCGAAAAATTAGGAGGCATAATACATGTACACAAATGTAATTAGATCAGATCCTAATACAAATAACCAATTAGCTTAATTTAGGGTTGGGTTCTCGGTTTCGCACAGCAGGAAGGGGTTGGCACACCTGGTGGCTGCAGCGAGCGAGGAGGAGCAGTAGCGCTCTTGCTGCTGCTGCTCAACGGGATGCGGCCGCTCCTCGCCGGCCGTCCCTGGAGCTCCCGCCGAGCAGGACGGGGCCGAGAAGGATGAGCGGGCGGAGTCCTGAGGCTGAGCGGGCCCTAGGGTTCCGGCCGAGGCCCGAGGCTTCGCGTCCGGCGGCCGGCCACGGTCCAGCGTCGGCGCGCTGGCTGGGGCAGGGGCAGGGCGCGCGCGGGCGTCGGCGGCGCAGGGCGGGCGCGGGCGGCGGCGTTGGCGCAGGGGAGGCCTTCGAGTGGCGAGGTGGAGGAGGACGCCCGACGGCAGCTGCGTTGCGGCGACAGACTCGAGGGTGGGTGGGGGGTGTGGGCGGCGGAGGGTTTTTTTTTGATTGATTGGTACAACTTTGCAAGTTTTCAAATATCGTTGCTGCTGCTTTAATTCCGCGCGTGTTGTCGCAGGACCTCTAAAGAAATTTTAAGTTGAAATCTGATCGTAAAAGGGCACATCCACTTTAGCACAAAACAAAACGGTGATGAAATGTTCCGAAGAAACTGCTTGGTGACATAATTTAATCGTGTTTCTTTGGTTGGTTACGGCTTACTACCGATAAGTTTGGTGATATTAGTTTATTAGGAGAGGAAAATATCGTTGGTTACCGATAAGCTTCGATTAAAATCAACAAGCGAATATGTTGAATATTGCTATTGTACGATGAAATTTTGGCACGTTGTAAACATTATAGAGCCTATTTTTCTTTTTTGGAAAATAATATAGCCTATTTATTAGCATAAGTCGAACGAGGTCTATAAAATAATTTGACAATGACTACCAAACGGTCTATATAAAATATTTGGACCTCAAATATTGCTAAAAAAACTAATAACCATAAATTAGCACAAAGGATAATTAACGACAATATTGGGCTTATGCAATGGCCCATATCAAAATGGTACATGTGTGGCTTGCTCGGTCTTCCAGGTACATGATGAAGTTTTGGATAAGATAATTAGTGTATTGCTAATTGAACCCAGTTAATTATATCAAGTATGTGCACGTTTCATGGCTGAAATGGGTGAATGCACAAGCTAATTAATCCCTTTGCAAGAAGATGCATGCACGTGAGTTGTTTGACTAGCCGTGCATACGTGTGTATATAAATACTTGTACAAATACAAGATTGTTGCGGCACATATTTTGACTTGCCCAATGCCCAACATGCACCATGCAACCTCACGAAAATTTGTTGCGGCACATATTTTGTTGCCGGGCCTTTGGCAGTGTTCGGCTGGCTGGCTGGCCGGCCACCTCACGAAATCACTGTTCACGTACTGTCAGAACAGTATTTTTTTCTCATAACAATCAGCTGAAACAGTATTTTTCAGTCCTATCGAACAGGCCCGGCAGAGCCCTGTGCTTCCAGAAGCTTCCCGAGAGCACTGGCCACAAGGTTCAAAGTAGTGTTTCCGATAAATTCAAACGAATAATACTCTCTCCTGCCTAGCCTCTGTGCATGTATGCCACAGTGGTCTCCAAGTTGGGCCACTGATCAGTGACATTGTGCAATCGTCTGAATGGTTCAGTAGTATGCGATGAGATAAGCTCGCCAAGCATGATATCAACTACCAAAAAAAAATGCACAAATAAACTGAGAAAGAGAAAAGACCCTAAACCATGAGCTAGCCAAAAAAAAAAAGACCCAAGCATGACAGGGTGCAACACATGAATCTCATGAAGAAAATCACCGTGACAGAAAAGGAGCATTTTATTCACGATCACATAACAGTAAAAAACGTCAACAATTAATTATCCATACTACCTGACAATTAATAGTGTTGACTGCTTTGCTAGTTGCAGCTTTCTGTCATTAGTATTTTTCACTACGCATTTTTAGTAACTCTTCCTTCTATTGGACAGGGTTTGTGCATACCAGTCTCTATCCTGTAATCATGTTGCCTCTTATGTTGTCTGGGGTCTACATGCAGTGGACGTGCATTCGGTCTTGAGGCATATTCGCGTACACATCCCTTGCCCTTTCCCTCTTTCTTTCATTTGTGTTCCGAAGATGCCATCTGCATGAGCGATTTCGACTATTAACAAAAACATGTTATTCCTATGCATCTCTGAAAGTGCAAAAGATCCTACGTAATACATCAGTAGTAGCAAGGTGATCAGGGAAGTAAAGGAGTCAGAAATGCATTTCCAGTGTCATTGTAGCTACGCACAAGTCCATTCAGATTGTATTTCACAAAGAAGAAGATAAGACGGGCGACACAGGTGATTTGGGCGGTGCGGGCCATGGCGAGGGGAGCGGTGTGTCCTCGAGCGAGGGTACACCATGCGAGCGGGACGGGTCCGAGCGGTGGGCGCAGGCTACAGCGGCTGGCTCGTGTGTGCAGTCAGGAGGTGAGTCGTCTCCGTCATCCACGGACACGGTCTATGGCTCGACTCCTCTGCAGTCGCTGTCCTCTAGCTATGGCGGGCGGCTGGTCGGTGACGGACTAGGGTCCTAGGGTTCATCACGGGGTATTATTTGGATGGGTCTGGGATGGTCCACGATATGTTGAAGGACGTGAGATAAGGTGGCGTGGACTTCAAGCTATTTTAGATTAACTTAGTCGGTTTACTATAAAATCTAAATTTTGTAATAGGACTAGGATTCTTCTCTTGTAACCGACTAGGACTAGATACGTGCCATTACCCTCTCTCCTATATAAAGAGAGGTACGGAACACCCCTTTAACCCTAATAATCATATAATCAATGCAACGCAAAAAACTACACGTCGCCTGAACGTAAAGGCTATTACTCGACAAGAGAGACCGAACTAGTATAAATTGTTCGTCTCTTTACATTTACTGTCGAGTTCTACGTACGCCGAAGCTCTTCGAACATCGTACCAGGTAACCCCGTGACGAGTTGCCGACCATCAAACACCGATAGCTGGCGCGCCAAGTAGGGGCTTTCGGCGACTTCGCGATCGAGAGCTCGACGGACCTTGACGACATGATTTTCTCGTGGTATCACCTTCATCTTGACTCCTCGGATGCGTGTTGACGGTAGTTAACAACCATTATAAACCGTCAATATAACATATATAAGGGCATAAATATAATCACCAATGAAGGTTTAGAGGTTTAAACTAACAAATTCCACGAGTTTTGGTGAATCTGTATTTTCTACAGGGTTTATTTAGAAAACTATCAAGGTGGACCTATATATCAGATTTAATTACGCTTATCTATAGCAAAACGGACACAGAAGACTCTAGAAGACTCGAGAGGACTCCACATCAAGCGGAGGGCGAGGCGCCGCCAGTGGGGCTGTTATGGCATAACCGCCTAATCTAATGTCCTCCCAAGAGTACTTATCTTCCATTAGACACTAAGTACCCAAGAGAGTGCACTAAATCGTGTCGTAGTTAAAGTCGAGCACATCCCAAGAAAGAACTCAAAAATCCATATTTTTCCATCAGGATCATAAATGAGAGAATAAAGCTTATAATATTCTTAACCATTTCTTACATCACTTTATTACAATATTAGAGTACTTAAACAAGTTGAATGCAATAGTGAAATTAAGACAATTTTAAATGTAAAAGAGTTTATATATTTTAGGTTCATATTTTTATCTTGCAGCAGAAAACAACATATGATCAAAGTTACAACGGAAATGAAGATTAATAGTGAATCCTTAACATAGTGAACATTTATAAACTAGTTATGATGGTAGGTCATAAAACTTTTCTTCTAAAAACTTTTAGTGAGGGTTATAAATAAATATGGCAATCATAGCGTGAAAGGAATCCTCTCTGAGCCCACTAGGAGGTTTCTACACACAAGAGTCAGCTCTAGCATCCACCTTTCACTTGCAACAGGGGGAATAAAAACCTGAGTACTCGATTGTACTCAGCAAGACTTACCCGACAGGAAGAAAATAAAAGACTCCAAGGATATGAAAGGCTATCTGGCTTGTGGGTTATTGCATCTGCAGGAAGTATTACTAAACGTACATCCTTATATTCAATTTTATTAGTAGTCATCATTAGTTCATTAACTAACCATTCTATGTAAGCACCTATGCTACTTTCAAGCAGGTGGTAAGCAATCAGAACCATTTTATCATCTTTTATATTCCAGTTCTTACTACGGTGCTAGACCATAGCCAAGTCATACCGTCTCACAGAAACAATGATTCACGAATCAATGTATCCCAACTGGGTACCCTGAAACACACGCCTCGCTTGTACCCCAAGCACAAACAAGACCAACCCGTTCCACTCCTGTCAAGGGGTCTAGGTCCTCGTCCAAACTTGGACTCTAAGCCCCCAACACATGAGACCTGGTCTCAGTATGGTGCTTAGACCTCCACCTAATACTCACCCCTAAAAGTCGGTTCGGAAAGAACCGGAACCCATAACAAGAGAGCAACAAGTCTTTCCGCTCCCATAAGCAAGTATGTGCTCAGGGTAATAAATCTATGACCTGACTACCATCCACAGCGATAGACGGTCCTAAATCGACATAGGTGGAACAAGTATAATCCGAGCCTCGCTCGAATGCCTATCCAAGCTAGTTATATATATGCAAGTGGGTTTCATTCAACTCCTCAAAACTTAATGCACAAGCATAAAATAAAGTACAGAATATTAGAGGTTATGCACTGGGGCTTGCTTGGGCAAAATATAACTAAGGATTTGCATTCCACCTTGATGACATGATCACCAAGGCACCATCCTCCTGCTACTTCGATCGACTCCAGATCCATTGTTTTCCTATTATGATATTTGCAGATGCAGCACAGAAAACGTAATTAACCAACGACAACCGCAACTTTAAAACACTATTACGCTTTGCAAGCTAACGAGCTAGCTCTAATGACTAACACACTAGGCTACGTATCCACGTTGTCAAGTAAGGCTTTATTTCCACAAAATGTTTAAGTTTTACAACCCCAAGGTGTTTTAGCATTTTATTGATTATATATATATATATGAACTAGGGCTCATTTAGCTACCTTAGCAAACTAATTATTACGGAGCTCAATGAGATGGTGGAGGCGAGCGTTCTTCCTGATCGTGTCACCGCCGGATGGCATTCGGCCGATGGTGAGCCCTATCCGATGGCACACACCGACGAAATCGTTGTATTCGAAGATTATTTCTAGCGTGGATTAGGGCTTTCTGTACATCCTTTCTTGCGGGATCTATTGGAGTATTGGGGAGTGAGCTTGTGTAATCTTCATCTAAACACTATTTTGCACATTTCTATATTTATCCACTTCTGTGAGGTGCATCTTGGCATTCTTCCCTATTTCAATCTCTTCCGACACTTTTTCTGGCTGAAGAAGAAAGGAGGGGGTAGTTCCAAAGTTATCGGCGGTGTGTATCTATAGCTCTACGATAGGATGGTGGGCGAATACATTCCTGTGTCGTTGAATACCTCGCTAAGGGGTGGAATACCATGTGGTTCTATATGAAGCAAAGCGATCCTGCCATCCGATGCGATATCGATCAGATTCTAGAGAATTAAAGGAGCTGGTCAGAGAAACCGACTAGTGCCAATATGGAACAGGTGAAGGAGCTCCTCAAGCTAATGAGGGGCATGAAGATGAGCGGAGTGGTGGTGGTGGTGAACTTCATACTGCGCCATGTCCATCCCTGCAAGGAGAGGGCTCATGCGGGCTTTGACTTCAAAGGAGATACTGATGGCACCCGGGAGAGGGCGGAGAATCTAGCGAAGGAGGCTGTGCTACACCAGGCCACTGAACTATTCGCTCCAAACGTGTCGTACACCGTGCTGGGGCAGCCGAAACCCTTCAACTGCACGAACCCACCTCCTCAGGTAAAAATCTTGACTGTTGTTCCTAGTGCTTGTTATCCCATGCCGGCGCCGAGCAGTGGACTGATTTGCTTGTGGTAAGATCCATTGGTAGGAATGGGCGGCGTACTTCTTGGGCATGCCGAGGAGCGATTGGCCAAAAGCAGTGGACGCCAGGCCGACCACTCATCCAAAGGAAGGTGCCGTCAGCACCTTGTCTGAATCCAGAGGCAAAGGTGCTGGTCGAAAGGAAAGCCCCCCCCCCAATATCAGAGAAAGTTCAGGGGAAAAGGGCGGCGAAAGATGAGCTGGCCTGAAAGAAGAGAAGAACAGCGGATGTAGCTCCCCGCAAGCCGGTCAGCATCTCATTTGGTGATGATTGGACCGCTCAGATGCAAAGTGCGATGATATTTGAGTGGTTGGACGACGATGGGGTTCCAGTACCTCCCCCTCCGAGCATTGAAGCGTCATCGCGCAACACGCGCGTGGAGGTGCAATCAAAGGGAGGGGAAGGAGTCCCCGAGCAGCAGGCAGAGAAGACACCGACGGCAGGGGCCGCAAGACCTCTAGCCCAGGACACACGGGTTGACCCTAGAGCAGTGCTTGGGTGCTCGAGGAGGCAGTGCCGATTCAGAACTATTTATCGGGAAGCTGATGTGTAAGTATCTTTGCCTTATAATCGGTAGCTATCTGATTTTTATAGTTGCGGTGATCGATGAGCTAATCTGATACAGAACGGAGTGCGTGGAGGATCTAAATCCTTCAGGCCAGACTAGCGAGCAGCCGGGGGAGGCATTGCGGGTAGACTCCATCCCAGAGTCCCCGAGCACTCGTTGGTTTGAGGAGGATTCGACCATCATTACTGATGGAGTTGGAGGTGGAGAGCGGTCGGCGACAATGGCGGGCGAGTTGTTGGAGATGCTAGGAGCAACGACGAGAGCCACCGAGTCTTCGAGGGCGGAAGCGGGAGCTGTCGACGTCATGCCAGAATTGGGGGCACAGAGGCCGACAGCATTGGAGGAGCAAGCGGCACACCCTGAGATGCCGCAGGGCATGGTTGATCACTCTATAAGACCACCGAGCCCCCAGGGAGCGTCACCAGTTGTGGAGGAAGAGGACGAGGTCGAGGAGATTGAGCGTGAAGGATCATGATCTCAAACCGTTCGCATCTTCCACAAGCGAGGGGAGGAAGTTGTGGTCGTGGAAGAGGACACCACTAGGGAGGTGAAGAGGCTACGGTCCACCCTTTCCACAGCTATGAAGCAAATTGAGGTTAGTATTGCGTCAGCAGTGTCTGTCTTTGGCGTTGGAGACTATGGTACTTTATAATCTTGGTGCTTTGCAGGGCATAGCATGAACTGTCATACAATGGCAGCGGTTGATCAAAAGGATGTAGCCCCTCGCTGAGGAGAACGAGAAGCTGAAGGAGGCGATGAAACTAATGGAGAAGAACATCCAGAGGGCCCAGCGCGAAAGGGATCTTGCTGAATCAAACACCAAGGACCTAGAGTACTAAAAGGGCACCTTATCCGAGCAGTTGAAGATTGTCTCCGAGTAGCTCTGAGTAGCTGGAGCGCACCTCTGAGCAGCTGAAAAGCGTCTCTGAATAGAAGAAAGATACTATGGATCGGTGAATTTGTTCTACATTGCCGAACAATTTTGATGTTGTTGTCGATCGTTACATTTGTAGAGCAAGATGCGGAGCTCGGTCGATTGCGTCAAGTCATCGGTCAACTCCAAGAGGAGAAGGACAAAGCGTCTGGGTGAGCGAAGAAACTGGCTGAGGATCTAGAAGGTGAGTAGTTTGTGGCTGGAGATGTTGCTGATATGATTTCTTCGTTTGACGAGTCCCTTTGGTGTCTACAGAATACCGTCGAAGAACCAAGACACAGTTTGACGTGCTGGAGCTAGAGGTGAAAATCTAGAGGAGAAAATTTGACGCCGTGGTGGCCGGAGTTAGGCTGGTGCTCGACTATATTGACATGAGGTAGCTCCTCAGCTCAACGATAGGCCGCCCTATCCGGACGCCATCATTGATAGGTGCAAGGTGGCATGGGAGAACTTGAAAGGCTTCAACCAAGACATCGTTGTCTCCATTATAACACATGCCCTGGTGGTGGTCTGGTCTCACTACCCTACCATCAATCTTTGAGTGATAGGGGCTAGATTTGCTAGAGGGACGGGTGCGACGAAGCAAGAGCAGCTGAAAGATGAGGTGGAGGATGCGGCGAAGAGGCTGGCCGGTGATGTCGATCTATTCGGTGAGGTAGATGGTGAGGGCCAAGCTCAATAACCTGAGTGGAGAGGAACCTATATGGTACAACTAGAAAGAAGAGTTAAATGCACGTGGGCCTAAGCAAACATTTGTGTATTTATATAAATGTTGTAAGTACATGACATGTGCGTGTTTAGGCTGCTTGCTAGCTCTTGCAGTGAAAAAGAGATGCATTGTTAACCCTAACACATTTATACGTGGTATAAATAGCGTCTGAGCAGTTAGTTCATTACTAGGCTCTTAGCCTTGGCTAGCCCGTATTCCATAATGTCGAGCGCTAGAGCCCGTGCACATGTAGGAGGAACAGATGTGACCGAGGAACCACCGCCGACCACCCATAACACAGAGTGCTGGAGCCCATAGCACGTGTAGAGAGAGATCAGAGATAGGGTTTTCTCCAAAGAACACAGAGCAGAACGTGTGCTGTTCAATGGTTGGCGGAATATCTTATAGATATTTTAGTATGGAGAAACGGGGCGGAGCATTTATGGAGATCATGTATAATTATTGAAGCTTGTTAAGGAGTAGCTTGGAGCTGGTAATTGTAAGTGGAGATTAAACTAGAGTGGAGAAATAATGGAGACAAATTATGGCGATAAAAACTTCATTCATTATGGAGTGAAGAGTACATATCTAGAGCATTTCAAGGATAGAAACGTATAAGGTGCTCGATGTGCCATGAATTAGGGATATCGATTCCCTCCATGTCACATAGCCAGTAAGACCTTGGTCGGGTAACTTCTTTGACCACGTAAGGCCCTACCCAGAGGGAGGAGAGCTTGTGCATCCCTTTTGTTTTCTGCTTTCTACGGAGAACGAGGTCGCCAACTGTAAATGAATGACCTTTGATATTGCGATTGTAGTATCTTCGCAGGCCTTCTAGGTATTTGGCTGTGGGGATGCAAGTGATCAGGCGTTCTTCTTTGGCTCTATCGATGTCCTTTGTTCGAACAGCTGTGGCTTGCTCTTCATTATAATGTTCCACCCTAGGTGCTCGAAAGGCAATGTCTGCAGGAAGTATGGCTTCTGAGCCGTACACAAAAAATATGGAGACACACCGGTGTTGCGACTAGCTTGAGTGCGCAATCCTTAGACCACAACAGGGAGCTCTTTGAGCCATTTGTCCGAATGCTTTTCCTCTTTCTGATATAGTCTCTTTTTGAGGGCATCGAGGATCATGCCATTCGCCCATTTGACCGGGCCGTTGGCTCTAGGATGGGTAACAGAGACGTATTTGATGGAGATGCATCAATCTTCATAGAAGTCCCCAAAATGGTGACCAGTGAATGTAGTTCTGAGGTCAGTAATAGTGCTGTTCGGGAGACCGAATTTATGGATGATATCTTCGAAGAGCTCGACTGCCTTCTTTGAAGTGGCCAAAACAAGCGGCTTGTATTCGATCCACTTGGAGAACTTGTCAATGGCGACGTATACATACCGAAAACTGCCTGGCGCAGGCTTGAAAGGCCCGATCATGTCTAGTCCCTAGCATACAAAAGGCTAAGAAGCTGGGATGGTATGCAATTCCTGAGCATGCACGTGTATCTGCTTGGCGAAAAATTGACATCCTTCACAACGTCGGACGAGGTCTTCTACATCGGCAATGGCCGTTGGCCAACAAAAACTAGCTTAGAAAGCTTTGCCAACCATGTTTCTAGAGGCTGCATGATTGCTACAGGAGCCAGAGTGAATTTCAAGAAGTAATTTCACTCCCTCTTCTTGGGTGATGCATTTCTGCAGAATCCCTTCCTTAGCCCTTTTCCTCATCAACTTCCTGTCCACCAGCATGTAATGCTTGCTGTGACAGATGAGGCATTCAGTTTTTGTCTTATCGGTGGGTACATTGGTGCTGATGAGGTACTTGATGAACTGTTCCCTCCAATCTATGGTCGGCAAAGGTACTGCGAGTACCAACTGCTCGGCGAGGGAGGGGGGATTTCTTGAACTTCCTTCTCTTCCTTAATAGATGGTGTAAAGAGGTCTTGAATGAAAACCCCAGGTGAAATTGCGGCGTGAGAAGAGCCTATCTTAGATAGGTGGTCGGCGAGCTAATTTTGTTCTCGTACCACGTGGTGGTACTCAATACCGTAAAACTTTCCTTCGAGTTTCCTGATCTCGGTGCAGTATATGTCCATCTTCTCACTGGAACAAGGCCAATCTTTGTTGACTTGGTTGATGAACAACATGGAGTCTCCGTATACCATGAGGCATTGTTGGAAGCTAGAAAATGAATTTGGAGGACGTAACAGAACTTGTCCTTAGTTGGAGTAATGAATAAAATGCCAGCACCAGCACCGTTAATGTTGAGGGCACCATCGAAATGCATCACCTAGTGCTCGAGGCAAGCAACGGGGATGGGCTCTTGGATCTCAGTCCACTCAACGACGAAGTCAGCCAGCGCTTGTGACTTAATGGTAGGCCTGCTTTTGAATTCTATGGAATAAGTGCCGTGCTCGACTGCCCACTTGATGATGCGTCCATTGGCCTCTTTGTTACGGAGGATGTCCCCTAGAGGGAACTCGGTTACCACGATGATCTTGTAGTACTCAAAGTAATGGCAGAGCTTGCGTGACATGACTAGAAGGGCGTATAACAGCTTCTAAACCTAAGGGTAACGAGTTTTGGACTCATTAAGAACCTCACTGATGAAGTAGACCAGATGCAACACCTTATAGGCTTGTCCGACCTCCTCACACTCGATGACAATAGCTGTGCTAACGACGCAAGAAGTGGCGACGATGTAGATCAATAGGGTTTTGTCTGGCTGAGGCACCGTCATGATCTGGGGCTTCGTTAAAAACAACTTGAGCTGCTCAAAGGCCGTATCAGCCTCCTCCAACTAGGAGAAGCGCTCGGAGGCCTTGAGTAGTTTGAAGAACAGTAGTCCCTTTTCGCTGAGGCATGATATAAAATGGCTGAGAGCAGCCATGCACCCTATGAGCTTCTGTATATCCTTTACGTAGGTCGGCCATTTCATATTGGTAATGGCAAAGACCTTGTCGGGGTTGGGTTTGATACCGTGGGTCATGCTGCTCAAGTTCTCCATGTTGTGAAGGATGGTGATGATGCTTGCATATTTCTTTTGTGGTTGCATGGAGATGATCTTCCTCACGATGTTCGCATCATATAGCTTTGTTAATTCTATTGAATGGAGCTCATTGATAATTAGATTCAAACAAGAATACATATCACGAACAAGCTCATCATCATTCATTGTAAAGGAATCATAATTTTGTTTAACTAGACAATGTGTTTACTCACGGACATTAGATGTGCCGTCATGGAGCTCTTGGAGTTTTAACCAAATTTCATGTGCCGTATTTAAAGTGAACACTAGGTTAAACACGTCCATACTAAATGATTCAAACAAGCAATTTTTAGCTCTAGCATTGAAATTAATTTCCTTTTTTTCACTCTTCGTGGGTTTATCGGGATCCTTAATAGTTTTCATCTCGTCACGAGTGACTCTCCAAACACCCAAATCAACTGCCTCAAGGTAGCAAGCCATTCTAGCTTTATAATAGGGGAAGTTGGTGCCATCAAAGTGCAGAGGCCTAGAGGTATCAATCCCAACCACTCTAAAAAGTATCGGCTCAATGGCGGTTAAGCCAAAGGTCCAAATTGAGCCAACCGGCTTTGATACCAATTGTAGAGGACCGTGACGCCTAAGAGGGGGGTGGAATTAGGCAACATAAAATTCTAACTCTAAACTATGGCCTCTTTTTCTAACCTTATCAAAACATATGCAAAAGATAAACTACCTAAATGTGCAACTACGGTTTTGTTAGTGTGTTTCTATCTCTACCGCAAAAGGAGTAATGTAATCAATATAAATGTAGAAGCTAAAGAGTAAGGTAGAGATATGTAAACTCCCATCGATGACTCTGGTATTTTTACCGATGTATCGAGAAGCAAGCAAGCTTCCCCCTAGTCCTCGTTGGAGCCCCTCGCAAGGAATCACTCGCAAGGGCCAAGCTCCTAGTCGGGTAACCCCGTGGATAGCCTCGGGCCTTCCCCACGTGCAAGTGGGTCTTCGACGTGCCTTTCGGCAAGCCTCTCCCGGATGCTCCCCGCCGTCTTTACTGTCAAGCTTTTGGCCGAAACGCCGTGGGCCTTGTTCCCTCCGGTACACGGTGGCGGTCACACCACAAACGCGGTTAGTGTCATCTCACAAGACTACAAGCCCCTATGATGTACAACAATGGTGCGCGCAAGCATCAAGTGGTAAGAGGTATGTAAACCTCACTAAACACTAGGCCTAAATCTAGAGCAAGTGCATAAGCGGTGGTCTAATCAACCTAAGCACTTCGCAATGCACCTACGCTAACCACCTAATGAAACACTAAGCACTATACAAGTGGAGATCACTAAAATGATGTATCAACACCCTAGATATGTTTCCTCAGCTCCACACACTTCATTTGCTGGTTGGGGGGTCTATTTACAAGCCCACTGAGAAAGTAGCTATTGGGGTCAAAATTCCACTTTTCTGCTACTGACCGGACG
Source organism: Miscanthus lutarioriparius (assembly GCA_904845875.1). Taxonomy (NCBI): domain Eukaryota; kingdom Viridiplantae; phylum Streptophyta; class Magnoliopsida; order Poales; family Poaceae; genus Miscanthus; species Miscanthus lutarioriparius. The sequence goes on along the minus strand of CAJGYO010000019.1, from coordinate 6,081,054 downwards.
CTGATCACATCCTGACCGAACGCGTCTAGTTGTCCCAACCGTTGGAACCATGATTCACTGATCGGACGCTGCCAGCGTCTGATCACATGCCACTGGACTCGTCCGGTCGCATTTTCGCTGCTCTAGAACCTCGCTGTACTCGACCGGACTCTATTGTTCTATGTTCAGTTGATCTGCTGCCAGCGTCTGATCTAGCATCCGGTCACTGCTGCTGCTGAGCCTCTTGATCGGGGCGTCCGGTCACTGTGCTACCAGCGTCCGGTCCAGCGTCCGGTCACTTCTGTGAGCTTGTTTCTTCGTGATCTTGCGTACGGCTTGGTTCCTATCTTCATGCTTGGACTTTACTTGATATCTTGGGTCTTCTCTTGTGCTTCTAAGGTCTTGCATATGGTGTTGATCATCGGATCATCACGTTGCCTTCGTCCAAGTCACATCTTGCACCCTATGAAACTACAAAACAATCATTTGCAAATTTATTAGTCTAATTTGGTCGTGTTGGTCATCAAACACCAAAATCCAAAGTAAATGGGCCTAGGGTCTATTTTCCTTACAATCTCCCCCTTTTTGGTGATTGATGACAACACGATCAAAGCAAGCAAATAATAAAAATTTGCAATTTACAAGCTATCTACTTGCTACGATGCAATGCAAGGGGCAAGGTTTATGTGATGCTAAAAGATACTACTTGTAAGACTAAAAGATACTACATAAAAACTTATCTTGCCCTTTGCAAATGTCCCCATGTGACATTATGGATTTAAGCCTTGCTTCCTATAAATTCTCCCCATTACGTAGGCAATCCATAATCCACTATCCTCCCTTTCTTGGACCATTACCACTTGTAGACTATTATCACTTATAAATTATTATGATCTAGCTTTTGGTCCTATAAAATAATGCTTGCTTTTGGTCCTCCAAATTCTCCCCCTTGGAATCAAACACCAAAAAGGAAGACATTAGTAGCACAAGGGTGGGTCAAACTTTGTGATCCTTTGTGTGTATAGTGAAATAGGTCACAAAATTTGACTCTCACATTATATAGATTAAGCTCCCCCTAAATATATGCATACATATGGTAGAAGACTAAGCATATGCATAGTTGGCAAATTATTGCTTAAGGGAATTTAATTTATATAATGCATGGAGAAAGCATATAAATATCAAAATGAAATCAATATGATGATATCGGTTAGAAATACCACATGTGGAAGCCAATTTGATTTATACCACTTGCAGTAGGTGGTGGATATTTGAAGTAGATGCTAAACTCCAGGGACTCCATTTTCCTTGCAATGAGACTACTACACACACGATAAGCTTGAAAAAGGTGTTAGCCTCAGAGCATCCAACTTTTAGAGTAACCTCCCCATAGATTTGTGCACACAAGTATGGAATACTTGTAGGAAAAATGCATATTGATTTTAGAATAAAAAATATCACTTGAAAGATGACATCACATGAATGTGAGTGTCATTTTCGAAGATGATATTCGGGAGAAATTATCTACAATTTGTACTTTGGCACATATTAGATGAATAATTGTAAGACAAGCTATGTGCCGAGCTCTTAAACAATTTTAAACCATGTAGGTTTGCTCCAAGGAATAAGAATGAAACCAAGCAAGCCTATCATAAGATATACCTAGTGTATGCATGACAAAAGATATAACCATGCAAATGTAAATATAGGCATGAAAAGTAACTAGATGCTTAAAGATACCAATTTATAAGAAATAATACTTGTAGGAAATGCAAATAGATACTATTTGAAGGAAATTGAATCTAGTTACCTTACATAGGAAGGGGAATTTGGGTTCATAGTATTCACTAACCCACTTGGCAATGATTTTGTCCATCATGATGCACCCCATGAAATGCACCCATACTTTACCAAGTCTCCAAATTCTTCAAAATCCATTGGACTTCTTACTTCCCTTTCGGGATCCAAACCTTCTTTGTGCTCTTCATGTTGGAAATGATTTCCTTTGGCACCCAAAAGCGTTTGACCCCATTGTTGGCTTGCTTGTTCACCTTGATGGCCACCACCTTGTCATTTTTCTTCTTCTTTAACAAGTATGGTGTGGAGGCCTTCTTGTCCACCTTGTTGGTGTAAGTGTTGGAGAGCTTGCTTGTTTGCTTTTTCTCTTTCTTCTTTGCTCCTCCCCCATTCTTCACCTTACACTCATAGGACTTGTGACCTTCCTTGTGGCACACGTAGCAAACCATGGTTTGTCCTTCATCAAGCTTCTTCACTCTCTTGACGGTGTTATCTTGATGAAGTTGTGCTTGCTTCGCCTTGCCTTTCACTTGAGTCAAGTCCTTGGTGAGGCGAGCTACTTCTTGCTTGAGTTGCTCATTCTCCTTTGCAACCTCTTGTGTGCATGTATCTACAACAATTTTCTCAACACAAACTTGGTTGCACAAAGATGAGTCTAAACATAAATCATTACAAGAAGTAGAGGCATCCTTTTTAGACATGTTAAAGATAAAACTTTTCTTTTTAGATGCCTTGGTAGGGGTTGTACTAATGGCTTTAAGATTAGCAACTTTATTTGTTAGCTCATCACAATGTTTGCACATGGTTTCTATTTTAGCAAGCAAACTTTTATAAGCATCTTGTGAGCTAGCTAATTTTTCTTTTAATTTTTCATTTTTCTTTACAAGTTGCTCATCATTGATTGTGCATGCATTTGTTGTTGCACTAGCCTTAATTTGCTCAATTTTAGTAGATAGTTCAACATTGAGATTAGCAAAGTTCTCATATTGTTCAAGCAAAGTTTTGTATACTTCTTGTGAACTATCTAGCTTTTCTTTTATTTTTCTGAACTTCTTTTGTTGACTAGTGCAAACTTTAGCATAATTAAGATTTTGTTGCATAATTTCATCATAAGAAGGCATTTCATCATCACTATCACTCTCACTAGAGGATGAGCTTTCGTTACCTCATGCCATAAGGCACATACGAGAAGAGCTTGATGATGAGTGCTTGTGGCCCTGCCTCTTTTGATGGTTTTCTTCTTCACTTGAAGAATGATCCTATGACCTTATTGATGTGAGGGCTTGGTTCTTACATGCCTTATTTGTCTTGGGTGTGGGTTTGTTTGGATAAACTTCTACAAAGTGCCCCAACTCACCGCATCCATAGTATCCTCTCTTTCTTTGCCCATTTCTTTGATTGGTAAAAATGAGATCTTGGATTTGGATGGGCACACCCTTGACATTGAGCCTTTGGATCATCTTCTCCACCTTGTTGATTAGTTTGATCGATTCTTCATTAAGATCGGAGGTGGAGGAGGAAGATTGTTCATCTTCACTTGAATCTTCATCATCATCGTCATCGTCCTCATCTTCACTTGAGGAGCTTGAGCTTGAGCTTATCTCAACTTGTTTGCCATTCATCTTCTTTTTCTCGCTACATGCGAGAGCTTTGCCTTTGCTCGATGAAGAGGCTTCATCTTGACCCATCTTACGTGACATTTCAAATGCCACTAACTTGCCAATGACTATGCCCGAGGTCATGGTGCTCAAGTTCTTCATGTTGTGAAGGATGGTGATGATGCTTGCATATCTCTTTTGTGGTAGCACGGAGATGATCTTCCTCACGATGTCTGCATCATGTAGCTTTGTTAATCCTATTGAATGGAGCTCATTGATAATTAGATTCAAACGAGAACACATATCATGAACAAGCTCATCATCATTCATTGTAAAGGAATCATAATTTTGTTTAGCTAGACAATGTTTTTGCTCACGGACATTAGATGTGCCGTCATAGAGCTCTTGAAGATTTAACCAAATTTCATATGCCATATTTAAAGTAAACACTTGGTTAAACATGTCCATACTAAATGATTCAAACAAGTAATTTTTAGCTCTAGCATTGAAATAAATTTCCGTTTCTTCACTCTTCGTGGGTTTATTGGGATTCTTAATGGTTTTCATCCCGTCACGAGTGACTCTCCAAACATCCAAATCAACTGCCTCAAGATAGCAAGCCATTCTAGCTTTATAATAGGGGAAGTTAGTGCCGTCAAAGTGCGGATTCCTAGAGGTATCTATCCCAACCACTCTAAAAAGCGTCGGTTCAACGGCGGTTAAGCCAAAGGTCTAAATTGAGCCAACCGGCTCTGATACCAATTGTAGAGGACCGTGACGCCTAAGAGGGGGGGGTGAATTAGGCAACTTAAAATTCTAACTCTAAACTATGGCCTCTTTTTCTAACCTTAGCAAAACCTATGTAAAAGATAAACTATCTAAATGTGCAACTATGGTTTTGCTAGTGTGTTGATATCTCTACCGCAAAAGGAGTAATGTAATCAATGTAAATGCGGAAGATAAAGAGCAAGGTAGAGATATGCAAACTCTCGTCGATGACTTCGGTATTTTTATCGAGCTATCGAGAAGCAAGCAAGCGTCCCCTAGTTCTCGTTAGAGCCCCTCGCAAGGAATCCCTCACAAGGGCCAAGCTCCCGGTCAAGTAACTCCGTGGATAGCCTCGGGCCTTCCCCCACACGCAAGTGGGTCTCCGACGTGCCTTCCGACAAGCCTCTCCCGGATGATCCCCACCGTCTTCACTATCAAGCTTCCGGCCGAAACACCGCGGGCCTTGTTCCCTCCAGTACATGGTGGCGGCCACACCACAAACGCGGTTGGTGTGATCTCGTAAGACTACAAGCTCCTCCGATGTGCAACAATGGTGAGCGCAAGCACTGAGTGGTAAGAGGTATGCAAACCTCACTAAACGCTAGGCCTAAACCTAGAGCAAGCGCATAAGCGGTTGTCTAATTAATCTAAGCACTTCGCAAAGCACCTACGCTAATCACCTAATGAAACACTAAGCACTATGCAAGTGGAGATCACTAAAATGGTGTATCAACACTCTAGATATGTTTCCTCAGCTCCACACACTTCATTTGGCCGGTTGGGGGGGTCTATTTATAAGCCCAACTGAGAAAGTAGCCGTTGGGGTCGAAATCCCGCTTTTCTGCTACTGACCGGACGCTGATCACGTCCTGACTGGACGCGTCCGGTCATCCCAACCATTGGAATCATGATTCACTGATCGGACGCTGCCAGCATCTGGTCACATGCCATCGGACATGTCCGGTCGCATTTTCGCCGCTCTAGAACCTCTCTGTACTCGACCGGACTCTGCTGTCTTGCATCCGATCGATCTAGAGCCAGCATCCGATCCAACGTCTGGTCACTGCTGCTGCTGAGCCTCTTGATCGAGGTGTCTGGTCACTGTGCTACCAGCGTCCGGTCACTTCTATGAGCTTGTTTCTTCGTGATATTATATACAGCTTGGTTCCTATCTTCATGCTTGGACTTTGCTTGATATCTTGGGTCTTCTCTTGTGCTTCTAAGGTCTTGCTTATGGTGTTGATCATTGGATCATCACGTTGTCTTCGTCCAAGTCATATCTTGCACCCTATTGAACTACAAAACAATCACTTACAAATTCATTAGTCCAATTTGGTCATGTTGGTCATCAAACACCAAAATCCAAAGTAAATGGGCCTTGGGTGAGCTAGGCGGTGAGTGCTCGCATCCTCATTGAAGCAAACTTTGGCCTCTTTAGTGTTGGCATAGTGATCGGTGGTCGTGATCATCTCGCCAATCCCCTTTGGTGGCTTACGATTGAATTTGGAGTGGAGATCACGGTGATGGAGTCCTTGAACAAAGGCGGTGATGACTTCTGCTTCCTTGATGTTGGAAATAGAATTTCTCATCTCAGAAAAATGTCTGATGTAGCTATGGAGAAGCTTGGACGGTTTCTGATAAATACGATTCAAATTGTGCTTGGTGCCCGGCCGAGTACACGTAGCCATGTAATTGTCGGTGAAGACCTTCTTCAACTGTTCCCAAGATTCGATGGAATCCAGGGCGAGGCTCGTGAGCTAGTTCATTGCGGTTGGCGTGAGCATGATGGGAAGATAGTTTGCTATGACACTAGTATCTCCCCCGTGCGGCGCGCACAACGGTGGCATAAGCTTGTAGCCACTATGTGGGGTTCATCCGCCCCTTGTAGGGCTCGACCCTAGTGATTTTGAAACCATGGGGCCATTGGAGTGTTCGGAGTGCTCTCATGAATGCTCGAGGCCCTTCGGGATCATCACCATTGGGATCTGCAGCATTGCCGACGTTAAGTGGCTAGAGGGCTGCGTCCAGATTACCGAACTCTTGCTCGTATTCTTGACGCCAGCGTACTTCCTCCTCATGCCAAGAGAAACGACGCCCATCGATATGATGTCGTGCATCCCAGAGGTTATTGATGTGTGCTCGGACATCTTGATCGACTTCTTGGTCATGTTAGCGAGGGTAGTCGATACGATTCCCCCTAGCTCCCTCCTAGAGGGGTTGTCCATCATCACTATGCTGGTCGGCGAAACGGCTTCTGCTAGGGCAGTGATTGGATCTTGAGCAAATTCCTTCATTGCCACTGAAACATATAACACTCCCTTCACTGCCATTCAAAATTATATGTTCCCTTCACTGCCATCCATTCTAAATTTCAAATCCCTTCACTGCCATTGCCATCTAATGCAGGGAGATTATTGTTAGATAGCATGTGAAAGACAATCTTACCCTTAGAATTTTTCTCTATAACAATCCCTTGGTTGCCATTGAACTTTAGAACACAGGCAAATCAATTGAAGATCTGTTAGCAATATGCAGTGACAAAAATGATAACATTTCAACACATGCATAGAAATATGACAACAATATTATATTCATATAATACTTAATATGGTTCACAACATCCATATAATATATTGATATTCATTAGTTCAAATGTTTACCAACCAAACTAGCAATTCATTGGATCACAGACCAAACAAAATAACAGGTTCAAGCAGCCATTGTTGTCCATTCAATTCTCAACTAGGCTCATACTTGCTAAGCAAAATAAGCCGCCATAAGTTTATATATCAAGCAAAATAAGAGGATTGCACAACATTACAGACCATACAAATGAGTTGCTTGAACTACAAATTCAAATATGAAAGTTTTCTCTTGCTTCTAGTGTGTGCAGCAGGGCTTTGCCTTAGAGGGCTCTTGCTTCTAGTCCCCATTGCTAGACTATCTGTTGATGCTGTAACTTGCTGCTGCTTCTTTTTCCCTTGTGCCTTTGCCTTCCTTTTACCCTTTTTCTCTACTATAGGCATGGATGTGGTAGCTGGTGGTGTGGTTTCACCTAAAGTGAACAAAGGGTACTCAGTAGAAAGTGTCTCAGGTTGGTTTGAGCCACTACCAGACCTGCATGTGAGTGAGTTTTACACTTTTAGAGAATAATATTGAGAATGCTATAATTAAGAACAAATGACATTGGATATTGGGCACATACTTGAGAGAGTTTCTAGAATCTAAGATAAGCGAGGCATTTTGGTTATAATACAAAAAATGAAATGCATTTTTTAGAAAAATAATCAGAATTTAAATTCCAAATCTCTAAGTATATGGAGTCATACCTAGGAGGAAAATGCATTGTTTTGGGTCCTGGGTCAGCTGGGACAATGCTACTCTCACATTTAGTTGTTTTCTTCCTTCTTTTTGGTGGCCCTCTATATGAACATAATCATCAATGAGATCTCAAAAGAAAGCAATATGAAATCAATAACAAGTCAAACTAAGTAAAGATTAGAATGCTTACTTCTCAGTTAGCATAGCTGCTATATCCTCAGGGTCACCATCCTTGCAGTTATACCAGCGGTGTCCATAATCCTTGCAAATGGGGCATTGATGTGACCCTTTCTTCTTTGTTGTGCTGCCATTAGCCTCTGTACATCCTTTGGCTCTCTTGTTCTGCCTTCTACCAGATGTAGATTTTATAAGTGGTGGATGCATAAAGTAACCATGGTTAGATTGTGGTCATTGGGATTTGTCAGGCATAGCAAGGATAAGAATCTCATATGCTGCTCTAAATTTCTGAACTGAATAATACATGACAACATGTTTCTCCAAAGGTTCCCAAAGAGATGTTATGAATGCAATTGCATGTTTGCAAGAAATTCCCGAGACTTGCCATTTTCTATAATGATAGGTTCTTTCATCTAGGTTGACAACACATTTGAACCTAGTGCCACCCTTGACAGACACCTCAGCTAGAATATCCCCACTTCTCTGTACATCCATATCCAAGTTTCTGCTTTGCTCTTTCAAATTCTTGATGATGTGTGGCAAAATAATTCCTTCAATCTTTTTTGATACTATTCTTCTAACATCCCACTTATCCTTAATAAGTTGCCTGATCTTGTCCATAAGGTCATCCAAATTTAGCCCTTTGAACTATTTTATCCAGTTGTTGAAGCACTCTGCCAAATTGTTTGTGACATAGTCAACCTTGCAATGGGTCCCAAATTGACTTCTTGTCCATATCCTAGTATGCCACTGCCTTATATACATCATTGCTGATGGTTTAGCTTCCTCTATTGCTTTCCAATGCTTCTCAAAATAGTATGGGCTCCACGAATATGCCGTAGGCCAAAGATGATCATCAAATATTTTCCCGCTGTATCTTTTCTTGAAATTCATCACCAAATGCAGCATGCACTCTCTATGTTCTACATCTGGGAACACTTCTTTCACTCCTGCCATTACTCCTTGACCAACATCTATACATATAGCTAAGCCTGTAGGTGCTCCAATGGCATCTCTAAGCCTTTGTAAAAACCATATCCAATTTTCATTAGTTTCTGAGTCTATCACTCCAACAGCAACTGGTTACATCTAGTTATGCCCATCTACAACTATTGCGCATGCTAGCTGGCCCCTAAACTTTCCTGTCAAAAATGTGCTATCTATGGCCAAGTATGGTCTGCATCCATTGAGAAAACCATCGATACATGGTTTCATAGCAAAAAACATCGTATGAAATCTAACCTTCTCAGCAATTTTGTGGTGATCTATTACTACAAAACTGCCAGGGCAGCACCTTTCCACCTCTGCCTTAAACCTATACAAGTTATTGAAGCTATTGTCCCAACTACCAAATAGTTGTGTTCGGGCTAGCTACACTCTCTTGTAGTTGATATATACCTTGTGCTTGTCCTTTATTCGCCTCTGCAATTCTTTAGCTCATACACTTGCATCTTCCATAAGCCAATCCTTTACTTGTTCGCATATCTAGAATTTGCTTGCATTCCTAACTTCCTTGCTCCTTCTTTCACTAGAACAGTCATGACGATGTGGGTTTCTCCTCACCTACATACATTTAAACAAGATTATCAAATGTTGGAAAATAAAGAGCAAAAAAATGTGTACAACAGTTCAAATGTTACCTTTATTGTTACGTTGTCCTTCATTGTAGAAGCATGTAATCTCCATCTACACCCTTCGTCTTTCTTCTTTGAACAATATGCCCTCACTCTCCCTGGGTCACTCTTTTCAATGTTAAACTCAAATTCATGCTTGATAGCATGCTGAGATAGTGCAATCCTAAACTCACGCATGTTGGGATATATGCTGCCTACACCCATTGGAGGATCTTCTTTATCATAAACTACAACTGGTATAGGTGGCAGAGGATCTTGCCCAACTAGCCCATCCTCTTCCTGCTACTCCTCATCAGATTCAGAGTCGGAGTCACTGCTATCGCTAAGAGCAGCTCTAGATTTCCCACAGGTTAGGTACAAACCTTCCTCATCAACACCCACATGTTCATTATGTGGTTTTGGATTTGCTAGGTAATCATCATCATCAGTAGGCTCATTTGTGCTAGGCTGGCTTGTTGTGGGCTCAGTGGGATTGCTTGTTGTAGGCATAGTGGGCTGGCTTGTTGTGGGCTCAATGGGACTGCTTGCTATAGGCATGGTGGACTGGCTTGCTACAATTAGAATTGGACAAGCCACGATGGAGTGCTTGGGATATCAAGCACCTCTACATTTTGTTGAGTATAACTCTCAGGGATAGAAACAACATCCGTGGGCTCACTGTAAGTAATCGTCAGGCGAACTTCCTTGCTATCAACATGTTTGTTGAACATTGCAAGAAGCTCCTGATCTGTTGTGACTTGTGGGAAATTCTTTTGGACCTCATCATAGTAAAAAACAGATACTATTTCATTATAGCCATATGGGTATGCATCTAGAATTGTTTCCATAAGATCCATAAAGTTGCATAGATCAGAATCGACAACGTTGGTGATATGAAAGCATGAAAATTCTTTCCTACGCTTTTTAGGATTTCCAGTGAGTTTGATTTTTAGAATGTAACTGGACTTAGGGTCCATCCTGTGAATGCAAAATTATGCAAATGCAATAAAGTGTAGTCGTCTGTACTTAAATGTGAAGAACTAAGAACAACATACGAAGCACTTACCCTGCAGGAAGCCAAGATGTGTCGGGGACTTGCCCCGGTGTTCCCATGCGTCCCTCGTCTCTTCAATCCATATCCAGAGGGCGTCACTTCAGTAGTTGATTTGTCTCAACTGTTTGCTCTTCTGTGTGGGAATTATAAATTGACAGATACGCATGAACAATTATCTTTAAAGAGAAAATGTCATCACAGCTAGGTAAAAAGTTGCACAGTAAATAAAACACTGCAATAGTAAAAGCAGCAAAAGAATCAACGTACTTCATCCATCCAACATTCAAAATGCGTACCAAATTATAAGAGATTCTTGGTGAAGTAACACATATAACTCAGTTTAAAAAGGTAGCATTAACACATCACAACCCAAACATGGAACTCATAATAATTTCAGAGGGTTACAAGCATCATTTGCTTTACTCCACGTTATATATAAATGATCTGCTGCACAAAAGACTGAAACTGCAACACCTCGTCTGTAGGTAAATACAACCCAGAATCCGTTAAAAAATGGGATTTAAACATTCTTCAATGTCACATTCCATTCAAAGCAAATTTTGAGGTGCTAGAGTTACACGTTAAAATTAGGTTATTGCTATTAGCTGCAATGCATAGTTTGCTAACACAGCCAGAAAATGCTGCACTTATAAAGCAAACACTACAATGGTAACAACAGCAAAAGAATGAAGAGCGCTCAAGAATGAATATACTTCCACTGTCCTAGAATACAAGTGCCAAATCATCCAAAATCTATAGCTGATTATAAGAGATTCTAGGTGAAGGAACCCATAGCTCAGTTTAAAAAAGGCAACATTAACACATTACCAACTCAAATATGGACCTCACAATAAGTTCAGAGGGCTGCATCATATATTCTGAATTCCTAGGATACCTTGCATTTTAGGTCAGGAGTAAAACTAAAACTAATAGCTCATCAATATTAAGCCAAGGTACCAAACATGACACACCTAATGATCTAATATGGTGGTCAACAGAGTTTAAATTCGATAATCTTTGTTATTTGCTATATCACAGGTGCCGTGGATTTAGGGGGATATTTCACTGACCTAATTACAAAAGGGCTTGGTCTTGCTGGTCAGTTTGAAAATCTAGCTCCTGCTCAGGAAGTAGTAGCACAAGATGAGGTTCAAGCAATAGGGAAACCAAATTAGAGAAGAACAAAAAATTTCACAGTTGAAGAGGATGAACAACTTGTAAAAGCGTGGCTGAACGTGAGTTTGGATCCAGTGAAAGGTGTTGACCAACCACATACCACATATTGGAAATGGATACATGCATATTTCCATGCCCACAAGGATTTCTCATTTGATCGCACCCAAGGCCGGTTCCTCGCCCCCAAGAACCATAGGGCGGAATCAAGAACGCGCAACCAAGAACCCTAGGACTGAGACTATAGGAAGTAAAAGGAGGGCAGTGCGTTACTGGCGAGAAGGCAGCTAGAGATGATAGGCGCCGTAGGAGAGAACACTCGGTCGCCATCACGTCTGAGTCGCCCCCCGACGGGAGCTGCTGCAGCGCCGCCGAGTCGCCCTAGGGTTCCTTCTAGTCAGTTCCCGGGCCGAGGTACAACTAGAGCGGGGCGTCAGCTGGGAAGGCCCGATGGCCGGGTGATAGCTAGAACAGGGCGTCGCTTGGGGGGTCGGTGGTGAGGCTTGGGCGGGGTCGGAGGCATGGCGTCATGAGGTGGGTCCGGCATCACATCGGTGGAGTCGGAGGCGAGGCGTCGCATTGGGTCAGTGGAGTCAGAGGCGGAGGTGGTGCGTCGCGTCAGGCGGTGTCAGAGGCAGGCATCGCGTCGGGTAGGGTAGGGTCGAAGGGGATCTAGGGTTCTAGTTCGAGAAGATTTGGGATGAGGGAGCAGACCATTCGTGGTCTCTGTTTTCATTGTCAGGAGGAGGGTAAAATTGGTACAACAATAGTCTTCTAACGCCATTCCGTTACCTTAGTGGCAATGGAGGAAACAAAATATATGTACAAATGGCAATCAAGGGAATGAAATCTATGTATTGGACTACAATGGCAGTGAAGGGATTTGAAATTTAGAATGGATGGCAGTGAAGAGAACATATAATTTTGAATGGCAGTGAAGGGAGTGTTATATATATGTTTCAGTGGCAATGAAGGAATTTGCTCTTGGATCTTGGCACAGTGGATCAGTGATTCGAGCTTGTCGAGTAGGAAGGCCCTGATCCTAGCGAATCTCATTGACCTGGCAGTGCGCAGCTTTAAGCATTGCGGCCACCTTGGTGACCTCTAGCATTTGCTCAAGCCGAGCGAGCTCATTAGCGGCCACGACCAAGTTGGCACTTGGGGTCTTGTAGACATCGTGGTCGTCGACACGGATGAATTCACCATCGAGGTTGTGGCGGAGTTGGCGTGGCCTCCCTTGCGAGTCAAGTTGTTCTCCATTGCGAGCAACCTTGGCTATCACAATGGCAGCCTCATTCGCTCGGCGCTGCGCACGGTTGGTGTTTCTGTTGACGCGATCTGCGCAATCCTCATCGGTTTCCCCATCCTGCGAAGGGCTATCGATGCTAACATTAAAAATCCCACCTCCATGAAAGGGTGGGAAAGGTGGTTGGACGGTGGTGGTTTTGGCGACAGTCTCCATAGAGCCCTAGAACTCAGAGTCTAGATTTTCCTCCAGGATGGTGTGGAGGGATGCTTCGGGACGTCGGTTCATTTGCAGTATATTGACAGTCGATGAGAGCTAGTCGGTGGTCGGGTCAGCAAGAGGATAGATGTCTCCCACCTAATCGGCGAATTTGCCCCTTAGGACATCTTGATGGATGGCGGCCATAACCCCTGGATCTTCCTGATTGGCTTCCGATAGATCAGAACTGGTAGATGGTCGGCGTCCAACCAGAGTGGTCAGAGCCAATTTCATGAGGGAGAGGCAGTCGACGAGCTTCTGGCCGACCTAATTGATGGATGCGATCAGATCATCATTGTCGATCTGCTTCCTCGGATATCAGGGGAGCAGGCAGTGAGTTGTTGGTGAAGATGACCTCAGAGGTAGTTCTGAGATCGGATCTGCTGTTGCAGATGTTGGTGTGGTCGACGTATAATCGATCTGCATCAGCTCGATGATCTCTCCGTCTCCATCGGCATTGATGATTTAGGAGATTGATCCAACCGTGAAGATCTAGACAGGCTTTGGAGAGGACAAAGAGCCTACAAAATGTACCATCTTGTTTGTCATGGAAACAGCACGCACACCCCTACCTGGCATGCCGACTGTCGATGGAATATCATCAATAGTCCTCCGAGGGTATCCCACAAAGGTAGATTGATCAGCAGTGGTGCGCGTAATCAAGAACAAGAAGGCAACAGAGACATAAGAGTTAGACAGGTTCAGACCGTTCACACGACGTAATACCCTACTCTTATGATCTATTGGTTTGTATTAGCTATCATATGATATTGCGTGTGCTTTGAGGGGGTCCCCTACCCACCTTATATAGCTGGGGGTAGGGTTACAAGTCAGTTAGATCTATGAGATAATCAGTAAGTAATAACAGATTACAGGGATCACGGGATCATAACATATCCTAACAGATTACGTTGTATCTTCAGGATATCTTCCCGGTGTCTCGCGGGGCGCGCCGAGTAGCGCTGTGCTCCACAAGGCTTTGTCTTGTGGGCTGGACCACCCCTAGTGGCGCCGCCCAAGTAGTCTGTAGTCTAGGCTGTGTAGCAACACATAAAAGGTTAGTTAATTAGCCTTGAAATTACTTTGCGAGATGGCATTGTTAGAGTCTGCCTAGTGATAGCAATGGATTTTTGCATTCAGATTCCAATAGCAGGACTTTAGGTGTGTTTTCTATTTGTCTACATAGCAAAATTTTATTTTATTTTGTTACATTTCACTATTCATAGTTGCAAAATGTATCAGCCTCCTATATTTTTGACTTCATAGTTGCAAGACATATCAGGCTCCAATATTTTTAACTGATGATTTGTTCTTCTTGACTAATGATTTGTTCCCTTAGGTCGCTTTCCTAAAAGTAGCCAACCTAGAAACTAAATTCCATTCATTATTTCTGCTAATCTAGTCATGTCAATGGTGAGTCATTGTACACTATATTCGATTTTTAATACCAAAATGTCTGAAACCATTACAGATCCACTTGTCTACACTAGCCTTTTATATTGCCTTCCATGGTGCGCATACATCTATAACATTTTCAATCAGAGCCCTTACTATCTCGAACATCAATTATTTGTCAATTATCTACCCTTACATGTACTTTCCAACCATGGCTCTCGAGTTGCTAATTCATGTCCCATGCTAAATTACATTAACATAATGTGGGGCTAGACAACCTATTCCCTTTCTTTCGGTTGATTAGATATCAAAAGCTATTAAAATTAATATATATGTTCGTAGAATGAACACTCTATATACGTATCCTCATGTCACCTTTACCTATTAATTGGTTGTTTGAACTCACAAATACTTGCTTGGGGTACATTTAGTATAATTGGCTGTTTGAACTCACAATATATGGTTCCTTCATATATTTCTGGGGGAAAATTGTAAATCCATGTGTATACACTTGATGGGTAGTATGTAGTGCATAACCACATTTCAGTGTGAAGATAGTGTAGCAGAACCGACTAATTTATAAGAGCACAAGTACAATGGTAGCCCATAAGCGGTCGCACTGTCATACTTGAGCCCATATAAACCCGGTAGTCCGTCGAGTACCATAAAGGGTCTCGATTAACCATCAACATACAAGCAAGATCATACATGATTCAACATATATGTCACATGTTACATAAAGTTCACAAATAGAGTTCATCCATTAGAGTATGAATTAAGGTTATTACAAACCAAGTTTAGTAAAATAGTAGCGGAAGCAAATTAAAGTTTGAAACTAACATATGCCATCATAGTTCAAATACAGTGCGAGCTCGTGATCACATCCACAAAAGCATATGAGAAGTATTAATAAGAGATGCCTACCTAGGGCTCACTCCTCATCCATGGCAGGACAGAAGCAGTTCTTGCTATAGCCATGATAAACTATACCATCTGCAACAATGGGAATAAAACTCTGAGTACGAAAAGATACTCAGCTAGACTTACCCATCATAAACCAAAAATCAAGTGACTCTAAGGATTATGTAAGGCTTTATAAGTGGAGGTAGCTTGACAACATTTTACATAAAAATCTTACCAATTCAAGTATATAGTTATAATTCGGTCATCAAGTTAATTATAGCTATTCATCTCTAAATTAGCAACTAACATGTGTCAAACATGTGGTATATCATTTAGTAGCATACAATAGTAACCATAGCCGGTGTAGTAATTCCATGTTCATCATAACCATCATTTCATAACATAGTTACTACGATGTTGGAGCTAGCCAAGTTTCTCACTGTCCGGGAGAGACGGCGATTCGAATCGATTTCAACCAGCTGGGAATTTATTCCTAACACAAACCTAGGTAGACCAGATCAATGGTCACCTTAGATCACCTTTGGTACAACTTAGGTCCACATTTCGTGGGTTCGCCCAACACTGCACAATCAGGGGCAACCAACTGCCAGGACGTTTAGGCCCGGCCTGCCCTTAGGCTCACGTCTAGCTCCCCGCACATCCTTACTACCATCCAGAGTGCGCACTCCAACAGAAACGGGGCTCGGCCTGAGTTGTGCTACTCGGCTTCATGGTCAGAATGAGTTATTCAGCCAGCTAAGTGAGAGGCATGCGTTCAATCTTGTTAGAAGTGCCAACAATAGTATGGTCCTTAACTGGCATATACAGAATCACATGAGTCCACCTACACATAGACTCCACCCGGCCACCATTTACATTATCCTTCCACGATAGCAAGCATCTCCTGCCGGTCCTCCTCTTCTTCCTCGTTGAACTCAGAGAGGTCCTCGAGAGTTTGCTCCTCTTCCCCTAGAGCTATGGCCTAAGGCATCTCCTGCTAATCCTCCTCTTCTTCCTCGTTGAACTCCAAAAGAGTTATCTCTCCGGACGATCCTATATGCATGAGCATGAAATAAGATATCACGAATGCATATATGATGACATTTATAATATGATATGATGTGATAAATGCATCCTCATAAGTGTTTTCAATAGCATTGCATTAAGGGATAACAAGTCACATTTTCTTTTACTGAGTAGGTGCATATCTCTTCTATAGTAACTAAACAATTTCTCATCTAAGCACTTTTCTGGACTGTAAGATAGCAACCACATGTTTTGATCAAAACTAGAGTTATACATATCAAAATAATATGATTGTGGACATTCTAGAAATCTTATAAAATTGTATACAACTTTATTTTAATCATCTTAATGTGATTCAACAGTTATCTTAGTCAAACAAATCAATCCTTCAGATCTGTCCAGAGAGCAAGCATTTCTGACAGCAGACTTCTAACAACCAAAATTCTTAAACCATAGGGCCTATGACTATGACAATTTAACACAAGGTAGATCATTAAGTTATCTACAACTTTGTTATTAACTATCTTTATAGAAAAGATCATTATCATCGTGAAATCATCACTACAACAAAAACTATACATACAGCCATCTAGTTGAATTATAAACCGATAATTAACTAGTCACATACAACCAATTACTTCTAAGCTTAACTAATAATATCAACAGACCATATGCATCACAAGCACCACAGAAAACATTATGGTTAAACATAACTACATTAGTTATATCCATTTATTAATTTCCTTAGATAATAAGGTGATTTAAAGGATAAATATTTCCAAAGCTCAATAAATTCTAACAAAATTACAGTAGCTCACATATGACCTTAATAGTCTACTATACAAATTTCATGCCATTTGGATAAGTATAACTACCTATACAAAAATAACAAGTTATATAGGCTTATTTTAGCAAAAATAGTTTAGCATAGTAAAAAGTGTCAAACAACAGATTTACTATTTTTCTTACATTCCTCCAAGCATAATAATACTATATAAAAATTTGCATGATCATATGTTATGTATTTTTACCCCAATTAATTTCACTAGAAACTAGCAATTAATTAGGATTAAATATGAAGACCATATTTCAAGTATGCTTACTGTAGGTTTAGTATTTTTCCTATCTATAGCAGGTCAACATTAGACAAGCAAAATTGGAATCACAATTTTATCACCTTTCTATCTCAAGTTATGCGTTTTACAAGATATACACTACTTTAAAAGCACTTATCTTGCTCAATTTAATTCTTCTAGAAAAATACACTAAACAGTAGATTTCATATTTTTATCAAATACTACACTTCATGAGGAATCCAACAAAATTTGGTTCATCAAAATTGGACACTCGTAGCTTAAGATATGAATTTTTGAAACATGCATTTAAATCTAGAAAAATAAATCATAAATCAAAACATCACAAAAGCTGACAGCTGGGCCCGCGGTCAACGGGACCCACCCATCAGTGAGACCAAGACAGGGGACGACGCTGACCGGTGAGAACTCGACGACGGCGAGGTCTCCGGTGGTAGCATGTTCACTCTTCTCAGCCCCGCGCATCGACTGGTAGGCTTAGTTGGCTCAGTGACTCGCCGAAGCAAGCTCGACGGCGGCCATGGCGGATGGATGAGGTCAGGCGATGGTACGCTAGCCATCTCTGGCTATGGCACACTTAGGCGAGGATGGCTACTCCATCCTGGTGACCTAGCAAAGCTACACGGTGCAGGTGAGGGCTCGAAGTGGTGTCGGTGAGCTTGGCCGCGTGCATGGCCGTGCGACGGCACACGGAGCACAGCGATGCTCTCACTGTTCTAGCTAGACGGTAGCGAAAGGTGGGTCTCCATCATGCCACTAGCTAGGTCTAGGGTTACTCGACCTAAGACACGAGAGAAAGGAGGAAGACGGTGAACCAACTCAGCGGCGGCGAGCTTGAGTGCCACGGAGGCCATGGCGGCCGCGCACGGAGCGGTGACTCATTCTGACGCAGTCAAGCGATGGCGTCACTCCTACATCCGGCCTAATCATCTAGACTTGAGCGTGATGCTGGACCAGAGGAGATGGAGGCATGCGGTGCGGTGGAACGACCGGGCCACGATGAGCCACGAGCACGGCGGCGGCTACGACGAGGCTAAATGCCGCTATACCTGGGGTCGATAGGTGATGCTGGTGGCTCAAGAAGGTGGAGGTGATGGCGGAGCAGCTATGGCCGAGACAAATCAGTCAGCGAGGCTACATCGATGCACAGTGAGCTCGGCGCGGCACTTTGGTGAGGCAGAGCGAGCGAGAGAAGCCGAGAGCGAGTGAGTGGAGCGAGCGGCGAGTGTGTGGCGCTTATGTGCTCGCTCTGGCCTAACCGACCAGGCTAACGCCAGTGTACGACCACTATGTGGTGGCCACAACCTATGGCCGATCGACCACTGGCTTGCGCGTGCGGCACCGATTCAGGCCGGGAACAGACGACTAACAGCGTGACTTTGTGATCCCATAACTCCTAATCTATGGTGATTTAGCAAAAACTTCCTTAATAACAATTATAGAGCTACGTGAGATCTCCAACTTTGCTTTAGGAACCATCATCTAATTCTCATTGGTTAACAAACTACATTGCTTCGAAGTGAGGTATTTTAAAACTAGAAACAGTTTCAACACTTTGAAAATTTCCTAAGTCACAAAATAGCATTTTGTTGATACTTGTGAGCTATTTTTTAGCATGCTATGCACTGAATTAGACCTTGACACAAAAATAAAAGTTGTTACCCTAGTTAAGTACTACAACTTTTATTTAGGTCACACGGCCATGCAAACACTCTAAGCTACTATTCCACTTTAGTCAAACCAATATCATGGAAATGGCATTTTAAATGAAATTAACACTTAGAAGCAAATTTGGCCTATGTCATGAATACAAACATTGTTCCATTTATTATTCTAGACGTGTCTAAAATGCTTTCATGACCTCATAACCATCTCGTATATTGGTCATACATGATTGCAAGCATAAGCATATATATATAAATCAACATTTCATGTGACAATGTATAAGAATGAGATGAAATTTCATATGCTCATGTTCATGAATGCTTGGATGATGCTTGTGCTCATGAAATGCAGATGTCAAATGTAAAGCTTAACATTGGGGTGTTACAGATAGCAACTCTGAACATGGTGCCATTGGATTAGACTTGGAAGCATTATACTAAAGTGAATAAAAGAACCAGATAGGTTGATGGGTTTGTGAGTAAACCCTCGATGCTGTGGGTCACAGTTGTATTTTAGCATTGCACGTGGAGTTTCCTATGTCATTATCATATATGTATCAGTAGTCAATCTATATAAAGATCTATATATCTCTGGTCTTACTATTTTACAACCTGCATTTTTGGCCTTTGAAGTAGGACCAAGGGTTGCAGCATCTTGTGCCAGTGCAACATTATCAATTTTGACAAGAGATAATTCCAGGTGAGCCACCTATGATGCAATAACAGTTATTCAGTGACACGATTAATCATTTGCTAATTATAGCATGCCATGTTGGTTTTATAACTGCAGTGGATTAGCTCTTAGCATTTTGTATAGTGGTGCTTGATTTATTTGATTTTTTAATGCATAGACTACCATCTTTCAAATGGCAAACTATTGTTATGTCATCCCTACTACATATAACTATGAAATGTACTATAGCTTCATATACAATATGGTTAAATCCAACATATGATTATCACTGTTAGTTCATACTTCATGCTTTCATAGTTTGGCTACAAAGAGAATCCTTAATTTGGAGCAGTTTTATATTTTATAACAAGAGCTATCAAATAAAGCCTTGCACAAACTGATTCAAGACTGAGGTACAATGAATTCCTTTTTTCACTACCTTCTAAACTACCAGTAGGTTATACTGTTTGCAAGGATCAAACAAAGCCATGTGTTTCTAATTCCATAGCATCACAGGAGATGACTTGAGGTGCATTTTAGGGGAGTTGTTATAGGTTGTCAGACTATGACCATGTCCTCTAATTTACCAATTTTCCCTTTTCTAGCTGCCACCTTGTAGAACTTCACTTGGATTTAGCTGATGGTTTTCGTTTTGGACAAATATTAGTTATGTTTATGTAGCTGGGGATGGTAGAAATATTGCACATGACAGCGATTCCAAATGTAATCCTGAATTATCACTATGTTGTAGAGAAATGTAACCTAGAAGCTATTGAGAAACCATTGTGTGTCAATGTATAGACATAGTTTTTCTTAATTGTAGAGAATTAATCTCAAATAGCTTCAGCCAAGGGCTCTATTACTATTACCTAACCCAAAAAAACGTGTGCCATACAAAAACATTACTAATTTCAAAGTACTGCAACCAAAGAGGTAAGTATGCTTCTTGATGCATAAACATTAAAGAAGTTTCTAAAGGAACAAAAATTCAAGGGCTTGACAAAAAGTGGAACTAAAACATGCTAAATATAGTAATCAGCATCGCCTATAACGATTTTGTGCATTGAAATACAAAATAAATGGAAAACTAGAAACATACTTTTGGCAACAAAAATAAAATTGACACAGTTGCATGTAATTCTAGCTATAACTCAACCTTTGTAACTAAAGATAGCAGTTCAATACCAAACTATAATAACAAACTTCATGTGCTTGTATTAGTTGCAACATAGAGATGCAAGAGTACGAATATATAAGAGCATGACATTTTCCATCAAAACTCAGTGTAGAGGATAAACGTAATAAGGCATCATACTGTGATGGAGTATTGGAATAAAATTTAGTTATGCTATATTTACTACAGAGTTCTAACCTAACTTGTCATGCCCTAGCAGCATTATTGTCAACCTGTAGAAGGCAAGGCAAGCATATAAAACTGAACAGAGGGTGGACCAAACAATTACACCAAAACTAACTTTCTTAATTGTTATTAACTTTGTATGGAAGAATAAAACTGAGAGCTCTACGTTCTATTATACCCAAGACAAGCTTAAATGCGGAGATAAATGGGATTAAAGTAAAAGTCAAACAGACAGTGGAAGCACTGTTGTATCGTTGTAGGCCTCTGATTGATTCATCAGGGACGCGTACAACCAATAAAATTGCTAGATGGATGAGTTATGCCCGTACATAAGTCACAATTCTCAAGATCCTCTACACATTAATTCCATAAAAACATTGTGATCTATGCATAACAGCATTAAAAAGAAAAGGGAAAGTGCAAAATGAAAACTGCAAGGGTAGCAAACATTAGTTCGTTTATTGAGTCTTAACAACATATATGAATCTAATAGCTAGAACAAAACTGAAGTTTTTGAGACATATGCCCTAGAAAAAGCATCTAGGGTCTAACTAGCACTGTAATCTAATTGACCAAAACTAAGTTTACTTGTAACCATGTCATCGGAATAAACAAACCAAATTGTGTTATACAAATGTGGATTATCTAAGGAACTCAACTCAACACATATGTTCACTCGTTCTGGTCCATCAATTCCTTGAAGTTCAGTAAAGAAAAGTGACAGTGGACTATCACGAGTACCCAGCTTTGCTTTGAAATTAACATGATAGTATGCATTAGGGTCACCAAGGGTGACTCGATCAAATGTGTGGCTGTCCAAGGCCTCCAGGTCCATAAGAAATTGACCCTTGCAAATAAAAACATCAAGAATATCAGTTTGGTGATAATAAATGAATAATTTTTGCAGCAGCTATAGGGTCTAACATAAACGAACCGGATGAAGCTTGTTGTAATAATATCTTGCAGCCAATTCCACACAAGTGTTTGTTTGATTTGATGATTTAATTGTCTTGTAGATTCTCGTTGAGCACACTCAAGCATGTTGATAAGAAGACCGCTTATGCTTAAAGCTCTATTTTTCTACTTCTCGTGCCAAAAATCAAAATTGATCATCTCTGCAAAGTTTTTTTTTAAACAGTAAATTTTACAACAAAAAATAATTTAAATATCTAACTACTAAAATTTATCACGTAATAATCTCTAATGACAAACAGATTTTATATTGCCTGCCTTCATCTGTTGGGCTGCTATTATATATGTATGTTTGTCATACATACATATATAATAGCGGCCAAACAGATGACAAACTATTTCTGATCTAACTCAAGCAACAAACCAGATTTAACTCATAAACTAACTGAACTCATCTCAAACAAATATCTAAGCCTGAAACAAACTCTGATGATAACTCCACTCGACTATTCTGTGTGCCTCTTCTTTTGGTATTTTCCTGATCATAACATCATCATGCAGCCAAACTATTGCATCAAGGAATTCCATTTCATATAAGACGCAACCAGGTAGTAAATTAACTCATACCATGCAAATATAAAAAGACACTAAAGATGGCTAATTTAAATTGAAGTCAGGTCATACCTCATTTCAAGAAGCTTCTTCTAAACCATCTGAAAATATTTAAGATGTTATTGCATGCTCAAAGATACAAAATCATAAATTTGTAGATAATAGGCTTCACAAATTACATATAACGCAAATCTGCTACAGTGATAGAAAGGACAACAGAGTTGATCTATTGCCTAACTCTGCTGCACAACACAACAGGAACAAGCAGCAGATTACCTTACCATTCTTCCCCTAATCTTGCTGCTACTCCTTGAGCATGAGTTCCACCATTCCAATCTTGCCCCACAACTCCAAGAACCAAAGGCGCCCGAGTGGTTTGGTGAGGATGTCTGCGAGCTGGGCCGGTCTCAATGACAAGAACGACTTGTCCTCCATCGACAAAATCAAACATGAAGCGATACTTAATGTCAATGTGCTTGCTCTAGTCATGGAGGACTGGATTCTTTCCAAGGGTGATGGTAGGCTGATTGTCCACTATCAATGCCGGTGCACAAGCTTCTTTACCAGTGAGCTCATGCAGCAGCCTGCAGAGCCAAACACCTTGGTATGTAGCTGTGGCCATCACAATGTACTCCGCCTCGCAGGTTGATAGCACGACCACCTTCTGCTTCTACGATTGCTAAGCGATAGGGGCTAAGCCAAGTAGGAAGAACATGCCAGAAGTACTCTTCCACCTGTCGACATCGCCTACCATGTCGCTATCGTTGTACCCCTTGAGCTACAGCGCTGCTCCACGATCCTTCGGGAAGACGATGCCATAGTCACAATTTCCCTTGATTTAGCACAACAGGTGCTTGATCCTAGCCCAATGATCCTCCCTAGGATCTTCCATGAACCTCTTCACATAGCCCACGACGAAGGCAATGTCTGGCCATGTGTGAGTTAGGTGGCCCAGACCATCGACGATGCTGCGATAGCGCTTGGCGTCGACCTTGGCAGCCGCGCTCACCTTCAACAGCTTGAGCCTCTCCTCAATCGGTGTCTGACATAGCTTATAGTCGGCCACACTACTCCACTATAGGAGCTTCCATGCATACACCCTTTGGTAGAGCGTGATGGAGCTCCTTATGCTAGGTAGTAGGTGAGCAAGCCAAGATTGCTCATGTTAAAATGCATCGTCATCTCACGCTTGAAGCCATCAATGTCCTCCTTCCTTGCCTCAGTGATGATGAAATCATCTAGATACACGCCAGCAATGAGGTGCTCCATCCCCGGTCATCGCATGTATAGGGCATGTTCGATGGCACATTTGGTGATGCCAAGGGAAGTGAGGGTGTTGTCGAGCTTGATATTCCAAGTTCGCTTAGCTTGTCGTAGCCCGTAGAGGGCCTTCCACAGCCATAGCACCTTGTGCTCCTTGCCCTCGATGATGAAGCCTGATGGCTGCTTGATGAAGACCACCTCAGCAAGCTCCCTGTTATGGAACATGAACTTCATGTCCATGTGGTGGACATGACAATCCTTCTTCGTCGCTAGCGACAGCAAGAGGCACACGGACTCCATTCAAGACATCAATGCAAATACTTCCTCAAAGTCAATGTCTTCCCTCTATACAAAGCCCATCGCAATGAGTCTTGCCTTGTGCTTGACGATGTTGCCATGCTCGTCGCGCTTCACCTTGTAGACCCACTTTAGCCCAATTGGCCTCCATCCGAGCGACGGGTCAATGAGCTCCCACGTCTCGTTCTCCTTGATCGATTGCATCTCCTTGAGCATGCCCCCCTGCCATTGTTGATCACGCTCGTCATAGCAAAGGTTGGTGGCTCCTCTGCACTCATCAACAGCAGCTCCTCATCGTCGAGGACTTTGCTCGACTGACCGATGGGGCTAGCATCACCGATGATGTCGTTCACCGCGCAAAAATGTACCTCCTCACCTTGGTGGTAGGCGCCGACGTGTGAAGTGCTTGGGGAGGCATGAAGTGGATGGAGCATGATGGTGGATGACGCCATAGGTCATCTGCACCCAATGTGGCGGACTTGTAGGCCCACCAGGTGATGACGTATGTGGACATGTAGCACCGCATGGACTTGCTATGCCAGGATCCACCTCCTCCTGCCCCGCCATCGTAGCACCTCAAAGGCAAGGTGGCATGGGCGCCATTGGCTTCTCCCATGCTCGGATTCCGCAGTCCTAGACCACCTTCTCATCAAAGATCATGTCACGTGAGATAGTCACCTTGCCGTCACACAGATCGTACAACCGATAGTGTGGCAGAACCACCCGAAATAGCACACTTACGGAGGCGCTCGTCTTCCACCAGACACTAAGCACCTCAAAAGCAAGCTACAACGGCGGTATCCGTGGGGCACACCACCAGGGAGAACCTGAAAGATCCATATTTTCCCCAAGGATCCAATAATAAGAAAAAGTTACAATACAGGTCCATTTCATATATCAGAGTTTCTCAAAAATTACATTATTACATTACCAAATGTCAGAGTGCGGAATGATAAACAGTGAAATTTAAAATAAACATATATCGCTAAGAACGAGGATCCGTCTGAGCCCACCAGAAGAATCCTCCACACAAAGGTACTTCTCATGCATCACCTGCAATAGGGGTAAATAAACCCTGAGTACACAATGTGATGAGGACATTGCCACGCTGGACACACTGACGCCATGGTCTTCCCCAAGTTGCAATTTGTTCCCAACTCAGCTGCCACGTCGCCCTCGGATTCACCAGACACGTCGTCACTGTTTCGGTCATAACTTTCTCATACCATATTGAAATGGGCCGTTCTTGGATGCGTTGGAAAGGGGACGATGACGCCGTCATTTTGGATCTGGTCCCAGCTCCAGAAGGTCTATGGATCATTCTGTGTGACCACGGCAAGGTGCTGCATCACCTATTTGGGCCAACTTGGTCATGTATCTTGTCGGGCCTTAAGCCCAAGTTGTGGGCGCCCAACCCCTGGCCGTCCCCAACCCTAGGTCGAGTCTTAGACTATAAACACAGCCGCCGCCGCTGCTACACAATTGGGTTTTGTTTAGAGTTTAGTTTTCCATCGAGAAACTGAATCGTTCATTGTAACTGTGGTGACAAATCCTTTTATAGTGATCCAGGGCCCCCGTTCTTGATCTCCTCCACTGTGTCGATTAGTCCTTTGGAACCGAGTTATTGAATCCTCTATTGATATTCGCGTCATTCATATTTGCAATTTCAGATTGCGTGTTTTACCTTCTTGCTTGTGCTCTTCGATTCGCTTGCAGGAAAAGCCTTCTTGGCGAGGTCAATCAAGTTGTGCTTGGTTGATAACCAACGGAGCAGTGGTGTAATGGTTGCAGGGTTTGAATCGCGTCTGATTTGAAGCCGGATCATCAACGTCGAGATCTCCACAAATTGAACTTATCGGCTACCTCTCGGAAGATCGGGCCTGTACTCATCGCCTGTACTCATCAATTGGTATCAGATATTTCAGGTTTCCCGCGAGGTATAATCTCGTTTGCCTTAGATTCATATTTGTTCATTACCTAGAGTCCACAAAAAGCCCAAAAATATTTCAATTTCCGCTGTCCTATCGCCCTTTGTGCCTTTGCAATTTCGTTTCAGATTCGTGTTGTTGAGTTTGTGTCCATGGTCGAGTCTTGTTGCTGGTTTAGGATTGTGTTCGTGGTCGTAGTTCAATCGCCCATTGCTGTGATTTTTGTTTTCCACCGCTATCCCATCCACCGTTCCCAAACAACAAGTCACAGCCACCACATTACTCGACTTGCCCCGCTAGCCGCCTTGTGTAACTTCTCGCCACCGCGCAAACCCTAGATAGGTTGCCAGCAGCTCTTATTTTGCCTGCATCGCAGCCCTCCTTACATCATCAGGCGAATACCTACTGCTGTTAGTTATAGTGACGATCCTGTGATTGGTGTTAGAGTTTAGGGACGCTTTGCCCTAACTGCCGCCGCCGTGTTGTGCCTCCCGGAAAACATACCTTGAGATACCTTCGGTAAAACAGGCATAACTTTTCGCTCGTTTATCTGAAAAATCTGAAATTTTTACAGCAGCTTCTTGACACCATTTGGAGCCGACCCAAATTGGGCTTTTGCCCTGTTTGGTTTCATCAGAATTGCCAAAAAAATTCGGGAAAATATAAAAAAAATTGTCAAAGTTTTTGCACGCTTTTTAGAGAACGTGCTGAATTTCTATAGACCACATCCCACCTCAGTTGTAGGTGCCAATTTTTGTGGTTGCATCTTTTGTGATCCTTGTTCAGAGAAAAGTATATAAAAATAGTGAAAAAATAAAAAAAAAGTTTGTTTCCTACTAGTGCCTTTTGGAAAAATCCGGGGAAAAAATCGGGAAAAAAGGAGAATTTCGGGCTATTTGCTTGTTTTGTGAGTTCTTTCGATCGTCCTTTGTTTTCACCTTGTTGCGCTATGTCT
This sequence comes from Miscanthus lutarioriparius, assembly GCA_904845875.1. Classification (NCBI taxonomy): domain Eukaryota; kingdom Viridiplantae; phylum Streptophyta; class Magnoliopsida; order Poales; family Poaceae; genus Miscanthus; species Miscanthus lutarioriparius. Next base: position 6,053,988 of record CAJGYO010000019.1, on the reverse strand, counting down.
CGACACGTCTTAGCCAGCACCTGTGATTTGTACTTTGGATCCGGATTGAACAATCGTTACTCTACACTCGTTAATTGCTAATCCTTGCTGTCATATTGTGTGCCTACCCATAGCTCCACATATTCTTCTATCAGCACAGGTTCATCTTGCAACTGTTACCCACGCTCAACAACAGATTGCTTCGCCACTTTGGTTTTGCTCATGTTTGGCGTTGGTAAGAATACAGGCAAGACGGTGGTAAGCCGCTTGTGATTTTGCATTCCACTTTCACCACCATCACCACCACCACCACTTGTTTCCTTTTAGTTGATAGGGATAATACTTTGGTGTTGTCTTTTTCTATCTTCTAACCATGGCAGGAACTCCGACGGACTTCAAGGAGTGCATGTCCAAGGGTGAGCTTACAACATTCATGACTGAACAACGTAATCTTATGACCGAGCTGACGCGCAACGTGAACAATCTGGTCACCCGCATTGACAGCTTGAGCAACGCCCCTCCACCTTATCGTGCTGATGATGAAGATACGTATGCTTTTGGTGACGAAGATGTGTATGCTGATGGTGGTGCCCGTCGCCGCCTCAACTTCAATCGTCGCGGTATGGAAGGTAATAATCATGGTAATAATGATCCTTTTGCTAAAATTAAATTTAGTCTACATCCTTTTGCTGGTAATGTTGATCCAGAGGCATATTTAGATTGGGAGCTTGCTGTTCAACAAAAATTTGATTCTCATAATATTCCTACTGAGCATAGAGTTAGACTTGCTACTAGTGAGTTTACTAATTTTGCTTTGTTCTAGTGGAGTGATCTTTGCAATGCCAATAATGCTGCTGCTGTGCCTCAAACTTGGAATGTTTTAAAGCAACGTATGAAATCTCGTTTTGTTCCTCCTTATTACCAACGTGATTTACGTTTGAAACTACAAACTTTAAAACAAGGTGATAAAGGAGTAGAAGCATACTATCAAGAATTGCTTATTGGTTTAGCACGTTGTGGTATAAATGAAGATGATCATGATGCTAGTGCTAGATTTTTGGTGGTTTAAACATGATGATATGAGAACATACTTGATTACAAAGAATGGCGCAATTTTTCCCAATTGTATCATCTTGATATTAAGGCGAACGAGAAATACGAGGGGATAAACAACACCAGCCTTTCAGGGTCTAACAATGGGAGGAATTTTCAGCAGCGTCCGAGCGGAGACGCCTAAGCTTCCTGTTGCACCACAGCCATCTACACCTCCATTTTCTTCCAGGGTAAGTAAATTGTCTAATGTGCAGTTTCCACAGCTGAAGAAAGGTGCCACTCCGGGTGCTTCTACTAGCTCCTCCTCGTCTAGCTCTAAAATCATTTGCCACTGATGCAAAGGCATGGGACATGTCATGAAGGATTGCCCCAGTTGTCACGCTTTCATTGCTACCGAGGATGGATATGTAAGCGCTAGTGATGTTGAAGATGATTTAGCCCTTGCTGCTAACATTGATGCAGATCCCACCGAGGGCGATCAAGACAAGGAGGCCATCACCATTGACTCCGTGGCTGCTGCCGCGGACTACCCTAGCCTTCTTGTGCAGCGTGTGTTGAGTACACGTGTGGGACATGAAGAAGAGATGAAGATCCAACGCCACAATTTGTTCCACATGTATCTCATTGTGCGGGGTTGTCGTGTTCTCACTATCATTGATAGCGGGAGTTGCAACAACTTGGTGAGTTCAGATTTGGTTGACAAGCTTGGCTTGACCATACGACAACATTCGTATCCATATAAACTTCAATGGTTTAATACTAGTGGTAAGACTAAGGTAACTAAATCAGCACGCATTAGCTTTTTCATAGGGTCTTATCATGATACTGCTGATTTTGATGTTGTCCCTATGCAAGCTTGTTCCATTTTGTTAGGTCGCCCATGGGAATTTGATAATGATGCTTTACACCATGGTAGAACTAATACATACACTATCATACATAAGGACAAGAAAATTACATTGCTGCCTTTGTCTCCTACGGATATTATTAAACATGCTAATGAGATTAAAAATAAACCTCCAACAGACATTGCTAAAAATAATGGGATTAAGTTAAAAGGAGGTGCTTTTCTTGCTACAACTTCGCCATCGCTGAGCTATGTGATAATCCTGATGCACCATGTTATACTATGTTTTGTCAACCTTTTATGTACGGTGCATTGCCTTTGTCACTAACCTTTTTGCAGGAGTTCGCTGATGATGGGATGGAGTCGAGGACGAGTCCAATTCTAGAAGGAGGGATGATGAGGACATCGCCAAGATGGAGTCGAGGATGACTCCAATTCGAGAAGGGGAGGATGATGAGGACATCGCCACGCTGGACACACCAACGCCATGGTCTTCCCCAAGTTGCAATTGTTCCCCAACTCATTTGTCACGTCGCCCTCGGATTTAGCGAGACGCCGTAAATCCTTGCTTTCAGATCATAACTTTCTCATACCACATCGAAACGGGCCGTTCTTGGATGCGTTGGAAAGGGGACGACGACGCCGTCGTTTTGGATCTGGTCCTAGCTCTAGAAGGTCCGTGGATAATTCTGTGTGACCACGGCAAGGTGCTGCGTCACCTATTTGGGCCAACTTGGCCATGTATCTTGTCGGGCCTTAAGCCCAAGTTGTGGGTGCCCAACCCCTGGCCGTCCCCAACCCTAGGTCGAGTCTTAGACTATAAACACAGCTGTCGCCGCTGCTACACAATTGGGTTTTGTTTAGAGTTTAGTTTTCCATCGAGAAACTGAATCGTTCATTGTAACTGTGGTGACAAATCCTTTTATAGTGATCCAGGGCCCCCGTTCTTGATCTCTTCCACTGTGTCGATTAGTCCTTTGGAACCGAGTTCTTGAATCCTCTATTGATATTCACGTCATTCATATTTGCAATTTCAGATTGCGTGTTTTACCTTCTTGCTTGTGCTCTTCGATTCACTTGCAGGAAAAGCCTTCTTGGCGAGGTCAATCAAGTTGTGCTTGGTTGATAACCAACGGAGCAGTAGTGTAACGGTTGCAGGGTTCGAATCGCGTCTGATTTGAAGCCAGATCGCCAACGTCGAGATCTCCACAAATCGAACTTACCGGCTACCTCTCGAAAGATCGGGCCTGTATTCATCACAATGTACTCACAAGACTTATCCGACTAGTGAGAATAATTTCCTGACTCCAAGGAATATGATAAGCTTCATGGTTTGCTAGTTTTCTTTTAGTAGAAAGCAATACTAATAGTGAGTCCTTATTTATGTTATTATTATCAGCCGTATTAAGTTATTATCTATCCGATCTATATAAGCACCTGTTCTACTTTCAAGCAAGAGTTGAGCAATCAATTTCATTTCTTCTTCTTTCAACTTTCAGTTCTTACTACGATGCTAGAGGTAAGACAAGTCGTACCGACTCGGCGACGATTCGCGAACGAATGTGCCAAGCTGGGTGCCCCGAAAACACATGCCCCGCTTGTACCCTAGGCACAAGCAGGACTAACCCATCACCCTCCTGTCCTGGGTGTCCAGGTCCCCATCCAAACTTGGACTCCAAGCCCCCACTCCTGAGTCCCAGACTCAGTGCGGTGCAAGGACCTCCACCATCTCTGCCTCCAATTAGTCGATCCAGAAAGAGCCGGATCTATGACAAGAGAGCAACAAGTCTTCCCTGCGCCCATACCCAAGTATGCTCTCAGGACAATAGATCTGTGACTTGCCTCGCGTCCATTGCAATGACCGGTTCTTAATTGACACAGATACGGAAAAAGTGTAACCGAGCTATGCCCTGTTGGCCACAGGACACAACCCTTTACACCCACCAGAACCCAACCATATCCCTGCCCGGTCACCATTTTCCTTTCCACCATTTTATCATAAGTGATCATATTTATCACCTATTTGTGAGTAACGACAGGTTACCCACGCTACCGACATCCTGAGCATAGCAGCTACTCGACCTATACTAGTAGGACTCATGGGTGGATATATTTATGCACGTAGTTTTCATAAAATGCCTGTAACTTAAATGCACATCATATATATATAGTGATAAAAAATAGGGGTTATGCACTAGGGCTTGCCTTGGGCAGGCAGGGTGTCAGCAAAGTTAGTAACTGATGGCTCCAGGACTCCCTCCTGCACGAGAATCTCCTCTTCGTACTTCTGCTCGCCCGCAGTCATGAACTCTACCAACTCGTTATCTACATGCATGAAATGATGATGCAATGCTTAGTAATACGGCAAAAGCAACTCTTAAAATAAGAATACATCTACCAAGCTACTAAGCTAACTCTAATGACTAATACACAAAATTACCTATTATTCCCACTAAACAGGTATGAAATATTTCATATATTATCTTAGCAACTAAAGGCATCCTTATTGTTAATATCAATTTACTATATATATGATAAAACAAGGTGCACTAGCTACCATATTTATCAACCTATTCTAAGGCTATAAAAATTACAGTGAGCACATAATAATACAATGAACCTACTATAAACATTTTTTAGGACTAGCACTTCTACCAATGCATCACAAAAATTCATTCTCTAAATAACCATAATAATAATACTTATTTTGAAATAATAAAGGAACCCTAAAGGTATCACTGAACTATACGAACTAATTACACTAACAGATAGATCATGAATTTAGGAATCTAACAAAATTTATTTCATAATAAATAAATAAATTCAAATAAGCTCTAGAGGTGAAGAAATGATATTATTAGAGGAGGTTAATCACGCAATTGAACTTGTTGACTTGCGCCTGGCTGTGGGTCTAGAAATAATGGATGAGACCGTGGGTCAAGGAAATAACAGAGAAGAAGAAGGAGGGGATTTTTGTAGGTTGGCGACCTCGACCGATTGCAGCTCGGGGAGGGAGGTCGACGGAGCGCAGCTTTCTCGAGCAATACAGAGAAACTTGATTTGGGGAGGAAGAAGGTGAGTGGCAAAGCAGGATGGCTCGGCGGCTCGGCATGTCCTTTTAAAGATAGGAGACGCGGGAATGGAAAAGCAAACGGTTTAGTAACGAGTCTAGGGGTCCCACTCGCGTGGTCGTGACTCAGACAAGACCACGACGAGTATGCTGGTCATTCTATAGGCCTAGCCAACCATCTGGCATAGCTCAGGGGCGGCACATAGCTTCGGTGACTTGGACTCTATGAGCTAGCCAACGATTGTGTAAGGCAGTGTGTGTATAAAGGTTGTTTGGCCGTGCATCGAACATTTATTTATTTATACAATCACGAATTGTAGTAAGTGCGGTTGTGGTCGTCGCCCCAACCAAGCCACCGACGATGGTGATGACCTTGACTTGAGGCCTGTGCAAGCTACAGTGTTCTAGTCCTCACTCTGCCAGTCTAGGCACACCACCGCACACGGCACGACATACTCGTTCCATTTGCTAGTACTTGTACTGTAGGCTATGGCAGTCATACTAGCCTTCCATTTGCCTATGATCTAGTCACTCTAGGCCTCAGCTAGCTGTTCAAGTATACATCTATGATCTTAACATGATGTGTTCTTCTATTTGCGTAGCTAGATTATTTAGACTATCATGAGATGATTAATACTACTCCATTAAGTATCACTTTTTTTATTAGCTATCTTTTACACGTCATCTTGTACTACTAATAGTGATGTCATCAAGTACTAGTGCTACTGATCCATGCTAGTTATATACATAAAGAAATTAATCAAGATTCCTTTACTAAACCTATCTAGTGCATGCGAATTCATACACTGGTAGGGTAATGCACCATGTAAGAATGGTCATCTCATCTATAGGAAGTTAGTCCTTTTACATGAGTAAACTTTGCTGCAAACACAGTGACTCTGCTAGCTAGTAGTAGCCCTAGCTGGTACGTGCGTTCAAGGAAAAAATGTGAGGAGAATAGCAGAGAATGTATCGCAGTTGCTTTCATATGTCTACAGTGATGGCGTGTGGAAAGGGTGTCTGAGTTGTGTTTGTAGAGCAGCGAGCGAACGGTGTGCTCGGCGGGCCGAGCTTGTGAGTGAGATTAATGCGTAGCGTGTGCGATGCTGTTGCTACGGTCGGTCGTCGCTGTGCGCGTGCTATGTGGGCTAAGCAGAGCAGTGTGCCTTGTGCGCACTCTAGGGATTAGGAAGAAGATGAATAGCGAGAGATGGAGTTGCATCAGGATGACAATAGTGTGTTGAGCTGTGCTGGAGAGTATTTGGACAAGGAATAAATTAGAGCTCAAATTGAGAATTAGTGCAATAAAATTTAATTTCTCATTTTACCACATGCAATAATACATAAACATGATGCTCATGACATGGCTTAGCAAAAACTATACAATGTAACACCGAGGGTGTTACAGATAGGCCTTGCTGCAGATGGGTCTTTGTCACCTTCATGTGGCTGACGCAACCAAACGTGCGCAAGAATGACACATCTAGCTTCCTCATGTACCATACCTTGTATGGCATCACCCCCTTTAGGCTCTTCGTTGGTGCACAACTGAGGATGAAGACCATCGAGGAGATGGACTCACCCCAGAACTCGGCCGGCATCTTCTAGGCCTTCATCATACTCTGCGCCATGCCAAACACAGTATGGGTGAAGAATGGAATTCAAAATGGTATCTATTGGTCTTCACCAAGCTTATAATTGGACTTCACATTGCTATTGGAGTAATAAATTGGAATCTATATGACTATCCTCTACTCCAACATAGCAAAGGTATCATTGTAATGTGCATGATTATTTTATCCCTTACTAGTATGCGGTTAGTGCATATAGTACATACTTCATACGATCATGCATAACAAAAGAAATGTTTACATTCATAGCCTACCACTATTGTTTGAATGATTAATTGATCTAGTGGTTAGTATATGAATTTGTTCATGAGCTAAATAAACCCAAGTACTTGATTTAATTTGGATTGCCAACAAGTGGCAAGTACAACATTGGCAAGATAACCCTTGCAAGAGGTGTGAAGAAGCTTGTCATTGGTTCAAACCGGACTTGGAAGCTTAGGCAAATCAATTTAGTTCAAGTCAACCATAGAAGCTCATGATAGTGATAAGAGTACAAGCACAAGACAATAATGCAAATGGATATCTAGTTTGTTTGTTACAAGTGGTATCTAGACTCAAGTATTTCATCAAGAATCTACAAGTGATGTCTAGATCAACTCACAAGTGATATCCTATAAGTGGTACTCATGAAGATAGCAAATGTTCAAGAAATAATTTTTATTGATAAATCCAACAAGTGATTCTATACTAGAAGATTCTTTCAAGTGGTATCACATCTATACATGGTATCAATCATACAAGATGATGGTTCCACAAGTGATCCTCAACTTTAAGAGATCATCAAATGAAGAATGCATCCCTCACCTACAAGAGCTAAAGTGTATCAAATGGATGACCCATACTATCACATAGGGGGAGGTGTCCCATAAATTGATATCAAGATCAAAGATCCTATGTGTGGTATCTCAAGAAGCCCTACACAAGATACAAGTGGTACAAGTTACAAGTGGTATCTACAAGTGGTGTCATTCCAACAATCAAGTGATGTCCGTAAAAAATGCAAGATTAAAGCCTCAACCATCTACCCCAAATGCATACCTTTGCATCAATGAGAAGCACACATTTTATGGAAATTGATGACAAAGGGGGAGAGATTGTACAAAGATATGAAAGCTATGAGATTAAGATTGTACAAGGGGGAGAGATAAGATATGAAAGCTTTGGGAGAGATTGAAACAAAGACGTAGAGGTTGAACATGGACATGGACAAAGAGGGAGCAACATTAAAGAAAAGAGATGGATTAAAATTCTTGGACAAGAGAAACACACAAGTAGGGGAAGCAAGCTCATGAACTTTGATTGATTGCATTTGATATGTGTATATTCATGTGCTTGCTTGCATTGCATAAGTTCTTAAATTTCAATATGCATGCTTGTGTGAGGTATGCTAGTTGTAGAATTTGATTGATGAAATGAAAACTAGCATGCATAGGATAATAGCTAGACACTTGTTATGCTTTTCAAGTAATGCTAGTACCTTGGTTTTAATATTGATCTCACAAGGTATCTAGTGAATTTATTTCCAAGTGATATCTAGCTAACCATGGTTATAAGGATGAACTTAAAGGTGCAACTCCGATTGGTATCACGCTTCAAAGATTTACTCTATACACCTTAGCATCATTTGGTAGTAATTACTCTCCCACAATTCCAATCTATGCATATGTGCGAGCTTCAAACCAAACACTCTAGCACATATGTAGGTGGAGTTAATACTACCGTTTTGGATTTGTGGTACTTGTCTAGAATCATTTACACATGGTAAAATTGCTTGGGCAAGCAACATGAATCCAAAAGAGCTTAATTTTCATATCTTTATAGAGTTGTCATCAATTACCAAAAAGGGAGAGATTGAAAGGTCCTTGTGTGGTTTTGGTAATTGAGTGACAACCTAGGTGGACTAATTGTGTTTATGTGAGATATATAGGTGATTAGTCCACAGGTACATATGTGTTAGCAACATATGCCATGAAGGTGAAAATAGCTTGGAGATGTTGCAAAGCTCACACATGTGATGACGAAGGAGCTCATTGCAAATGAGACATGACATTGAGTCATGTGATCAAGGTGGAGAAGATCAAGACATGACTTGGCTTGATGGACTGGTTATAAGCGTGAAGGGCAAGTTGGAGGCTTTGGAGCGATGGACCGCATGGCAGTGAAGCTTAAGCAACACTTAGCGCCGATGGACGAAGGCAACGGTGAAAAGCAAGTGAAGTCAAGATCGATAAACCAATATGATCACGTGATGATATGAAGCGGATCATATCATTATTGATCATGTTGGTGCATGTGTTGCATCAACTTTGGAGGAGGAATGGAATGCGCAAGGCAAAGGTATAACCTAGGGCATTTCATTTCACCGGTCATAGGTGTGCAGAGAAGTTTATGACCGAGTTTAGGATAGATGGTCGTACTATCAAGAGGGGCAAACTTGTTTACATATCGGTCATCTAGTGCCAATCGAGTGATCTAACTTTTCATCATCGCTAGGATTGAGTGGCGAGGCAAGTTGAGTGGCTAATCCTTTGGAAAATGATTGTGAAAATGCTAACACACATACACATGGTGGTGTACATTTGGTGGTGTTGGCACATTTACAAAGGAGATAAAGTCGGAGTTGATGTGGATCAACTCGGCGATGGAACGGAGGCGAGAAAGGTTCGAAACTCCACCAGGGGAGTGTCCGCTCGTAGAGTGCAGATAGTCCGACGGTGACACCAGCGCCCTATTTAGAAAAGACAAGGTTTCATAGTGTGCACTGGACACTGGTCACGCAGTGACTGGATGTTGGGGTCCTACGCCCGGTCAGTGGCAGTAGTGAGCGCACGGTCTCGGTCTCATGACCGAACGCTGGCGTGAAGAGTGACCAGACGCTCAGGGTCTACGTCCGGCCAGTGCTGACATATGGTGACATAGGCAGCGCTGGAGTTAGGCGCGTGCGCACAAAATTGATCGAACGCTGGTCTGTGTCCGGTCATGGTAGACCAGACGTGTCCAGTCGCAAAATAGAGGCTCGGGGAGCTCTCTAGAAATGACCGGACTCAGGCGCTGCAGCGTTCGGTCATTCACTGTGCAGCGTCCGGTCGCAACTTGACCATTGAGATTGGGTGGCTCTGGTTGAACGCAGAGCAACACGTGGACGGTGTAGAGCGACTAGACGCTAGCAGGGTGCGTCCGGTCAAACTGACCGGAGCGTCCGGTCGTCCTGAAATTTGCCCAGTGAAGGGATAACGGCTAGTTTAGCCCATGGGGCTATAAATAGAAGGTGGTCTCGGCCATGACTTGAGCTGAGCACCTTGGGGGACTTTGTGTCCATCCTTGAGAGTGCTTGGGAGCCCTCCATCTCACATATATTTGATAGTGATCATCCAATTGTGTGAGAGAGTGATTCTAGTGTGATTGCATCGTGAGGTTACATCGAGTGACACTAGGTGATCGAGTTGCAAGCTGGTGGTGCTTGTTACTCTTGGAGGTTTCCACCTCCTAGATGGCTTGGTGGTGGTCTCCATCGAAGCCCGCAAGAAGCTTGTGCGGTGCTTCGAAGAAGAGCTTTGTGAGGGGCATTATGCTCGCCCCGCGGGAGCCGCAAAGAGCAACTCTTGTTGAGCAAGCATGTGAACCTCGGGAGAAAATCACCGTATCAACCTTGTTCTTCCTGTTGGTTTGCAATCCTCTTACACATGCTTGTGATTACTTTTATATACATTGTGCTTGTGTAGTTGCTCTTGTAATTAGTTAGCTTGTGTAGCTCACTAGTTACCTTCTTGCTTGTGTAGCATAGAAGTAGCTCCCTTGCGTGGCTAATTTGGTTAGTGTAACCTTGTTAGTCACTTTGCTTAGTTTGTGTAGCTAAGTATTTGCGCTCTCTAATTTAACATTGGTTGCCTTGTTATTGAGCATTGCTAGTGAGCTTAGTTGGCTTTGTGCTTTTGCTTACTAGCATGTGTAGGAGCTCCCTCATTACTTGAAATACTAGTGGCATAGGTTTGTGTGACCTTGCTCCTAGAATTGGTTAGGTGAGCTCTAGTTAGCCCGGCACCTTTGTTGCTTAATTAGGATCTTTGCAAGGTGCTAGAGAACATAGATAGAGGAGTGTAGTCTTGGCTAGACCGATAGTTTTAACTCTGCACTTGTTTCGGTTAGCTGACGCGATTAAGTTTTAGAAATGACTATTCACCCCCCTCTAGTCGCCATCTCGACCCTACAGTTGCATCACTCCACCACCCTATTATGCTGCGGTGTAGAGGTGCCGCACCACGCTACAATCGGCACAGTATTCACATAATTCCAACAAGGTGAACTCCCCTCCTCGGTCCGTCCTCAGCACATGCGGCCTCTCTCTGGGTCCATCCTTAGCACGTGCAGCCTCTTTCTGGACTCCGCCTCCAACGGCACCTGGAAGTTCTTGATCGCTATTACCACCTCATCCACTCTCACCAGCAGCTATGACCACATGTAGCAGCTACGATCGTCCACCAGCAGCAGGAAGTTGTGGTGCCGTCCATGCGTCATCGGGGTGATTGGCCCTTAGAGGTCGACGTGCATGAGCTCGAGGTCGTTGGCATAGTACTTCACCATTTTTGGGAATGGCAACTCCTCTGCTTCCCCACCACACAGTTGTTGCATAGCTCACCAGCATACTTGATGAGCGGGAGGCCATGACCATCTCCTCCCGTGCATGGCTCCCTAGCGCGTTGAAGATGAGATGCCCAAACCGGGCATGCCACATCCATGGCTCATCGTCCTACCTCGCCGTCAAGCACACTAACTGCACTGGACGAAGGTCTAGCACATACAACCGGTTCATGGAGTGATTCACTTTGGCAAGGAGACGACACTCATAGTTGTGGATGCGTAGGACGTCATTGTCGATGAGGACTTGGCATCCGCAATCGTTAAGCTACCCGATGCTAACGATGATCGACTGCAGCCCTCGATGCTCGCCATTCAGGAACCTGAAGAGGATGGTCCTGTGCCGGTGATGTCAACCATTGAGCCATCGCCAAACCATCTTCGCGAATGCTTCTTTGTTGCCGATCATGTAGTTGCTGGCGCCGGAGTCTAGGTACCACCTCTATTCCATGTCACTACATTCACACCCGAGGTGGACTTAGACGCGCGATTTGTCAAGGCAAATGCTCTGCTTCGCCACCAACTCTGGCTTCACAACATCGTTCAGCGCGCACACCCGCGCCATTAGGAGCACTGGCTCATCGTCCTTCGCCTGCGGATGAGCTTGTTCCTCCTTCACCGGCTCCGGTTCCTCCACAACATCGTCCAGCGTGCACACCCACAATATTAGGAGCACTGGCTCATCATCCTCCGCCTACGTGAGATGAGCGTGTTCCTTCTTCTTGGAATTCTTGCAATCCTAAGCCCAGTGGCTAGTCTTGATGCACTTACGGCAAGTGTCATGGTCAGAGACGCACGACACATCACCGCCGTCCTTCTGTTGTGGTGGTTTGACATGGTACTTCCCTACGCCACATCGACAGGACGACCTGGAGGAGCCCTCCCTAGGCTGCCACTTGCGCATGTGAACCGCCCACTCCTTGGCCCGCTGCAGTTTGTCGCTGGTCATAGTTGTTGCCAGGGCTTCAACCCGCACATCCACTGCCTTGAGCCGCCCTATCACATCGTCGATGGTGAGCGTGGATAGGTCGATCCGCGTCTCAATTGAGAGCGTGATTTGCGAATACTTGGCGGGCACCACTCGTAGGTACTTGGAGATGACGTCCTCCTAGTCGATGGTAATGCCAAGCAAGACGAGCTAGCTGACTAGCGACTACAAGCGGAGCATGAAGTCCTCCACCACTTCCCCCTAGCAAAACGCGAGGGCCTCATAAACTAGTCGAAGTTGCTGTGCCTTCGCCTTCTTCACGTTGTCTAAGCCCACGCACATGGCCTTGACGGCATCCCGAGCTTGTTTCACGGTGTCCTTGCTGTCGAACGACTCCACGTACTCCGGTCGAACGGCACGCAGGATCACACCATGGCAGTGCAATCCTCATCTTCGTCCTCGATGCCGATGTCGATGGCGCACCACAGCTTCCGCACCCTCAACATCACCTCATCAGCACCGCCCACTCACCGTAGTTGGTGTGGATAAGAACAGGGTACTGAGCGCCGCCAGCCTCCCTCACCGTCCGCTGCACCGTGACTTCCCATCGTGTTTGTGACTGGGACTGCCGTGGTGAAGTGTTGGGCGGGGTCTTGGGAGGTGTCATGCTGCCGCTGCCATTTGCACCACCTGGCATCGCCGACGATCTCCTTGGCTCTAATACCATTTGCTGGTAGCCGACAACCCTACAAAGGTGAGCAGCAGCTCAGTCACACACACTGAATTAGGCTGGAGGTAGACGAGAGGAAGTGAGAATAGAGCACACAGACGCATACAAGTGCAGAAGTTGAACTAAACTGCCTCCAACCCATTCTATTGCATAGAATATATATACAACTTTAGGATTGGTGAGAAATTCACCAACTACGATGCTGCTAGTACCTACTTCAACTACAGCCACTACCTGCTACTACTGTTGGCCATACATCATCCACTATTTTGGCACATACTACTACACTAATAGAAAGGACAACAGAGTTGACCTATTATCTGACTCTGCTGCAACAACACAACAAGAACAAGCAAACAGATTACCTTACATGGAGAACGTAACAATATAGATATTATTCAATTTGGTATTATTTAAACATGTGCAGGCACCGAATATCATTTGGTTCCCCATGTTGAGTCTCGAGACCAGCCCCATGACAACCAACAAGGTGCTTAGGCCCCTTTACTGTTTGGAGCAAGGGAATTTTTCCCGTTCCTCCATTTCTTGTATTCTATACGGGGAAAAAATATTCAGATTCAATCATCCCAAAACTACTAATATATTATATTTATCATATCAAATAGGTACGTAGAAGGGAAGATGGGATTAACAGCACCCTAAGAGATGCTCCGATGGATGATTCACAATTCAATCTGCAAACTCATCTATGAATTATCGGTTGTTGCACGAAATAAATCGAAGACAGAACGGATCAAGATGGTATCTACCTCGCAGTCGCCCAAAGCGTATGCCGCCGCCGCCGCCGCCACCGCCGCGCTGGATTGTATGGGAGCACGGCGTCGCCCTGCGCGTAGACGAATGCAACAGGAAGGAGTTTGGGAAGGCGGCGGCGGCGCGTTAGGGTTTTTTCGGTTGCCTGGGCCTGGCTGGCGGGGCGCTCGGGCCTGGAGGAACCTAAATGGGCCGAGCCTTTCCTTGACGAATGTCTGGGGAGACCGGGCCACTGGCGAGAGCTAGTGAGGCCGCATGATGGGCTGATGGGCAGACGATGGCCCATGCAGACGTGGAGATGGACCAGTCCGGCCAGCCCAAGAACTCTAGAAGCCTACAATGCTACTGCTCCCGCCTCTCCGCTTCGTCTGCAACCTCCGTCATCCCCATTGAGCAGTCGGGCGGCGGCAGCGACACTCGCACTTCCGGGGCCGGGGCAGTTGGTACCGACGGAGGGGAGGTAGGGCTGCCCTACCTCGCACTATCGGTCGGTCCACCTCTGGGTGCATTTCCCGCTCGCTTAGCGGTGCCGGGCAGGCCATGGAACGGGAGGACGCCGACGGCGCTCTCGATTTGTGGGCCCAATTCTGCTCTCTCTCCAACGAGCTTCTCACCGGCGACGGTGATATCACCGTGGGCCCACGCTTAGCTCCCGTCGTTGCCAACCTCTGCACACGCGGCCTTGCCACGCTCGTCCGTGACTACTCCCTCCACTCCCTCGAGGTCCATACCGTACCCTCTCCTTCCCGTTCCCTTCTTCCTCTCTAATGCGTGAGCGCGCACGCATAACTACTGATGGGCTGGGTTGCTATTACCGTATTCCGGTGGAGGTTTGGGCGGTGGGTAGCTGCAGGGTGTGAAGGTTCGCGTCTGCTGCATACTAGGTGTTTGTGAGAATGCCTGCACCAAATGGCTGGGGACCATATGCGAGGATGGAATCAGGATCCTGTCCTGAGCTCGGGTGTTTATGGAAATGATGCCCAAGTGAAATCTTAGTGCTGGAGTGTAGGATTTACAAATGTGGCGCTCAGCTTTCTTTTCAAGTTCTTAACTTTCAACGCTAAAATGTTCCTAATGTTTTCAAAAGTTTTCTGTTTTATCCAGTTTCTGTTGTCAACCTGTCCTTGTTGGTGCAGGAAACCTTTCGAAACAATGCAGTCAAGAAGTTCTGGCAGCACTTTCATCCTTATTGCAATGCCTCAACCGTTGAGAGAATTAAGTTCTGTGTAAGTTATGGTAAACCTAATTTCCATGTCTGATCATACCTTTATTTTGGAATGGAGATTTCAATTTTATAAAGAAACGGTGTCTTACTTGTTTCCTATTTAGATTATCTTTTCTCCTACAAGTATGTGGTACCCTACATATATCATGAATTATAAAAAATAAAATGACCTGTTTTCATTTTATTATAGTTTGATGGCGTGGACTCTTAACGCCTGTTTTTACCTGGTTATTCTCTCTTTTTAAGAAAAAATAACAAAACCTCTCAATTCATGCATTAGGTTAAGGAAAATTGGCCTGAAGAAATCTTAAGTAAAGCACTGGAGGACATATGCTTGGAAAAGGGTTACCAGGAAAAATGTGTTCTTGTTCTTGTCCATGCTTTTCAATCATATGAGGATAGGGCGCCGCAAAAACAATTCAAAGCAGTGGACTGTATTTCCAGCTTAATGGCTAGGTATCAGTTAATGGTATCATCAGTACTTCTGACAACACTGCCCTTGAGCTTTCCTGGTTAGTATCATTTCTTCTGTTTTGTGAGTAGAGAAGGCCTTTTCTTAATGCTGTATTGGTCACAGTTGTTTCCACCAGCTTATAGTGACCATGTAGTTTACTGTTCCTTTGAATAATACTCTACACACAAGAAAAAAATTGATACACACATGTTGTTCACTGTTTCTTTGAATAATGCTCTACACACATGAAAAATGATACATAGCTGAGCACAAACAGCGCCCTGTTTCCTCTTTGTTGTCCAGGTACCAGTTGTTCCCATGGTTTGGTCCTGTGATGGCAACACCTGGTCTTTCACTAAGCTGCTGACTAGGGCAAGTTAGGTTCACTGATATGTGTACTAAATTGGACCTTCCCCTTTCACCTACGCTTAGGGTCAGCTCACATAATTCCTTGGGTTGATATAGGGATTTTATAGCATTTGTCACCTCCTTCAGAAACTATCACTGTACAGTACTTTAGTGAGTACATGCTTGTGCACATTGATATCCTTGCAAGGCATAATCACTGACAAACTGATTTCGACTATATTTTACCAGATGCATTCTTCATTGTTATAGTTAATTCTAAATTAAAAGTCAGAATTAGTATATTCAACCGGTGTTCTGTTACCACATTAAAATGTTGCACTTTGTAAAATGAAAGTGTTCATTCTTCTCTGTCACTTTTCAGAGATATTGAATATCTATTTCAAGAAGAAGCTGGAAGAACTTAATACTATTATGGCTGGATCTTATGAGAGTGATGAACTTGTGGATCATGAACCTTTTCAAAGAAGTAATACTTCTGATTGGCATTCTGTAATGGACATTGATGGGTCAGAAGTTTCAGAAAGTAGCTCCTTGGTAAAGAACATTGGAAAAGTTGTTCGTGGTCTTAGATGTATTGGTTTTACATCAATGACTGAAGATGCTTATTCCTCTGCAATAATATGGCTTTTAAAGGTCTGCATCACTTATTTTGGCATATCTACTATTGAAGTTCTTATAACTGACCTTGTATTATCTCTCATTCTCACTCTGCAGTCTAAGGTTTATGAACTAGCTGGTGATGATTATAGAGTTCCTGTCCTTGGGTGTGTGAAGAAGTGGATTCAGGTACCATCTCATCTCACCATTTTGCAAAGTACAAAATTTGGGCCTTCAATTATATATTTTGTCCACCCATGTTCTCTGACATAAAATTCGGATTTTGTCAGGCTGTCCCTCTTCAGTTTCTCCATGCTCTTTTAACATATCTCGGTGACTCTGTGGACTATGACAGTGGATCTTCTGGTCTCAAATCACCATTAGCTTCACGTCCTTCTTCCTTCCCAGGGATTGGTGTTCCTTCTGAAGCCCTTGTGAGATGGCACATGCGCCTTGAATATTTTGCTTATGAAACCTTGCAGGACCTACGAATTGGCAAACTTTTTGAAATAATTGTAGATTATCCTGAGAGGTCAGTCATTTCCCCTGTATGGTGCTGCGATATTCTGTAGGGGCTTTGACAATCCAAATATTGTATACGCTTGAATAGTTTTCTTGACTGATGTTATGTGAAGCTTACCATACATAGACTTTGGCAACTTGATTTATGAGATAACTTTTGCAACGTGTTTTTCCTAACAGTGTCCATCTGGACAACATTTATGTTATCGCATGCTATCCTCACCTAACTGGAGGAATTTCTTAATATGATATTGTGGCTCGTATATGCATCTCATCATTTCTGTTTTTTTTAATCTGTATGGCTACTGAGTTTTGTTCTTTGCTCCTTCTCAATTCCTTAAAACAAACATCCTATTTTGTTTCATCTATCATACTGTGCATATACTTTCAATACTCTTTTTATTTGATCTTTAGGCTTTGATCAAGTTTGTTAATACATCTATATGAAACTTCTGACCTACCATATGAATGCTAGTTTGGTTTTTCTATTGTTACTATCTTATGTAACCCAATCCATATCCATTTTTTGGGCCTTTTTTTATGTAGCTCTCCCGCTATTGAAGACCTAAAGCTGTGTTTAGAGTACACGGGCCAACACGCTAAGCTTGTTGATTCATTTATCTCGTCGCTTAGATATCGTCTACTTACTGCTGGTGCATCAACAAATGATATATTGCACCAATATGTGTCCACTATCAAGGCATTGCGGACAATTGACCCCACCGGGGTGTTCTTGGAGGCAGTTGGTGAACCAATTAGGGATTATCTGAGGGGTAGAAAAGACACTATCAAATGCATAGTAACAATGCTAACTGATGGATCTGGAGGAAGTGCAAGTGGAACAGGAAATGCAGGTGACAATCTTCTGGAAGAGTTGAACAGAGATGCTGAAAACCAGGAAAATGCTGATTACGACGATCATGCAAACATTGATGAGAAACAAGCATGGCTAAATTCTGAAAGGTATATCTTCTTCATTCTAGTGATCATAACGTTGCTTATTCTGTGAGTTCTAAGAAAGTTTGCCCCTCTAAATGTGGTTCCTTACTGTGATTTGAACTTTTACAGCTGGGAACCTGATCCTGTAGAAGCAGGCCCATTGAAAGGCATCAGGAACAGAAGGAAAGTCGATATACTTGGACTAATGGTTAGTATAATTGGCTCAAAGGACCAACTAGTCAACGAATACCGTGTAATGCTGGCAGAAAAGCTGCTCAACAAATCTGACTTTGAAATTGATTCAGACATTCGCACGTTGGAACTCCTGAAGGTTAGACTATTAATTTTATGATAGACCTATTCTTAATTGTGTTTCCAAGAGATTTGCCTATGCCACATGACACAGCATTCCTTCACTATAGCAGTGATATTGTTATTTGGCAGATTCATTTTGGTGAGAGCAGCATGCAGAAGTGTGAGATTATGCTTAATGACTTGATTGACTCGAAGAGAACCAACTCAAACATTAAAACATCTTTGCTGAAGACATCCCAAACTGGTACTGCTCAAATATCACAAGTCCCTTACAAAACAAAGTTTAATATACTGCAACATCTGTACACTTCCTTTTTGTTGGCAGTTCCTGGGCAAGAGGAGGCAGAAGTGTCTCATGATGTTCTGGATGCCACTATAATATCGTCTAACTTTTGGCCACCAATTCAGGTATGCCCTAAGGATGTTTTAATGGTGGTAGTTCTGGAGCTAAATCAGTAGCATTTTACCTATTTCACCCTTTATCTCTGCTTAGACAGATGACTAGTGAGTCAGGGCCTATCAACTTTTTTTTAGGGTAAACAGTAGCGGGAACCACTATGGTGGTGTATAGAAAGTCTGTACACCCAAGAAGAATAATCTCAATATCTTCAAGCTATACTAATTGTGATATGGAGATACTAATTGACTAATCAGTCAGAACCTATTGACAGTTGTAAAATTGATATGTTCTGACTCTAGTCGATCAAGTACTAAACTCTGAATTGGCAAGATCAGTTCTGCATCAATTAGCATGCTATCTTGTCGAATCAACAGACATATGCTTCATTAATTACTGAATATGTCATCACAACTGTTAAATAACTAAAGTATTTCAATGTTGTTTGGATAATTGACTGTCAAAAAAATTCTACACCAACATTTGTTGTTTATATCTTAGTTTATTTTAACACTAGTGTTTTCGTGACGGAATGTCGAATCTTTAGGAGATACTGTAATTTGAGCAGTCTGTATTTTCTATCTCTTGTATGTTCTTTTTATTCACCAGCCTCGTGTATCCGGTATGAATGCAGACAGAAGACCTTGTTGTTCCTGCTTCAGTTGATCAGTTGCTATCTGATTACGCAAAACGGTTTCACCAGATAAAAACTCCACGAAAGCTATTATGGAAGAAAAATCTTGGAACAGTCAAGGTTGGAAAAACAGATTTAGTTAATGGGTACTATGAAAACATATCTTGGTATGTGAAGTGGGTATAAGCTATAACACTCTCTTTGCTTTTGCAGTTAGAACTGCAATTTGAGGGAAGAAGCATGCAGTTTACTGTAGCTCCTGTGCATGCTGCAATCATAATGCAATTTCAAGAAAAATCTAGGTATTTAAAGAACTGTATTATTGTATGTATCATCTGTACTCTTTTGACTAATCTATCGAACTTTGCAGTTGGACTTCAAAGACACTTGCTACAGAAATTGGCATACCTATGGATTCTCTTAACAGAAGAATAAGCTTCTGGACAAGCAAGGTCTGGCACACATGTATCAGTGACTAATTGTTACTTCTTTTTTTTTATGTGAAATATGCTTGTCATTATGCAGATCATGGTAACATGACCATCGAAACTGGAGTGTAATTGATATTAATGTATATTAGCTGTTTGGACTAAAATTTGATGGACTAGATAGTTGATCACACACTGATCTAGAGTTGTACACAAGCTATATAATTTGCATTTCATTATCTGTGGAAATAAATTCTGGATATTCTCAATCTTATACATGCCCTAGGCTGCATGATGTCTGTACAATCATTTTTCCTTGCATAATTGTTAGCTTCGGTCTGTTTAAGAAGCAGATTTAACAATTCTGTAATTTGATATAGGGGGTCCTGACTGAATCAGCAGGACCAGATGCCGATGATCGCACCTTTACTGTTGTTGATAGCATGCCTGATGTCAACAAAAACAGTATTGTGAATGAACGCTTGGCAGAGTATCAGATGACTGAGGAGGAAGGTGAAAGCTCTGTGGCTTCAGTGGAGGATCAACTTAAGAAAGAAATGACAGTTTACGAGGTATGGCTCGAAAGGAAGAAATACTGAATAAATATATATTTACATTTTGTTTGTGCTCACTTTTGAACCATTGGGATGCCGTATGCCCTGCAGAAATTCATCATCGGAATGCTAACCAATTTTGGGAGTATGTCGCTGGACAGGGTACATAACACTTTAAAGGTAAGACCAAAACATGGCCTTTTTTTCTCTCTACTTCGCATTTTGATCTCTTTTTAAATTTCTCATTTTTCAGATGTTCTGTATTGCTGAGCCGTCATACGACAAGTCACTGCAGCAGCTCCAAAGTTTTCTTTCTGGTCTAATAGCGGATGAAAAGCTAGAAACGAGGGATGGTCTGTACTTGCTAAAGAGGTAGCACTGTAGCAGTCATTCTATACTAGGATAGTGGGTTGTTAGACTAGGGTAGTAGGGTTGTACTACTTGCTAATGAGTTGTTTAGACTAGAGACGTCGGGTAATCAGACACAACATACTTCATTATCAACGCTATGTTATCGTGTTCCACGAAATGTCTTAGTGTTATATCCTAGGAACTAAAGAAGTGGAGTAAGTATCAGCGTCCTTGGTGCCCCACTATTGTGTATTTTCACTCTCTGAGCACCTTTGATATTCTTAGATTTCCAAAGAATCAGTGCAAGCAACTTATCTCCTCTATAAGGATGGAATTTTGGACGGAAAGCTTTGATCTCATGCTCCACGTCATCATATAACCTTATGCTCCTCTATATGTGGCGTGAGACTTGATCGATAGATTGGCTTTGAGTTGGGCCGAGCCGTATATATATTGAAGACTTTCTTCATGGTTGGCTAGCTGTGATCGCGGCGACGACCTAGCTCCCCAGGACACGACGCCATCCGCCGCCGCTGACGACAACGAGGAGGTGATCCTTGGCCTCCGCATTCTGCTCTCCCTAGCCCCGTATGCCCCCCATATAAGATCAGGCCGCGCGCGGAGTCCCTGCGCCCTAAGTACCGTACGTGTAGAGTTGTAGTACGTACACCCTTTTCTTCTGCTTTTTTTAATTCGACACACCGTATAGTACCTGATCCTGATCGATCGTCGATACACATGCATGCGAACACAACAATATTCTTCTCTTGGCCTGATAAATATCATTCCTAGTTCTTAGGTTAATTTGCATGCATGTTCGATATATATGATCGATAACTAGTTCTTAGGTTGCAAATTGTTGAGATCGAGTGTGCTGATATATATGATGATTGCATTGTCTACATCTACCACTTCCCGTTTGGTTTTGGTATAACTGAATACATATGCATGATACTAAAATTAATGATCATTGTACGTACGTGTGCTTGGTGTGTTTAGATGCTGATTTTGGTGAAGAATCTCAACGGCAGAACAGTGTCCGTCAAAGTGGAGTTCTCTTCAGACACGGTTGCCAGCGTCAAGGCAAAGCTTGAGGAGTTGGAGGGCATTCCTCCTCAGCACCAGAACCTTTTATACTCCGCCAGGATTCTCAGAGATGGGCACAAGCTTTCCGATTACAACGTCAAGGAGGAATCCACCTTGCACCTTCTCATGCGTCCTGTCTCCTGCGGTGGCGGATGCTGCGGTAGTGACGACGACACAGCATCTATATCTACGTCCAGACACGCACGAGCAAGAATCTCGCGCTCCAAGTGGAGCCATCGTCAGACACGGTCGCCGACGTCAGGAGAAAGATCAGTGGCCACCAGAGCCTGTTCTTGGCCGGCGGCAACAAGCTCGAGGATGATCGGACGTTTGGATCCTATTGTGAGATCCAGTAACTAGAATTTTTTTTATAGGTGGCTTGTAACCCTTATAAAGTTAGAGCAAGTTTGTATTTCACTATTTACTAATAAAATTGCTCTAGTGATCTTGTAGATTTTTAAATAGGCTATTCACCCCTCTCTAGCCATTTTAGGACCTTTCAGCCCCTTTCTTCTACAAGCATAGCATATGCGGCCTTCATTTGCTCTATGCTTGTTTTACTTGTTGGGACACCTATTGATCATGTGCCCCGTCTCATTGCATCCATAGAATCTTCTTGTTATAACTTGAGCCTTCTTTCTTGCCTCTTTGTACAAGGGGCAAGGTTGGTGGGATGGCCCAACTTCCTGTAAATGAGACAAGCACTTGGCTCATCACTCTTCACTTGCTTGACCACTTTGGTAGAAGCTTTTTGTTCGGCGGCTTCAATCTTGTCATCCCAACTCTTGTGTGGACACATGGCCCACTTATGTCCATATAATCGACAACCATAGCATAGTCATTTTCTATGCTTCTTGCCCTTGGTTGCTTTGACATTGCTTTCTTTTGTTGGGTTTTGGAGAGAGCAAGGTTTGAACCCTTCTCAAGCTTCTTCACCATGTGATCACGGTTATCTTGAGAAGGTTGTGCTTCCTCCTTACCCTTCAACTGAATCACATCCTTTCTTAGCCTTTCAACTTCTTCTTTAAGCTCATTATTTTCTAATACATTTTGCTCAATCGAAGATTGGCTTGCTTGAGAAAAACACTCATTAGTACAAGAAATATTCAATTGAGATGGTGTACATGTGAGTGTGTGAGTGAGAGGTTGAGACGATTTTACCGATGTAACCACAACCTCATGAGTTACCTCAAGCATGAAATGTGATTCTACTAATTTTTCATGTGAGCACTTTAGCTGAACATGGTTGGCTAGGAGAACATTATATTTACTTGATAGTTCATCTAGTCTTGTCTTGAGCTCAATGTTTATCTTTTCTAGTTGTGTCACGCTAGAAGAGGAATTAGTAACTAAAGCATACTCATTTGACAATTTTTCATATCTTTCATTTAGAGCCTTTAGTTCTTCCAACTTGGAGATGAGAAACATTTCTTGCTTTTGGAGTGATTGTTCTTGCTTCTCATTCTCCTCTTCTAACTCATCATTCTTTTCAACTATCTTCATGATGATGAATTTGTCCTTGTGATTGAGATGATCAAGGTTGTAGTTGTCTTCAACTTCAACATCACTCTTGTCTTGATCATCCACTTATGCTTTCTCCTTCACTTGATCTTTCTTGGAGACTTTCTTCTTGCTTTTCTTGGCCATGAGACACAAGTGATGAGAATCATGAGATACTGTGGTTGACTCATCACTTGGCTGCCATCGAGCTTGATCAATGTCGCAGAGGTCAGCTTGTTGCCTTGCTATCGTAGCAGTACCGGACACGTCTGGTATTTGCGACCAGACAACACGCCATCTGCGGCTTGCACTTCTTGCTCCGACTCGATGCTTTGTTGGTTCCTTGAGGCTTCTTCACTGCATGAAGATTCAATGGACATGTTTTCCATTGACTCGAGCTCATATGCATCATCGCATTTGGATTTTCCATATAACTCAACAAGTCTAGTCCAAATGAGATGAGCACTCTTCGGAGGTGGTTGTCCATTGAAAATAGCCTCATCTATAACCTATGCACTCAATGTACTCAACATGACATTAATTGCTTGAGCATTGAGTTGCACACATATTCTTCCTCTTTTGGAATATTTTTGTAGTTGCTCCAATCAACCACCGGAAGAGGTATGCTTGCATTCACAATATGCTCAACAAGAGAACTAATAGTCCTAAAAGCATTGAGTACATGAATTGACCAAGGTAGAAAGTTTGAACCATCATTTTGGAGAAGCACCGGCTCCAACTCGTTAGGCATCGACATTCTTTTCTCATGGCGGTGAAGCTTTTAGTGAGTTCTTGTTCTGATACCAATTGAAAGGACCGAGGATGCCGCCTAGAGGAGGGGTGAATAGGTGTTTCTAAAAATTCAACCATTCAAAAATGAAAAAAACATTAGTGTCTTGAAAACTCTTAATCAGATAAATAAACCCCTCACGAGTTAGCAAACAAAGTAAACAAGGTATATGTAAGGTATCTATGAGCTAAAACCCTGCACCACAAAGGTTAGAAATGAGATTCAATAAAAACAGTAGAGTCCACAAATACCGGACACGTCCGGTATACACGGGTTTTGCCCGATCAGCTCCCAACTTGATCCTTTCGATTTCTCCTTTCACACCAAGTTGCTGGCACTTAGTATTAACCTGTTCACAAGCTCAAGCAACACATGTGGATCACAAATACTCAATGAAAAGAGAGATCGAGACACACGATGTGTTTTACCGAAGTTCGGCCTCCATCGAGACCTACTCTCCGTTGAGGGGGCTGTGAGCGACCCAGCATAGGTCAGCTCTAGAGGACCACGAAGGCCACTCTAGCCAGAGTCTTTTTCAACTTTTTTTCTCCTTCCACTAGCTTGATTCCTTCCCTTTGCGGCGGTGGAATCGAATCGTTATAAACTTTTCGAGGCACACCACAATGTCTTGAGTGCTCTCCGGCGATGCCTAGCTGTCTAGAATCGAAGAGTCCAAGAGTAACAAATACAAATCACAAGATCGATAATATGCACAAGTGTTCAAGGGTGGCTTGCTCTCAAATTTGAATCTCACTCAACCCATAAGATAGATTTTGCAAGTTTGAATTAATCACTCACTAAGAGAGGGTTAGAGAGTGTTCTCAAGACTCAAAAATGTGTCTGGAAGTCAGCAGAATCAGCAGCCTCCAAAGTTGGAGGCTAAGGGGTATTTATAGTCCCTTTGAAAAACTAGCCGTTATGTGACAGTTGGGCAATACTTGGCCGTACAGCCTCAATGGTCACTTTGTCAGTGACGCGCGAGATGTTGGAACTCCCGACGATCGCCGGAACTCCCGACCCTAGAAACTCCCGACTCACGTCAGAACTCCCGACGAACCAAGTCGAGACAACGAAGAAATTGCTCTGACTGGGCAAATACCGGACACGTCCGGTATGTCCGGTATTGCCAGACCAGCAGAAAACAAGTTAGCTCTTTTGTCTATCAAACACTCAAATCTCACATGGATTGGCTTGAGCACTCATAAATGATTATCTATCAACATGATGCATCCCTCTTAATAGTACGGCATACCTATTAACTCGAGATCAAATGAAAATAGATTTTGAAGCACTTGAGTTGAATTTCCTTGAACCAAAATGCCATAGCCTTCAATCTTCATCAAGTGAGGGTGTCAACATGTTGATTTTGATTTTATCCATGAGCATTGCCATCTTAAGCATTTGACTTAATTCCATTCAACATATGAGAGTTGGGTTCAAAGATATCAAGTCATCTCGTTATAAAGTCATCTAGGATTTGATTCTTCACTTCAGTATGACCAACATGATTTGATTGGTGCCTTGACTAAATGCAAGTACTTCCTTCTTCAACCTAGCTAGGTTCCTCGGTCGCCAAGCCGTCACTTGCTCTTCACCCTTGCTTAGTACCTCGAAACTTTTTCTTACTATCATCACATCTCAAGCCATCTAGTCACACTTGATGTCGAATCATTCATTAAATTCATTTGTATACTTGTCTTTTATCTTAGCAAGCTTCAGTCGGTGAGACCAATCCATATGCAATCTCTTGTGTCTCATTAATTATTTTTCAACATGCTTGCTTTCATATGAATCATCGAAATCCCACAACAAATAAGCCTTGTATGAATTATATTTGCATTGTTGTCTTGTGTTTGAACTAAATTATTTTCAACAATACATCATTTTGGCTTTCATTAAATATCTGTGAGATAACTTATTACCTATTCACACTTAGCAAATGAGTTAGACCTTTAATTACATTGTCATTCAATCATCCAAAACCTGCTAAAAGTCTAAATGCACTTTCAGACATGGTGCTCATCGGCGGGAGGGACGACGGCGAGGTGTAGTTGTCCGTGTCGCTGGACCTGCGCGCATGGAGTTGGCGCACGTCTTTGCCTCATCGGCACCGTCGGTGGCTAATTGATCTATTAGAACGTAGAAGAAAAAAGAAATCAATCTAGCAATTTTATGGGCTCTGCCACATGCGACTACGAGGTAGGGATTGCCGTTTTGTTCTCATATTTATTTGGGTTTTTGCTAGATCTTTGTTGTATCTCAATCCTTTCTTTATGTGTTCGTTTCTGTCTTGGTCTAATCGCTTTAACTCCTATCCGTTTGTCTTGGACTCTTGGTCTCACGTTTCCAAGTCAAGCAACGGCTCAGGCCTGGGTCTCTGATTGGTCCATGGTGGATTCGATTTGGAAAAAAAAAATCCTTAGCCGCTGAAATTGATTCGTTTCAGTCTCAAACTCATTGTCAAACAACCATCCGTACAGGTAGTTAGAGAAAACCAGATCAAAATAATGGAACAAAAAAAGAGGATATAGATATAGATTTGGTCATATCCACTTCTTTCCTATGCAATTTAGCACTTATCTCCTTCCCTAGTTATTAGGTTTCTTACTCGATTTGGGACAGTTCATATCAATTTGATTCTGCTTCATCTGGATAAATGTGGACTGCAATCTCTGCCACAATTTTTTATTTTGTTTAAATCAAGTAAAAAGACACAACATAGCAAGTCTTAAAAAACATGATAAGGCTGCAGCTTCTGCAGTGAACAAGAGCTGTGTCTGTAGCAACACCCAGAAAGCACATGCTGCTGATCTACAAGTGCAAAGACAGAACAACATCCCATGTAAGGGCAAGTGCTTCAAATCTAGGAATCCGAGAACATTTCCTATGCTGACATGCTTCCACTTCTAAAAAACTCATCAAAATATGCACGAAAAAAAAATCAACCAAACATATTATTAATGGATAGATGATGTAAAAATGCATGCTCATGCAAATTTTGGGGATAAGTCAAATTTTGTTCAAGGAGAAAAAAAAAACAAATCATCATGTGAATAGGTGTGGGGATCCACGTAACAGTGCACCCGATCAACAAACATTCTGATTTTTCTCTTTTTTGTTTCTCGTTTTAAAAGGACGGCAAAAACTTTTGTCACGATTAATGCTCTTTTTCTCCTTGCACAAAATCTAGAAATCCTACTTGGGCTCTATCAACCTTTGCTGGTATAAGCGATTCTGTGGCTTACGACATGTTGGGTGGGAAACTGTATCTCGTAAACCGTCTTATACATCTCCGATTGCTTGTATGTGCAATGATCAAACTTGTGTGGGTCGGTTGCACAACACAAAGCCTAACTCATGCTTAGTTGTTAGGTATTGCTCAATATCATGAAGTAAAAAAAATGAACTAATCAATAGCCTTAGATTCCCCCTA
This sequence comes from Miscanthus lutarioriparius, assembly GCA_904845875.1. Lineage (NCBI taxonomy): Eukaryota > Viridiplantae > Streptophyta > Magnoliopsida > Poales > Poaceae > Miscanthus > Miscanthus lutarioriparius. The sequence continues at coordinate 6,026,747 of CAJGYO010000019.1, read as the reverse complement.
AACTCATGGATGATCGCTCCATTGAGCAGTCTCCTAGCATCCATTGAACTATGAATGAGAAACGATGGGTCCAGGTCTACTAATCTTCACATAAAATCTTTTACTCCCTTTATTCTAAATTGTAAGTCGTTCTATCTTTTCTACATACATAATTTTTATTATGTAGCTATACATACTATATATAGGTGCTTCGTAAAAGTTATGTATCTAAAAAAACAGAACGACTTACTAATGGAGCAGTGAATAGTGAATATTTATAGGATTTGCTAAAATTTATAGGGTTAGTTGACTCCGTTGAGTACTCACTGTTTCACCATGGTCACGAACATTGAAGTCATGAACATCGTCTATAGAAAAGGTCAAATTACTCCCTCTGTTTGGAGAACATGATGTCACAATTCAATTTTGTTTTCAGGGGTGACAACTTGTTCACTAAACTTAACACACCCTAATATAGGGATGATGGGTCTCACATTCAAAGTTGTGCACGTGGATTAATTATAGATAGATCAAATTGTTACTCAGAGATACATTTGTTTTATTCAAATTGTTACTCAGAGATACATTTGTTTTATTCAAATTGTTCGTTTCGCTGAAAGTCAGGCTAAAAAGTAATGTTCGTTGATTTATTGTGAGAGAAAAACACTATACCATGTCTAATAAGGCAGGCTGATAAATTCAAGCGAACATGGCCCCGGAACCATTTAAGAGCCAGTAATAAAGAGTATTTTATTCTGCATGTTTTTGTTTAACAGCATGCAGTTGGTACTAAGAAAAAACTCTATTTTGCCTGTGCTGAATCTTGTACGGTTAAACAAAATGATTAATTTCCGGCAAAGAAGAAAAATGATGGAAAACATCTAGTAAATTACTCTCATATTGAAACAATAAGAAAACTATAGTGTATTTTAAAAATGATGAGTACAAATACCTAGTAGTACTCCTATGTTGTTTGTTTTAATAAATAAAAATAGCTTTACGTTCGACTCATTCGGTTCATTCCAAAACCCAAATAGCTGCAGTGGGAGTGAGTAGTTGACCTGCGTTTTGGACCAGTCAGACTACTCACTTACTCAGCCCAGCTAAGACCAGGTGGGCCCCTCCAAAGTCACGGCACAACCGCCGCCGCGACGCCATCAACGTCATCCCATTTCCATTTGGATCCCAAGCCACCGCTGCTTCCTCCTCCGTTTCGTCGTCGGCCATGGCATCCGCCGGTGGCGCTGGCGCCGACCACTCCCCGCCGCCGCGTAGCCTGGTCTTCGCCTTCTACCTCACGGGCCACGGCTTCGGCCACGCCACCCGCGCCATCGAGGTCAGTCAGCCAGTCCCTCCCGGCTTCGGGCATTGTCGCTCGTTCGTTTCCCTGTCCAAGTCTCAGCTCCGAAAATTTTGCCTGCATTTGTGTGCCTCCGCGGATCGTAGGTGGTGCGGCACCTGATCGCGGCCGGGCACGAGGTGCACGTGGCGACGGCCGTGCCGGAGTTCGTCTTCACCGCCGAGGTGCGGTCGCCGCGCCTCCGCATCCGCAGGGCCATCCTCGACTGCGGCGCCGTCCAGGCCGATGCCCTCACCGTCGACCCCCTCGCCACACTGGAGAAGGTACCCTCGCGACCCCTGACCCCCTTCTCGTTCCCGTGCCGTGTTGGCTGCCTTCTGATGCTCCGGTTGCGAAATGCAGTACCGTGAGGCGGCAGTGGTGGCCCGCGAGTCCATCCTCATGGCCGAGGCGGAGTGGCTGAGCTCCATCAAGGCAGAACTAGTGGTAACACTCTCTAGTCTCTACTGCTGTTCGGTGATCAGACATTCAGTCAGTGTTCAACTGATTGATGTAGGCGTCGTGTGTGTGGGCAATGTCTGAACTCTCAAGTAAACTGGGCTGTGATGTGCTTTTGGAACAGGTCTCGGATGTTGTTCCTATTGTGTGCAGGGTGGCTTCAGATCTGGGCATCCGCTCTGTATGCATTGGGAATTTTAGGTGAGCAACTATTTGCATTTTGTCTGACTGTTTGCATTTGAGACTTTCACTCTGAAGTTTACCTTTTGTCTGACTGTTTTCATTTTGCAGTTGGGACTTCATATATGCTGAATACATCATGGAGGCTGGATATCATCACCGATCTATTGTTTGGCAGGTAATATTTTTAGTTTTTACCATGTCAGATCGTAAGTTTCCCTTTTATGAAAGTACCTAAATAGATCATTTTGCATGTATGCCCTGACTCACCACAATCTTAGTACCATCCATATTCTGCCAATGTACACTTTTACTTTTTCAGTAATCATTTAACTCATCTATATATCTATATATACAGATAGCAGAGGATTACTCCTATTGTGATATATTACCGACTACCTGGATATATGGCCCAAGTATGCTCAACTATATTTGGTTACTCTTTTTCTTAAAATTGTGTATTCTCTGTTTTTTCGTCTTTCAAGAAAATAGAGTACTATTTCATTCCATAGTGCCGGCCTTTCGCAATGTCATTGATGTGCCTCTTGTGGTCAGAGGATTGCGAAAATCTAGATCTGAGGTTTGTATTCTGCTGGAGAAAGATATTCTGTCTCAACAAAATTCTTTGTTCCTTATTCACATGTTTCAATTGTGATCTATTAGGTGAGAAAGGAACTTGGAATTGAGGAGAATGCTAAGGTGCTCGTTTTTAATTTTGGGGGACAGGTGGGTCACTTATCATATAGGTGCTTTGATAAGCTTAGGGCATTCGTTTCTATTTTCTCATGTGGTAATGTTATGTGGCTATTTTTGAAGTGCTTATGTATCTTCTGCACCAATATCTGTTGATTCTGATTCTTTCAGTAGTCAAAGCCTATTTGCAATGAAGTGGTGCTCGTTACCTATTATTTAAATCAAAAGCAATGTCTTTTCAGTTACTTGGAAGTATTATGATTAGTAATTACCCAGATACAACATTTTATAATGAAGTCCCTGCAATACTTGAATAATTATCTTATACTTCCTTCTATTTTTAGCAGAACACATCATCATTAAGTTTCATATGTAGCATGCTTCCTTCAAAAGCTTAGTGATCCATTCCTCTATCCTGTATGCTCTAAGCTTTTATGCGAACTACACAAAACTTATCACCAACATAATGAAATAACCAGTGCGTCATTGTTCCCAGCCAGCAGGATGGAAACTGAAGCAAGAATGGCTCCCTGATGGTTGGATCTGTTTGGTATGTGTATTTTAGAGTACGGTTATATTATATCCCTTGAAAAGTGACTAACTGATGTGATTGACTAAACTTAGCTCCCTCTTCATGGAAGGTCTGTGGTGCTTCTGATTCTCAAGATGTTCCAACGAACTTTATTAAGCTTGCAAAAGATGCTTACACACCTGATGTTATGGCATGCATCTGACTGTATGCTTGGTACATCAAAATATTATATGTTGCACTAATGTTTGTCTAGCTACGAGCTTTTTGCTTTTTTTCTTGCTAGATGCATATACTTACTCTCTTTGTTTATAGGAAAAATTGGATATGGAACTGCAAGTGAGGGTTTTGGCCTGCAAGCTGCCATTAGTGTTCGTTCACAGAGATTACTTTAACGAAGAGCCATTTTGCGAAATTTGCTTGAGGTTGAAACATTTCTTATCATTGAATTATGCTAGAACTCATGTCTATATAGATGTGTTAAAATGCCTTCATGCTTTGTCCCATCACATTCTATTTCAGTACTACCAAAGCAGCATTGAGATGATCAGAAGTGATTTCCTTGCTGGACACTGGAAACCATACCTACTTCGTGCTCTCACACTTCAACCATGCTACAATGGCCCAATAAATGGTGGTGAGGTAAAATTTTCTACATATACCCAATATCCTATTGATGTTATTATGTCCGAATTAACCTGAAATCAAACTATTTCTGTACTCAATTGTATTATAACATTTGCATTTATGCAAAACCAGCTGCCTTAGTCGATATCAGGATAAAAATGTAATACTGGACTTCCATCATAATACTGAGCTTTGCAAACCAAATTATCTGTATCCTTTGGAAGTTATATTATTTGTGGATAGGCTAATACTTTGTCCATTCAGGTGGTTGCCCAGATCCTCCAGGACACTGCTGTTGGAAAGAAATGTATTTCTGATAAAGTGAGTGATTCTGCATGACCATTGAGTGGTCAGCATATTTCCGTACCTACCACTTCCACCTACGAAACTTTGTTTTCATCCTGGAGCTTTGTAGATTTTGTGACTGATGAAAAAGGAAATGCTAATGAAAGATATTTATCTTCTTTTAGAAACGACCTCTTTGAAAATTTCTTATGCTTTGTGCCAAGTAAAATCAGCATATATTAAACATGGAACGCCCATAGAAAATTAGAGATGGAAGCAATATTTTAAAATCCTGCTTAAGATTGTAACATGAGCCAACTTGGCTATCTTTAATTATAGTCTAGTGGTGCAAGAAGATTGCAAGATGCCATGGTCTCAGGATATGTGGTTCAAAGGGCTCCAGGGAGAGATGCAGGCATTCCTGACTGGTACTCTCTGTCTGAAACTGAAACTGGTGCTGGTCCGACCTCAAAAAATGCTGCTACAAAGGAAAGTGCAGCATCGTGAGTACCCTTTCTCTTGTTTTTGTCAGACATCCAGTTTTGCAATGAAATATTTTGCAACTGAAATTGCATATTTGATTTCACCAGATCCAGATGTATTGAAGACTTTGAGATACTCCATGGGGACCTTCAAGGATTAACAGATACAATAGACTTTTTGAAGAGCTTATCTGAACTTAGTGGAAATGATTTGATGAGCCCCAAGAAGCAACGCCTAGAGAGAACTGCTGCATCTGTTCTTTTTGACTGGGAGGTACTAATCTGGCAGTCCTCTGTATTCATTTTAGTGAATTATAGGACCCTGTGCAGCAGCATTAAAGCTTCATGCATACCATATCTGGAAATGGAATGTAGGATAGCTAGGTTCCATAAACTTGCAATGATGTACAGTAAGATGATTCCTTAATTTGTGCAAGTAGACCAACTTTCTTATCCTTTAAAGTTTCATTTCCAACTGCTAATCTATTTATCCTATGATACTTTTTGGGTATGAATAAACGTATGATAGCTCATTTTGTTATTTCACAGGAGAGATGGATTTTCTGATTCACGAGACAATCAGCCGTGTTAGGCTTCAACCTTTATATCATAAAACACAACATAGTGGAGTTCTAATAACAGACAATGAATTACGTAGATCCTCTTGTTTCAACTTGTATCGCAAATTCTATTGTATAAAATTCAGAACCATTTTGTTTTCAATGAACATGTTTCCTTCACCAATCTCTCTTTTGCTTGATTCATCTCTTTTTTCTTGTATTTTCCATGGATACATGTAACTTCATTTCTGATAACTGATTACTTTGATTTGTTTCATTAGCTTGTTGCTATGTACTTGAATAACTGAAGTAAGTCACTCGAAAATGGTGAATGAATGATTGGTTTGCTATAATGACTTCCCTTTTTGTTCCTTTGTAGACGGAAATATATGTAGCAAGGGCACCTGGACGTTTGGACGTCATGGGTGGCATTGCTGATTATTCAGGAAGTCTCGTTTTGCAGGTATGATCAATCACAGGTCAAATAAATTTCTTTTACAAAATAGTGCTATAAGTTTAGCTAATAGCTGGATACTCTACTCATAAATATTTGATTTGATTTTATGCTATTCCCATCTTTCGCAAAATCAGCTTGCTACTGTTCAATATGATGATGTAGCATGCAAGAACCTCGATTTTCATTGAATCTTGATGTTTACTGTATTTTCTGTATTCTTGATTTCTTTTTTGGAATTCCCTTTGATGCCACAGATAAATAAATAAATTAACTACTGGAAAGAAACATAGATGCAGTTTTTTTGGATCATGTATTTGGCAGTTGTGGTTGATATTTTGGATGCATTTACTAGATGCCCCTTCGGGAAGCCTGCCATGTTGCTGTTCAGAGAAACCATCCCAGCAAGCAGAAGCTTTGGGAACATACAAAAGCAAGACGGCTTGAGAACGCAGGCTTGGTGCCTGTGGTACAAATTGTATGTTCAACTTGTTCAAATAATTCATGCTTTGTAATCTATTCTAAAAAATTTGCCACCTCCATTGGACGGGGCATGTAGGTGCTGCATATTAGATGCATGATAATAGTGTTTCTGTTGGCTAATTTAAACTTTAGTATAGTCGCATTTTTGCCAAGTAGTTGTTCTTTTGATCTGGCTGTTTTGCATAGCATTTGTATGCACTCCCATGACTTGTCAATGCTTATTATCTATTGTGAACATGATTGTCGCACAGGTATCATTTGGCTCTGATTTGAGTAACCGTGCACCAACTTTCAATATGGACCTGTCAGATTTTATGGATGGTGGAAAACCAATATCCTATGAGAAAGCCAGAGAGCTTTTCTGTCAGGATCCATCCCAAAAGTATGAAAATAACTTTTAGTATTTCACTACAAAATTTCAACTACTCAATTATATTTGCATATTTGTGATCTGAACTATCCTATCTCAGATGGGCTGCCTATGTTGCTGGAACAATTCTAGTTTTGATGACTGAACTTGGTGCCCAGTTCACTGACAGCATTAGCATTCTGGTAATCACTCAAGTTTTCATTATCCTGCAATTGCGTATGTAAAAACCTGTAATCACTTTATCAGTTCCTTGTCTTCTTTCTGCTCTAAAACTCCAGGTTTCATCTGCCGTGCCAGAAGGAAAAGGTGTTTCATCTTCTGCATCAGTGGAGGTTGCTACAATGTCTGCTATTGCCGCAGCCTATGGTATAGATTGACATTGGTTATTTAGCCTATCCTAAACCCTGAGACATGTCATCTCTGAATAGCATTGTTGATGGTTTCCTTTTTACTTGTCTATAGGTTTAAACATCATACCAAGGGATCTTGCTTTGCTTTGTCAGAAGGTATGATGTTTAACTGAAATCTGGTGATAGAATACAGATCTACAGGTCTTTTATGGCTCTAATGTTTTTTCAGGTTGAGAATCATGTAGTTGGAGCTCCTTGTGGGGTAATGGATCAAATGGCATCTGCATGTGGAGAAGCTAATAAACTCCTCGCAATGGTTTGCCAGGTTAGTGTTGTTTATTAGTTCCATAGTACAGAAGCTGATAGATCCTACCTTTCCTCCAGCCAAAAATTAATGTTGCTTCAGTATTTATTTAATCAGTTCTCCTGCAGCCTGCAGAAGTGAAGGAATTGGTTAGCATACCAACTCATATACGGTTCTGGGGTCTAGATTCAGGGATACGGCATAGGTAGGAAGCTTTTCCTAACTGAGCTTGTGTTGTGGAGATTGCAGACATTGCTTGTCTTATTGGAAAAATTGGAGCTAATTGCAGAACTAATCTCTCTTGAACTGTTAGTGTTGGCGGGGGAGATTATGGATCTGTAAGGGTAGGCACTTACATGGGACGAAAGATGATCAAGTGTGCAGCATCAGATTTAGTTTCAGAGTCCTTGACTTCAGGCCCCCCTGTTCAGTCCGATGGTTATAAAGAAAATGGTATGGGTGTACTGAAATCTGAAGCTGCACTGGAGTATTTGTGCAACCTACCACCTCACAGGTCACATTTAGTGAATTCAACATTTATATTTATGGTTCTGGTATTGCATGGATCGTAATAAATCCCAATTGCAGATATGAAGCTGTTTATGCAAAAGACATTCCAGAGGTGATTAGTGGAGAAGCATTTTCAGAGAAATATGGAGATCACAACGACACAGTGACAGTTATTGATCCTAAAAGATCTTACAGTGTGAAGGCTCCTACTAGACATCCCATATATGAAAACTTCCGTGTTGAGGTTAAATCTCTCGACCAGATAATTTGTTTCTACACTACTAAATCTATTTTCTGAATTGGAAAAGCATTTATGGTGGGAACCATTTCAAAGTTTTGTTCTTTCCTGAACCATGCTGCAACAATAGCATTGATACGGTGTCCTCTTTGATAGATAAGCCTAGTGTTAAAGTACTTGTATCTTACTTTTCTTGCACTTTTACTTTCCTTGGCTTCCAAGCCTAGTGTTAGGAATATGCTCAGCATCCACTTTAGTGGTTAGAATATGCTGTAGCAAGTGGGAGTCCCCCTGCCTATAAAAGGCAAGGGAGTGTCATTGTAAAAACTAAGCTATTGCATTTCCTTTCAATCCAAGCGGCCAAGGGCCAAGCTGCCCTCCGGTAGTTTCCAAATCTGAATCTGAGATCTATTTTTGGGCCAACACTCTTAGTGCCATCCAAAGTGGCAGAAAATTGTAAATTAACCCCAAGAAACTAAACTCTGCAACTAATGGTCTTTCATTTGATTCCCCTTTATTGAAGACTACTCCCTCAGTCTCGCAAAGAGTGTCATTCTCCTTTCCTGAGAAATCAAACATTTTCAACTTTGACCAATTATATAAAAGAAATTATCAATATTTATGGTGCATAATAAGTTTCATTAAATTAATTATTGAATATATTTTCATAATAAGTTTATTTGGAGATACACATGTTGCTAATATTTTTTACAAACTTAATCAAAATTCTGAAAGTTTGACCTGCACAAAACCCTAGGCAACTTTCTTTTTGGGACAGAGGGAGTATTTCATTGTTTTCTCTCTTGACATTCTTTTAATTTCTGGTCTGTAGGCCTTCAAAACATTATTAGAGGCAGGTAATACAGATGAGCAACTGTCAGCCCTTGGAGAACTTATGTACCAGGTGAATTAATTTGAGTGTCTGCTCATCACGATGCACCTTTCTCTACTCCTATTGCATAACTGAGGTTCACTGTGTAAACATTAAGTTGAGGAAATTGTGCTTTGCTGGTAATATTCTTCTCTTTGTAGTTTGTACTGCTACTGCATACCTTTGACATGTTTCTCTTCACATATTTCTGGCAGTGCCACAACAGCTACAGCGCGTGTGGCCTTGGTTCTGACGGGACTGACAGACTAGTCAATCTAGTACGAGAAATGCAACACAGGAAGACATCCGAGGGCGGAAGCCCTAGTCTATTTGGCGCAAAGATCACTGGCGGAGGCTCCGGTGGCACAGTATGTGTTATCGGGAAGAACTGCGCCAGGAGTTGTGAAGAGATTGCAGAGGTAGCTTCACGGAGTCCCTTTTTTTCATTTGGCGTTTGGGTTTTTGTCAGGATAGAATGACAGAGACCGATATTTTCTTGCACCTTCAGATTCAGCGCAGATACAAGGCTGAGACCGGGTATCTGCCCATTCTTTTCGACGGGTCGTCTCCAGGAGCTGGGAAGTTTGGTTACCTGAAGATCCGACGTCGTTGTCCCTAATGGGCAGTGGCTGATTGGCAAATGAAGAATTTGGGCTTTGTCATTGTTTTACAGACGACATATATTACTCAATTGTTAAGAACTTCAGTCCAAGCCATTGGTAGAACTTACAGGTGTATGCCAGTTGCGACGATTCGTGAATGTGTAAGGTCATTTTTTCACACGAAATATTTTATCAGGTGCTATGCCAATTCAGGAAGCTACTGGAGGAAAATGTGTGAGGAATAAGCTCTTTTTGAGCAGATGTAGCCGTCTATTTGACTCTAGTCTCTACTGGTCTCCTTGTGCTTGCTGCAGTGTAACCAAACTCTAGGTAGATGTGCTACTGCATGCCTTATTGGTCAGGCCGGCGCATAGTGAGATGCCTGGCTGGCTGGGCATGCATACATGCGCGCGGTTGGATTGGCAGCCAGCGTGCGCTGAACTTTCTTTGCTGGCAAGGTGGTAGTCGTGGACTCGTGGTTGGGGTTGGGCCGTCCATCCATGTCGCCCGGCGCCGGATTATTGCATTGCATGCATGCACTTGCTTCGCGCGCGAAAGCGAGAGCGAGATGGGCTGTGTTCGTTCCCATCTACTTGACCTAGCTACTCCTAAGTCCTAACTAGTGTCACCTCGCTCAGCGCTGTCCGGCGCACTATAGCCATCAAGATCCGGTGGTGCCCGTACGTATAACATATCTCCACGCTTTCATGCACGTCCCCTCGCATGCCCGCCAAAAGACGGACCCGATGACAGCGACATGCTCCTACGTTGGTGTCAACTTCTGCTTGGGGGCGTGCAACCCGGCCGTTCCTCGAAAGGTTATTCAGCCTGCCCGAATCGCCTCCACAACTCTAGCTTGCTTCGTCAGAATGGGTGCATGGAAGCTAACGTCCAGAGCAGCGGACGACGAGCAAGTACGAAAGATACGAGCTGTTTTGTTTGGTTGATGCCTAACTTTGTCGCAAATAAAGTTAGGCAAAGTGTTGCAGCTATAGAAAGTGTTGCCAACAAATCAGGTTCCACACTTGTGGCATAAAGTTTAGCATCAAAACGAGTCTGCAGCATATGAGGCATGTGACTAGCTAGCTAGTACTGGTACTAGTAGCTCCAAGGCTCCAAGCAACACCAAAAGCCACACGGGAGTTGAAGCGGTTCACAGTTTCACTCGTCACTCGGGCACAGAGGACTGCATTGCGTTGGGTGCGCGGAAACGGAGGAGGTAGTAGCTTAGCAGCTGCAGCCGTGACTCCCCGTGAGTGTCCAGACTGATCTGGTTGTTAAAGTTTAGTGCGTGTCTGGCACAGCTCTTAGGGGCTTCGGCTCATGCACTGTAGGGTACGGTAGCGAGGAGTCGGAGAAGCTCTATATCGTGGCTCCACCGGCTTCTCCTCTTCTCAGTTCATTTTTACCTTGAAATTTGAAACGGCTCCATGCTATAGTGTCGCTACAGTGATTCTGATGATGAGCCGGAGCCCTGGGAGCCGTGCCAAAAACGGCCAGTGTGTCACATCAAACGTTTTGATGTTAACAAGAAAGATTAAATATAAATTAATTATAAAACTATTTGCACAGGAGTAAACAAATTAGCAAGCGAATTTATTAAACCTAATTAACCATGACTAGCACGTGTTTACTGAGCACTACGTTGTGAAATCATAGACTAATCAGGTTTAATAGATTCACCTTGCAAATTAGTCTTAAACTATATAATTAATTTTGTAATTAATATATATTTAATACTCTAAATTAGTATCAAACATTTGTGTGACAAGGACTAAGTTTAGTCCAGATGGTTTTTGTCGTCGGATCGTGCATACATGTTCAATGGAATGGAATCATGGATGGTGCATGGGGAGGAAAGGACGCTGCCTAGTGGACTATGGGTATGATGCATACATGGGATGCCTGATTGCCCCGAGAAGAAGAAGCGGAAGCCACACGGACACGGTGGGCTGGATGCGGGAGCGACCTCGCATCGTCCTCCCTCTCTCCGCGAGCGAGATCGGATACGGACGGATATCACTGATATTATATTTATTTTATATTTCTATTCAGATTTAGATTTAAATACGGATAGTATCAACTATACCAAATAGGATACAATTAGATATTGACATCATAAATATACGATTTGAGTATTCCGATATGGATATAATATCAAATGTTGAATATGCAGGGCACGGACAAATTTGAACTCCTATTCGGTTCCTGTTTTCACCACTAAGGGTGCGTTTGCGAGGGTGGCTCAGGCCGGCCTTGCGCTCGTGGGCTGCAGGCTCCCGTGTTTGCGGCCTTAGCCCACGAGCGAGCCCGGCTCCCAGGAGTCAAATACGACGCCGCCGCCTGGCCCTGGAGAAACGCCGCTAGGCTTCGTTTCTATGCGGCCAGGCTCGCGCGAGCGCAGCAAGCATGCGGACGGGACATGTCAGTGAGACAGTGGATGCTCGCATGCAGTTAACCAAACGAAATCTCCGAACAACCAGGCTCTATGAGTACGATAACCAAACACCAGTCGTGTGCATACGCTCAGCCTGGCTACCTGCAGCTGGCTGCCCAGGTACAGCCTGGCTGCACAGGTACACCCTCGCAAACGCACCCTAAGTCTCCCACACCCTCCGTGCTTGGCTCGCTGCCGGCCGGCCTGGTCCGGAGCCCGGAGGCCTCTGTCATGTCACGTTCCCACGCCCACGTCATATATATTCGGCGTCACCGTACGCCTAGCCAGGATTTGTCCGATTCGAGCGTAGTACTCCTATTGACATGAAATCCGTTTCTGTAGAGCCAGTAGTATGTTTCAAAGTTGCTTAAGGCTTATAACATGGTAAAATTAACTTACGTCGCCAATAAAAATTCCAACAAAGGGCGATACCTTGGCCAGCAAAAAACTAGGATCTAGGGGGCAGGTCCGGAATCTATGCCTTTTTTGCGCAGTTTATACCTGTACTGTGTACCCTTTTTCATATAGTAATATTTTAATTATATATATATATACAAATCCACTAGAAAAGCTTTTGCTTTTGGGACACTAACCCATGATGGGAATGAGAATATTGTAACATAAAAGAGGTCGAAATGGGCGTGGCCATGCGTCATAACGACTCCACGCCTGCATATGCCCAATGGAAAAAGGCGCCGGAACATGAACCAAAAGACGTCAGAATAATATTATCGATTCGACGCCGTAAAGCCTGATTCCCAATAAGGCCATGTTTAGTTACACCGAAACACAAAATTTGTCACTATGCAAAAAAAAGATTCCTCGTCACATTAAACTTACGGTACATGTATGGAGTACTAAATGTAGATGAAATCAAAAACTATTTGCACAGTTTGGTTGAACTTTACGAGACGAATCTTTTGAGCCTAATTAGTCAATATTTGGACAATAATTCATAAATACCATAGTGTTCGCCGTCATATCAAATACTGTATAAATGCCGAATCGGCAGCGAACTAAACGCGGCCTAAGGCTGTCCGCACCGCGCAGCGGTAAAGCCGACGGTACGCCAACGGTAGCGTACCGTGCGTCCACACCGCGCGCCTGTAAATGGCCCGGGAGTGTACCGGCTGCACAGGAAAACGCCACAGACCGCGCACGCGGGAGAGAAACGCTAAACACTGTAGCAGTACTGTAGCGCGGAGAGAGAAAGAGGGAGAGAGTGGAATAAAATATGGAATAGTGGGTATAGAGTATGTGATAGAGATAACATGGATGCGGAAGAAATAGATATAGAGTAGAGAATCTCGATGACTATGATAGAATATTTCTTTTTAGAGATGAAAATAGAGGTGGACAAGTGCGGATAGCCTAATCGTCTAATTAGTGGTAGGTAATTTAGAGTACTACTAGCGTTAGTGTGAGGAGCCCACAGCAACATTCTTAGAAGCTTCTTCTTGATAGTATTATTCTAAGGGTACTTTCAATGTAGAAACGACCATAGTTTCTGTAGACATTAATTATACTGTCACGTAAGCGTTTTGCTAATGTGGCAATGTAGTTATTGAAGAGAGAGCAAAAATCATAGAAACTAGGTCTAAGTTAGAAACCATGTCTACACGAGAACCAAGACACGAAGGGGTGTGATTGGTAGAGAATGAAGAGAGAATGTATGTGATTGGATAAAAAATTGTTCCGTAGAAACTATCCATTGAGGGCCATGGTTAACTCTATATGTAGTAGTGTCTATGAAAATTAATAGATATATAGTTTCTAGCACCGGGACTGCCCTAAGAGTATTGCTAAAAGCCTCAAATGAGGCCACCCCTCTTTTAGCTTACTCCCATCATCACACATACTTCCTTCAATCCTAAACACGAATATGCATGTATTTATATGTCCTAAATCTACTCATACTTTAACAAACAACAATTATAGTGTTTTGCTGAGATTTACACATAACAAAATTTTGTGTTGCTAGAGAATACCAACAGAAAGATCATGAAAAAAATAGGAAATACGGTAGCATCTTAAATCTTTTGGACTGAAAAACAATAGAAATTATAAAATCTAATGTTTGGATGCGAGAAAAACGCAAGAAATCAAATCGAAGAGACGAAGTGGCACAAAGAAAACTTTAAACTCTTGGCAGAATTCCTCTAAAGTTTCCATTAAGAACAAGTAATTTCATAGGATCCTCATCCTTTATTTGAAGGGTTTTATCAAAATTTTGCCATAGAAACCTAATAATCTAGAATTCCTTCATTTTACTAAAGGGGCCGAGTTGGCAAAGATAAGACTACACCAACTTTTGTCTTAGGTTAGACTTTTCTAACTTTGACCAGATTTGTACAAAAATCTATTCATATATACAACACCAAATTAAAAAACATTACTATTGCATACTCCTTCTATTCCAAATTCTAAGTCGTTTTACTATATATATCTAGACAAAGTGCATATCTAAACGCGTAGCAAAACATATGTACGTAGAAAAACCAAAACGGCTTCATAATTAATCGATCTAACGAAACTAATTTGATATTATAAATGTTGTTGTGGCCCTTCCGTTGAGATTTCAACAAAGTTGAAGAAATTTGATTTAGAACAAAACTTAAACTACATAGTTCATTTTAGAATCGCGATAGTATTATTAGCTAACTGCCATATTGAATTGAAAACCATATCATCATCAATGTTCCGAATCCGATCCATGGCCTGATGATATATTCCTGAACCAACAAGGTATACGCATATGCATGTATATACGATGACACGATTATGAGGTCGTTCAGTTGAGTTGTTTTATGACAGAATCTTCTCTGCCTGCAACTGCAATGCGATGTTAGTTGTCCTACTTACATTCTGCTACGCACACATATGTACATTATATACACTCCCTATACACAAGTGCTCCACGACGGTGCAACTTGCATTGGCGGCGGCATGCATGCACACAGGACCGGAACAAAAGTCAGCCGGGTGCACATGCATGGCGCATTGGCCCATCCTGCATCTGCATGCACGCGTTTGGCTCCATGGATGGCTCATAATTCTGTTGGGTGGCAGTGGCACACGACAGCCTCATCACATGCGTGCAGTCTGGTCTGGAGAATCACTCATCACCCATCGTTTGGTGGCCGCCCATGCCCATGCCCATGCCCATGCATACATTATTATCCGGGTACGGTCGGCACACAAGTAGTACAGTACAACACCATACATATTTCATACATACACATGTACGGAGTTATATGTATACTGTGTGGATGCTACAGGGCTACAAAGTTGCATACACAGACAAACACCTACAAGAGGGCTAATAATATAGTATTCTTGAATTATTCTTCGATGAGTATTATATATATCTGATAGGCATCTGTTGTCGTTTGCAGCGTTTGGTGGTCGCATTATTATTATTATTATTATTATTATTATTATTATTATTATTATTATTATTATTATTATTATTATTATATATATATATATATATATTTGCATGAACTTATCAGCCGTACCGTTTTAATAAAATAACAGTGTTTTTCTCTCACACCAAATCAACATCAACTGTTTTTCCAGCCAGCCGAACATGGCCTAGATTACTCCCTCCCTCCGTCTCAAAATAAAGAAAGAACTTAATGTTGACATATTTAGTCTAAAAAATTACCTATGTACTCTTATTTACAGCAGGTGAACTATGCTAATTAAGAAATGAATCCATCCATCGTTAAAGAGAATAATGCATGGAAGCATGCGGACAACAATCTCAACTCTCAAGCTGTATGATCGGTTAAAAAGGGAGAGTATGGTAAATTATATCTGGGTGCCGTCCAGCCGGTGCAGCGAAGAGGTGCAGCAGCGTGCGTGCTGGTTGCAGAGGCAGGAGTATCCTCGCGGTGGGCAGGGTACGCTAGTCGCTGCAAGCCTGCAAACTGCAAGGCCAGCGCCGGTGAGATTCCTGTTCGCGTTGGTAGGGCCAAAGCCTTTTTTTTCTAAAAAAAAAAGTTTGGCAGGGCAAAAGGCTGAAAGGCTTTTCTCTTTGCCCTTTCGTCACTCCCGACGGCAGGCCTCGCAACCCGGGTCCCGCGTAGTCAAACCCCAGCTAGGGGGCCCACCAACGCGCGTTTCAGGGGAACACGAAAAGACACCACACCCCACCACCACGCCGGGGCCCACGCCCCGTGCAGTGCTCCCCCAAACACGCTAGGGTATAAAAAATGGCTTCTACGTACCACTGCTCGTTCCAATTCACACACTTGCACGGTTGTCGTCTGCAACCATGATTCCGTGTCCACGGTGGTGGTCAGGAAGGAAGGCCCGCAACGCCCGGACGGCCGAGAAGACGCCGGCGAGCGTCGGTCGGACGGCGTGGAGGAACCCGTCCGCGCGCTCGCGAGCAGATGGCTCACTGTTCCTCGTAAGCACACAACCCGCACAAGGCCAGAAGCGAGAATGCCGCGATTGCCGTCGCTGTCACGGGGCCCCCGGCATCCGCCTACAGGCACTAGCACTAGGCAGCAGTCACGTCAGCAAAGGGCCGTTTTGAGTTTTGATGCGGTGCGGAAGGAGGAGCACGTCCCGACGTCCGTCCTTCCGGAGTCGGAGGAATGTGTTCCACGGGGACCTGTTTTGTTTGGGTTTCAAAAATTCGACCCCGCTCCAATCGTGAACTAATAATTCCTAAAAAGATTATCGTCAACAAAAAAAAATTTGATGTGATTCATTGATAATCTGTCCAAAGGAAGTGTACTAAGCAGACTGGAGTGAAAATGCCGTGAGGACAGCGCGCACTCAGAAACGCAAAGCGAAGCGAAGCCAAGCCGCCGGAAGAAAAGCGAGCGAGCGTGCGTTACCAACGAGCAAAACGAGTTCCCCGTGAGTCAAGATGGCCACGGGTACCCGACGGGTTTTACCCGATAAGGAGACGAGTATGGAAGACATTTTGCACCCGTGGGTACGTTATTGGACGAATTCTTGTACCCATCGGGTATGCGGGTACGGGTGTGGGTGTATACTACCCATACCCGCATACCCGCGGGTAAAAAAAACCCGCATAAATAATATCTAACCTCTGCAATTTTAGTCCATATAAGCATATAGCCCATATCTGGCCTATATAAGCATATGAGTATATATATTCCAGAACTCCCTCAAACCCTAATCCTCATCCTCACTCCACTCCACCAGCCCATGTTTCTGTTTTGCTGCTCTATTGTTGATTTGTTTTGCTGGAAGCTATTATATTTTGGTGTGTGAACTCGGGTATATTGTCGGGTAAGAATTACCCGTCGGATGCGGGTATGGAATGAATTTTCTACCCGTCTGCGGGTACGGGTAACCCGACGGGTAAGATTTTGATCTGACGGGTGCAGGTACGGGTGGCCAGTACCCATCGGGTACGTATCCGTTGCCATCTTGACCCGTGAGTCTCTCGATGCCGCAATGACGCCGAGTGCTCCAGCTCCCAAGTCCCACCAAAGCGCAGCAAAAACGGGGGGTCAGCAAGGGGGCGTTTAGTTCACCCGAATCGGCGGTAATTTGAAATACTGTAGCAAGCGTTTGTTTTTATTTGGTAATAATTGTCCAATCGTGACTAATTAGGCTCAAAACATTCGTCTCGTAAAGTACAACCAAACCGTATAATTAGTTTTTAATTTCGTCAACATTTAGTACTCCATGTATGTACCGTAAATTTGATACGACGGGAATCTTTTTTTTTTTGCACAGCGCGGAGACGGGGTGAACTAAACATGGCCGACAGAATGATCGCAGGGGATCCCTGTGTCCTGCCATGCCAATCGGAGCCCGTCGTCCGCGCTCTCATCTTGGGTGGCCCGTACCGCGGTCGCCACGTGCCGCGCTGGCGCCGGGATGCTTTGCGGCCGATCATGATGTGGGGAGTGGCCGTGTCTTCCTGTCTCCAAGTAGTTCTACTACTACTTCCGGTCTCTTTGGGTTCTTGTATTTATGGACCGGTATTTCTGCTGACGCCAAGAATCCCCTACCGTACACACCTCACAACTATGCTCGCTCTTTCTAAGCTTGAGACATAAATCCCCTTAAAAGAAAATAATCCCTTAGTATTGGTAATTCAAGTTGTGTTGGACAGCGACACAGTCTCCAAAACATAAATTTGACTTCTTATTTTTACAAGGAAATTTATTAGAAAGTGATATATGTATATTTTTATGAAAGTACTTTTGAAGACAAATTTATTCGTATGTTTTTCACATTTCTAAACTTAACACTCGCGCTGAACCCAGAGCAATCATGCTCCCACTCGCACTGAGCCCAGAGCAGGTCGCGGAGCTCGCGGTGGTAGACGACCTAATATCCTTGAGACAGAAGGAGTAGCACGAGTTCTCTCATATTTTCTCAAATTTTTAGAAAAAATAACGACACTACACTTTCAGTGGTAGACGACCTATCCGCTAATAAAGCTACCTCTCGGTGGACAGTGATGGTGTGTATACGATCAAGTACATCGTAGTAGCGTGTTTCGGGAAAAAAAGAACTCAGTCCGTGTGGAAAACTACGTGGTCAAATCAAATTAAACAACCTGATTAGGCATACAGGCCCTTTAACCCAACAACCTGATGACACTATATTATCTTGCGGCTGCCTAGGGATGCTGTGATTTGCCCTAGTCATAGCTAGGAAAGCTCAACCTGGGCAATCATGCTCCTAATAATAATGCACTGTTACTATGCTTTCCTCCCATGGCAGCTGCAAGATGCATTTGTTTAACCAAGTGGGTGGTTAGTTTAAAGAGGAGAGCACATGGGCAAGGGGGGTTCACCTTCTTGATCCATCCAGGAGCTAGGTAGCGTCGTCAATGATGGAGCTGGTGAGGTGAGGCCACAAGGGAAGAAGGGGATTAGTTGGCCTGTGTACAGATACATGCCCGGGTTTCCGGCTTTGCTTTGGTTGCTTACTCTCCCCAATTATCGAGGCCCACGCCCTTTGTGTTTGTGTTGTGTTGCGTGTGCCTTGCCCCACCCATTCCCATTCCCATGCATACTACTCTGTTTTCAGTTTTTAAATTTGTAAAATGTACTATTGTAGTAGCAGCAGTAGTAGAGTTTATTTGAAAATTGAGCATAGGTTCGGTGTATACTAGTATAAAGAATAAAACGCGCTAGTTTTAAATTGTGACAAAGTTTGCTAAAGAGACTATTGCGACAAGGCAAGCTGCAGATAATACGGAGTGTGTCTCCTCTAAACTCTCAGCTTCTCAAGTTTACCGCTACGCATTGTTTTTCAGTACTACTTCAGAAGTACTTTTCAGTCAAGAAATAATATTTTTTTCTCACAACAAATTAGCATCAGCAGCAGCATCAGTTAAATTTTAGCGAAACGAACATGGCGGTCTGATCCTGCGGTTTTACTTTGCGTGATGGAGGAAGCAAAAGTTTACTTTGATGCTTGGGTTCCCTAGTTGACTTTTCTTGTAGTACCTTTTTTCGGGGGGTATAGTAGGATTTTAGATTAACGATATATTACTAGGAGTGCTAAGTAAGTACATAGCTCGACGGTATGCGATTTTACTCCATTCCTTTGCGTTACTACAAATCAGGCCATCACGGCATGCAGGTCCCCCACCTAACCAGCCAACTCATCTGTTCCAACCATTTGATGAGAGATGAAGCTTCCGCGGCATGGTCAATATTAGCGGCTGTGATTATACTACAACTACTAATCCTAGGCTACCAGCACGGGTGGGTTTCAACTTTAGTTTGGAGGGGCTTCTTTGTTTGGCATCACAAGCACGTATTTATATCGTTGTTTGTACTTTGTACCACTAATCTTGTTGGAGTGTGAATCGAACGATATTCGTCCGTTTGTTTTACTGAAATTTAGCTTATGCTGATGCTTATGCTAATTTATTGTTTGAGTAAAACACTATTTATTCACTGAAAAGTTCTGTTGAAGTAGTGCTGACGATTCTTAAAAAAAAGCGTGAATCGATCGAGTAAAAGTTCAATTCCTTTTAACTTCACAAGATTGAAAAGCCAGAGACTCTGGGAGGACTGAAAGGGAAACTTCGGACTCCAGAGTGTTTTTTTGTGTGTCGACGACTGTACGTGCGCCACGTGTTAGTGTTGCCAACTGGAGAGAAAGAACGAACGAACTGATGGACCAAGAACTTCAACGTACTAAAAAAAAGGTGTCCAGTTGCAATTGCAAGCAACAAAAGTCAAAGGAAAACCTGGGGTCAGCCACCCTGTGAAGATGAACTTGATCATCAGCCTGTTCGGTTGTATTTGGTTATAAGCCAGGCAACGAACAATATTTTTCTCTCACACCAAATCAGCCAGCAGTACTTTCAGTCATAACTCAAACAAGCCAAAACAAACATGGTGCATACAGATGGTTCTTGTTTAATTTATTTTTCCTTTATGCTGGTGTGCCGTGCTTGCAATATTCGAGTTTTAGTAGGTGAGTCCTAGCTAAACTGGTTGGATGGAAGATACGGTATGCCATACACTCCATTTAATTAGCCGAATGACCTCGCTATGGCTCATTGGACAACGAGCTAACCGGCTCGGCTCGTTAAGAAAACGAGCTAAAACTGTACTAGCTCGGCTTGGCTCATTTTTCGTTTGGTTCACCGGTTGGTGCTTTAACACTTTTAATAATCGATACATAAATCAGTAGCTAGTAGCTACTATTTCCATACAAACATTGTGACAAAAAGAAAAACAATAAGAACATCAGTTCTATACTTCAATCTTGTGCAAACAAAATAACTTGAAGTCTAATTATTGTTGATTTAGGTTACTGGACTATGAAATGCTTCTCGTTTAGTTTCCGTGAGTCAATAGTGAGAGAGACAAGCTAAGCTATGAGCTTTTTATCCAGCCCCACAATTGGTATCTTTATATTAAAGCAAGGAAGTTAGCGCACACGCTGACTTTCCCGGATGGTTCGAGACATATTAAAAGGTCTTGCCCAACTCCAAGGTCGCGGGTTCCGTCTCACCCGACCCCTTGAGTGCGGGCTCCGTCTCGCCTGACCCCAAGGACGCGGTTTCTGTCTCGCCCGACCTCGAGGACGCGAGCTCCGTCTCGTCCGACCCCTTGGGTCGCGGGCTCTGTCTTGCCTGACCCCAAGGACGCGGTTTCTGTCTCGTCCGACGGGGACCCATATCGCCGCCAACCACTCCAGGTCCAAGCGTATGGGCCTGGGTCAAAACTCTGACGTCAGAGAAGAGGCTGGCACGCCTCGATGTAACCCGTGGCCATGATGGGCTATATCTGGGGATTCACATTAAGAACAGGGGCGGACGTGCCGGTGCTGTTCAATATAATTCTAGTACGTACACTGACAGGCGCGTCAGTTCACCACGACATCCGTCGATACAGAGTGGAATGCCGTGACCGGCAGATGACTCCTACGCATGGAACCAGTGACGAACAGGGCCACGACATGGAGCCGTCCCTATTGACGTCTACAGGATCGGCGGGACCCGCATGAAGGAGAAAACCCTAGAAGCCTTCCTCTCTCTCTCTCGTTCTTGTCATTTTCCTTCTCTGTAACCTGCGCTTTTCCTTCGCCTATAAAGCGGGAAGCAGGGCGCCCCTACCGAGGGACAGACAGAATCGAAACACAAGAGCACGACATGAGCACACGGCTGAGCGGCAAGCGAGCTCTCAGCATCCGTTCACACCTTCCACCAAAGACTTGGGATCCTCTCCCTTGTGTCCTTCAAGCACACCATCCGAACTAGACGCGCAAATATAAATTTACTTGTTGGTGGTCCAAAAACATCGACAGTTGGCGAGCCAGGTAGGGGCTTTTTGCGCGTCTCGACGTCCACATTAGGCCTCAAATGGCTAGTCATGGCGTCAGCTGGGTCCCGGGCGCGCACGTGCGCTTCGGAAACCTTGACTTCATCGTTACGATGGAGGGAGAGTTGGCGCAGATTCCCGCCGCCGTCCAGCCTCTCCACTCCGCTGGCCTCGATGAAAGCTCTAGTTTGATTTTGGTTAATTGATGAAACCCTAAGTGCTAACCTAGTTTATCAAAGTGATTATGAGATAGGTAGCACTACTCCAAGTGATGAAGCAATAGAGAAGATCATGATGATGGTAACGGCATGGTGATGATCAAATGCTTGAACTTGGAAAAGAAGAAAGAGAAAAATAAAAGGATCAAGGCATAGGTATAAATGGTAGGAGCCATTTTGTTTTGGTGATCAAGACACTTAGTGAGTGTGATCACATTTAGGATTGATAGCCGTACTATTGAGAGGGGTGAAACTTGTATTGAAATGCGGTTATCAAAGTGACACTAGATGCTCTAACTCATTACATATGCATTTAGGACTAGTGGAGTGCTAACACCCTTGAAAATGTTTGTGAAAATATGCTAACACATATGCACAAGGTGATACACTTAGTGGTTGCCACATTTGAGCAAGGGTTAGAAACTTCACCGGCGCCCTATACAGAAAAGACAGGGGTTCACAGAGTGATCGGACGCTGGTGGTGCAGTGACTGGACGCTGGGTTTAGAGTCCGGTCAGTGACAGCAGTAAGCACACGGTCTCGGTCTTGTGACCAGACGCTGGTGTGTAAATTGACCGGACGCTCAGGGTCTGAGTCCAGTCAGTGCTGATGTATGCTGACGTGGGACGCACAGAGGAGACATTGAGTGACCGGACGCTGGGTGAGTCCGGTCGGGCATGACCGGACGCGTCTGGTCGTGAAATCTCGCGTTTGGAACCTTACTAGAAAAGACCGGACGCTGGGGTCCAGCGTCCGGTCACTTTCTAACTGACGCGTTCGGTCATCATTTGATCGTTGAGATCGGGCAATCAGCGTTTGAAGTAGCGTACACGTGGCGAAGATCTAAGGACCGGGCGCTGGGGTCCTGTGTCCGATAAATACGACCGGTGCGTCCGGTCACCCCGCGTTGTGTCCAGTGAAGGGGTACAACGGCTCTATTTCGTGGGGGCTTCTATTTAAGCCTCATGGCTGGCTCAAGCTCACTCTCTTGGCCATTTTCATTGACATAGCAACCTTGTGAGCTTAGCCAAAGCCCTCTCACTCATCTCCATCATTGATCCATCATCATTGTGAGATTGGAAGAGAATCCAAGTGCATTGCTTGAGTGATTGTATCTAGAGGCACTTGGTATTAGTGTTTCGCTGCGGGATTCACTTGTTTCTCTTGGTGGTTGCCACCACCTAGACGGCTTGGAGCAGCGGTGGAGGATTGGCACGAGTTGGTGATTGTTCGTGGCCATCTCCGGTGATTGTGAGGGAATTTGTAGCTTCCCCGGTGGAGCGCCGAAAGGTAACCCTAGTGGATTGCTCATGTCATTGAGTTACCTCACTTGTGGGTTGGTTCTTGCGGTGTCCAATTGTGTGGACGAGGTTCGTGCAACACCTCTTAGCCGCTGAACCACCAAGTGTTGGTCGACACAACGGGGATGTAGAGTGTTGGCAAGCACGTGAACCTCGGGAGAAAATTGGTTGTCTCTTGCCCTTTGGTATTCTCCCGGTGATTGATTTAGTATTCATCTCATGATTGGTTCACTCCACTATACGGAGGTATAATCACCCTATTCACTCATTTATATTCTTGCAAACTAGTTGTAGCAAGCTCTTTAGTGTAATTAGAATTAAGAGCTTGCTTTGTTGTTTTAAGTTCATCTAGTGGAGCTCTTTAGTATAGCAAGTGAGAGAGCTCTTAGTGACTAGTAACATAGCAAATTGTGTGTCTAGTGATCATAGCAACTAGAATTGTTGGATAGGTGGCTTGCAACCTGAAAGGACCTAGGATGCCGCCTAGAGGGGGGTGAATAGGCGTTTCTAAAAATTAACACCTTTAAATACGGAAATGATTAGTAAAGGGAGTTTCCAAAATGGAAACTCCAAATGAAGAGTAGTACCACCCCTCACAAGTTAGTCACAGAGTATACAAGGTATAAAGAATGTATCTAGAAGCTACAACCCTGCAACACAAAGTTAGAACTGAAAATAAATATTTTTAGCACAGAGCTCTAATACCGGACGTGTCCGGTATGAATACCGGACGTGTCCGGTATACACGGTTTCTGCAGATCAGCCCTGAACTTGCTCCTTTCGATTTCTATCTTCGAACCAAACTGCAGGCACTTACTAGAGATGACAATATACACAGAGAACCTGCACAAGAGCTGGAGCAACACAAATATCAAATGAAATGCGAATTAAGACACGATATTTGTTTTACCGAAGTTCGGACTCGTTCGAGTCCTACTCTCCGTTGAGGGGGCTGCGGGCGACCCAGCGAAGGTCAGCCCTAGAGGGTACCACGAATGTCACTCTAGCCGGAGTCTTTTCCAACTCCTTTTCCTCCTTCCACTAGTTGATTCCGAGGCGGCGGAATCGACCGTTACAAACTTTCCGAAGCAACCACAATCTCTCGGTTGCTCTCCGGCGATGCCTAGCTATCTAGGACCGAAGAGTCTAAGAGTAACAAATGCGAATCACGAGATTGACAATATGCACAAGTGCTCAAGTGGTGGCTTGCTCTCTTTTTCAAATTCTCTCTTAACCCACAAATTGATTTTGCAATTTGGATCATACACTCACTAAGAGAGGGTTTAGGAGAGTTGGCAAGGCTCAAAAACGTGTGTCTATCTCAGCAGAATCAGCAGCCTCCAAAGGTGGAGGCTTGGGGGTATTTATAGCCCCCTTGAAAAACTAGCCGTTGCAATACCGGACACGTCCGGTATGAATACCGGACACGTCCGGTATGACTTACACTGCCCCAACGGTAACTAAGTTACAGTAAAGTTGTGAGGCGTCGGAACTCCCGATGAATGCCGGAACTCCCGACCGCCGGAACTCTCGACTCATGTCGGAACTCCCGATCCTCAGCAAATTTGAAAACCAAGTAACTGAGTTAAAGAATATGAGGTGTCGGAACTCCCGACACATGCCGGAACTTTTGATCGTCGGAACTCCCAACTCACGTCGGAACTCCCGACCCTCAAGGCTTTGGAAAACTAGCCGTTGGCCTCTGGTCATGCATACCGGACATGTCCGGTATGACCAGGACAGTGAACCCTCCAAGTCAGTTAAAGAGCAAGACATCGGAACTCCCGACCCTTGCCGGAACTCCCGACCGTCGAAACTCCCGACGAACCAACCCGAGAACAACAATTTTACAACTGCTGGGTAAATACCGGACACGTCCGGTATTGCCAGACCAGCAAAAATAAAGTTAGCTCTTTTGTCGCTCAAATACTCAAAACTCACTTGGGTTGGCTTGAGCACTTATGAAACATTATCTATCAACATGATGCATCCCTCTTAATAGTACGGCATTCCTATTTACTCAAATTTAAAAGTATAACAAATTTAAACCTTTTGAGTTGCTCTTTTTGAACCGAAGTCGTGTATTCCAATCTTCATCAAGTGAGGGCGCCAACATGTTGATATTGATCTTTTTCACTAGAGCATAGCCATTTTGAGCACGTGACTTGATTCCATTCATCATATTTGAATAATCCCAAATGTATCAAGTCACTTCCTTCAAACACTCCAATAGTGATTTGATCCTTTACATAAACGTGGCCATCATAGCTTGATTAGTACCTCAACTAAATGCAAGTACTTTCTTCTTCACCCTAGCTAGGTTCTTCGGCTGCCAAGCCGTCGCTTGCCCTTCACCCTTGCTTAGTACCTCAAAATCTTTCCTTGCTATCTTCATCATCTCAAGCCATCAAGTCATATCTTGTGTTGAATCATTCATTCATGTATTGTTATCTTTTTCATTTCAATTTTAGCAAGCTTCAAATATGAGACCATTCCATATGCAAACCCTTATGTCTCATTAATTAATTCTCACAAGCTTGCTTTTACATAGTACATGGAAATCCCACAATAAACAAGCCTTTGCATGAATTCCATTTGCATTGTTGTCTTGTGCTTGAACTAGATTGTTTATACAACAACACATCATTTTGGCTTTCATTAAATACCTGTGAGATAACCTATCACCTGTCCACACTTAGCAAATGGGTTAGACCTTTAATCACGTTGTCATTCAATCATCCAAAACCCACTAAAGGGCTAGATGCACTTTTAATCTCCCCTTTTTGGTGATTGATGACAACTTGATTAAAGCTTAAAAAAGAATATAAACATTTAAGCTTTTTGGGTTCAATGATTTATAAGAGGCTCCCCCTTAATATGTGCTTGTGATTGGAATTCACAAAATGACCTCAACTTGTCAATTGCACATACTAAAACATATAGGAGACTCCCCTAAATCATTGCATCCGTGGGGTGCATGTGTGTGTGACAAAATAGAATTGTGATGCATATGACAGGATATATCACACAAGAATAAATATAAAGACATCACATCAAATATTTTCATTCTATCATGCATAGACCGTATGAAAAATAAATACAACACATGTATGCCACACATAGCACTCATTACACATTTTCTCAAGTCCACAAGCCACAGATAATAAAGATCATATCTCAATAGATCCATAGATAAAGCATAAGTGAGTCTCATCTCTCACATGATACAATGCAATCTCAAACTCAAGATACATCAATGAAACTCATGAACAAAAACTACAGCCTGCAGTACATATCTTCAGGTACAAAGATAAGCAAATGAAACAAAAATCCCGAAGCTTTAATCAGTCTCTCTCCCCCTTTGTCATCTATCACCACAAAGGTCCAACAATGACAAACTAAGGACAAAAGGGGCTGCAAGCTGTATCTGATCTCTGGCATCACTCAGCATCATCATCATCATCTCTCTCAGCATCTTTGTCATCTGAACGTGTAACACCAGCTGGACGAGAACCACCTGCACCGAACGGGTCATAGCCACTAGACCCGTAGTAGCCGCCACCACCTGTGAGGTCACTCCACCAATCTGTAGCATACTCGTCTGCAGTACTAGGACGTGGCTGAGAGTGAGTAGGCACACGAGCCTGAAGTGGAAGAGTGTCAGGGTGCTCTGGTGCCTGCTACTGCTGCTGTCGCTGAATGAACTCAACATACTCTCTATCATATCTGGCCTACTGCTGCTCCTCAGTCTCAGGCTCACTAGCTGCCTCATCTGATAGAGGAGATCTAGGAGGATCAAGCTCAAGATTAGAAGCAATTTGCTTCAAAGTCCGAGTGTCCTTCCTCCTAGCTTCCCTCTTCTTCTGCTGCCTGGTCTGGATGTCTCTGCACATCCCAAATATGGAGCTGAAAAGCCTGCGGATAGGCGAGGGAGGACTACCACGGCATGAAGTAGAACGTGAAGGAGCACGTGGTGAAGGTTAAGCTCCTGCTGGTGCACCACTCCCAGATGCATCTGCCTCTAGTGCTGCTGTTGCTCCTCCTGGTCCTACTAGAGGTAACCCTGTCTCAGGCAGATCTACAACAATCTTTAGGGCCTTGTGAGTCTTGTCAAACTCGAATGTGTGCCCTATCACCTGCTCAATCATATACATGATATAGGGAGCAAATCCACAACCCTTGAGGGGCCTCTCTCCCACACTCCTGATCTCTGACCATATGAAGTCAAACACGCTGAAGGGACGAGCATCAGGTGCCATCCTGTGGAGCAGGTTCCTGGAGTAATCTGCAATGTTGCCCTTGTCTCCACCCTTGCAGTCAATAGTCTTCCTGAACATCCTGTCCAGATATCTGTAAGTAGGGTGAAGACCCTGAACCTTCCCCACTGCTCCCCTCTCACCTCCTAGTGGATACATATAGGCAAGCAGCTCAGGGGGTAACACCTGCTCGGTGTGGATCCTGTCCCTCTATAGGTCATCCTCTGAGAAGCCAAGGTGAGCAGCAAACACATCATAGTACACACTGTACCACTGGCCCTCGAGCATCCAGTGCATCCGCCTGTCATCCTCCTCAACGAATAGGGTAGCATAAAACTGAGCTACTACCTCGGTATTCCAGTCATGCTGAAACTCCATGATCTCATAAACCCCAGTGCGCTGGCAAATAGCAATGGCATGATCAACTGAGGCCTTCTATAACTCTCTGACATACTGCCAGTCAATCCACTAAGACCTGGCAATCACAGGGTTCCTGGTAAGAATCACACTGGAGTAGAAGTCCAGGTGAAAGGCTGTCTGGAAGCGGTGATCGTACTGAACCTTAGGTAAGCCCCTCGGATCAACCCTTCGCTCATCTCTAGCTCTCCTGGTAATGCCCTTCCCCCTGAAGTCAACTCTAGGAACATAAGAGGGCACATTGGGCAAACGTGTCTCAAGGAGATCATAATGCATCCCCTGACCAGGCTGGTGCTGAACTGGAGGAACTGGCTCCTCCTCCTCAATCTCCTGCTCCTCATCTGAGCTGTCATCATCTGATCCTCTGTGAGTGCTCTTCCTCTTTCTTTCTTCTCTGGACTCCACTCTGAATTCATCAGTGTCAGTGTCAGAGGAAGAGCTCCTTGATCCCTCTGTATACTGAGGTGCTGCACTAGAGGCAGCTCTGGTAGGCCTCCTGCTGCTCGGCTGGAATCCAGGATGCATCTCCTGTCTTGCCTTCTTGTGCTTTTCTAGAGCTGGATCATGCCTGTGCTTGGACCTAGGCTCCTGTCTTCCACTCATCGCTGCTGCCCTATATCCAAAAGATTTCCAAAGAATTTTAGATACATGCCCAAATTTAATCTCGAATTGCCATTTAGACGTAGAATCTTTGATCCATGGTTTTACAACCATCTTGACATACAACTGTCAATAAGTTTGCAAAACGAAGATACAAAAGAATCTAAGCCTAACAAACAATTATATGCTCGGATTGAATCAAAAGGAAGCAGAGGAGCTGCTCTGCTGGGCCATACCGGACACGTCCGGTAGCATACCGGACACGTCCGATATGCGCGCCCAGCAACCCTAACCAGGGTTCCTTGATTCAAACCATCACCGATCAATTCCAAACTTTGGGCATTGCTTCTACATCACCAATGTAGCATATTGACCAAAGGAATTTCAAAATCATGCATTGACCATGTAGATCGGATGAGGTCTACGATTAGGGTACCTTTGGAGAAGAGATGAGAAGGCGATGTGAAATCAGATCCTCGGGCCTTCAATCTTGATGCAAGCCTTCTCCAATGCGATCTCCCTCTCTCTCTTTTGTTGGTGAAATCCTCGGTCACCCTAGGTGAGGAAGAAGATGACGGCTAGGTGGCTTGGAAGAAGATGAGTCTGTCTGGGCCAAAGGGGTACGGCTGGTTTTATAGTCCCGCTCATACCGGACACGTCCGGTAGCATACCGGACACGTCCGGTATACACGGGCTGGCCCAAGTTATTCTAAAATGTGTTTTCTCTCTTCCAATCCCCTTTTCTATTATTTCTCAGCCCAAAAAGATATAAAATCTTGATCCAAACCGAATATGATCACTTCTCTTATCCAATGCCATCAATTGATTTTCTCTTTTCCAAATATATGGCATAAACAATAATTTGTTTGATTGAGAGAGATAAAATGAGACAAAGTAGATTGTGGACTTAAGAGAGCCATGTCATGTGTGATTAGCCGATCAAATAATCAAGGAGAGTTATAATCATCACACAATGAGGCTAGGTCACAAAGACCAAGATTCAAATAGTTTTTCAAATTCACACTTCCTACTCATGCTAGTTAGGGGTTTTTAAAAAACATCTCTCCTATGTCACACAAATGCTCATTCTAACATATAAAGGGCCTTAGATGCACTTGCAATGTATATATGTAAACACATACCTTTGCCTTGAGCCCACAAGAATACCACTAAGAAGATTCATGGCATGATAATCTTTATGTTGACCTTGATTGCCAAATAATCATGCTAGATTCTAAATCACTTTTCATCCAAAGGACTACAAAGAATGCTAGATAGATTTGTTAGTCCACATTGGTACAAATTAGAAACTTAGCTCCCCCTCAATAAGTGCTTCAAGTAATTTGAACAACTTTCAACAAACATTTTTATTCTATTAAGACATGGGGAGCCAATTTTCATTTTGACCATAAACCCAATAAGATTGCCATATTTAAAAGTGAGTTTAAAAGATGCTCACAATCCACTTAGATTTGATAAATCACAAGCTTATGAGTAAGTTAGGGATATATGAGAATGTATGGATCAAATACTCAATTGCAATACGATTGGTGTTCTGGTCCATGCAACACCGAACACGTCCGATAGTATGCCGGACACGTCCGGAATACACAGAACAGAAACACTGACTTTCTGTCCCTGGCCATACCGGACACGTCTGAAAGTAATACCGGACACGTCCGATAGGTGCAGGACAGAAACAATTAATTCTATGCTTGCGATTCTTCATTTATCTCTATTATTTATTTGATACTTGCATCTCAACAAATAAATTGCTCTATTAGAGAATTATTAAAAACATCATATGGCAAACATGATAACTATCAAGTAAAGATAATTAGTCACTTTCAATATTTCACAAACATGTCTATTTGTGAGTCATTGAGCATAAAGTAAACAAAGTGGCTATCCTATAAGGTTTAGGTTTAGGTACTTGTTATCAATGGTGAGGATGAAATACATGATATATTCATTAACTTATCTTCGGGTCAACCATATAAGGAATTATGATAAGAATTGGTTGATAGATTGAGTGAATATTGTCAAATTGCTTGCTCAACCACCTCGAGGCTTCCACCTCATCACTAAGTATCTACATCATTAACCTAAACACACTTTGGTACCCAACTCTTGTTGGGTCCTTTTGGGTTAGTCAACGAGTGCTTAGGCACCCAAATGGCTTTAGCACTAGTTTGTGGTGAACACATCACCTTGCTAGTGTTAACTCCATTTGTGGTCTTCCTAAGCTTATCATTATAAACAAATGTGTTCGGCTTAGGAGCGTTACCATTTGGGCATTCAAAGCTTAGATGCCCCTTTCTTCTACAATCATAGCATATGCGGCCTTTGTTTGCTCTATGCTTGCTTTGCTTGTATGGACATCTATGAACCTTGTGGCCCATCTCATTGCACCCATAGCATCTTCTAGTTGCAACTTGGGCTTCCTTTCTTGCCTCTTTGTACATTGGGTATTTCTTGGTAGGATGTCCCAATTTCTTGCTCATGAGACAAGTGTATTGTCCATCACTTTTCTTTTAGTTGGCTAATTTGTTTGAGGCCTTTTGTTCGGCCACTTCACACTTGTCGGCCCAACTCTTGTGCGAACACATAGCCCACTCATGTCCATACAATCCACAACCATAGCACATTCTTTTTCTATGTTTCTTGCTTTTGGTTGTGTTGGCCTTGCTTGAGATGTGATTCCTTTGTTGGGTTTTGGAGGAAGCAAGGTTTGAACTCTTCTCAAGCTTCTTCACCATGTTATCACGGTTATCTTGAGAAGGTTATGCTTTCTCCTTACCCTTCAACCGAATCACATCTTTCTTTAATCTTTGCACTTCTTCTTTGAGCTCTATATTTTCTATAAGATTTAGCTCAATCAAAGATTGGCTTGCTTGAGGAGCACACTCATTAGTACAAGAAACATTTAATTGAGATGGTGTACTAGTGAGTGGAAGTGTGAGAGGTTTAGAAAATTTTACCGATGTGATTACAACCTCATGAGCCACCTCAAGCATGATGCTTGATTCTACTACTTCATCATGAGAGCACTTTAGATAAACATAGTTTGCTTCTAGCACATTGTACTTGCTTGATAGTTCATCTAGCCTTGCCTTGAGCTCTAAGTTTTCCTTCTCTAGTTGGGAAACACTAGAAGAGGTGTTAGTAACTAAAGCATGCTCAATTGACAATTTTTCATACTTTTCACTTAGAGCCTTTCGTTCTTCCATCTTAGAGATGAGAAACAATTCTTGCTTTTGAAGTGATTGCTCTTGCTTCTCAATCTCTTCTTCAAGCTCATCATTCTTTTCAACTATCTTCATGATGATAAACTTGTCTTTGCGGTTGAGATGATCAAGGTTGTAGTTATCTTCAACTTCAACGTCACTCTCATCTTGATCATCTACTTGTGCTTTCTCCTTCTCTTGATCTTTCTTGTTACTCTTCTTCTTACTTTTCTTGGCCATGAGACACAAGTGATGAGTATCATGAGATACTGAGGTTGACTCATCACTTGGTCGCCACCGGGCTTGAGCATCGTCATCACAGACAGCTTGCTGTCCTGCTGCCACATCCATACTGGACACGTCCGGTATGTGCAGGCAGACAACATATCATGTGTTGCTTGGACTTCTTGCTCTGGCTCGGCACTCTTGAGGTCTTGTGAGGCTTCTTCACTGCATGAAGACACGATGGACATACTTTCTATTGACTCGACCTCAAGTGCATCATCGCATTTGGATTCTCCATATAACTCAACGAGTTTGGTCCAAATGAGATGAGCACTCTCCGGAGGTGGTTGTCCATTGAATATTGCCTCATCTTGAACCTCTGCACTCAATATACTCAAAATGATATTAATAGCTTGAGCATTGAGTTGCACGCATATCTCTTCCTCTTTTGATAAATTCTTATAGTTGCTCCAATCAACTATAGGAAGAGGTATGCTTGCAAACACAATATGCTCAACAATATGACTAATATGTCTAAAAGCATTGAGTACATGAATTGACCAAGGTAGAAAGTTTGAACCATCATTTTGGAGAAGCACCGGCTCCAACTCGATAGGCGTCGGCATCCTTTTCTCACGACGGTAAAGCTTTAGGTGAGAACCTTGCTCTGATACCAATTGAAAGGACCTAGGATACCGCCTAGAGGGGGGGGGGTGAATAGGCGTTTCTGAAAATTAACACCTTTAAATGCGGAAACGATTAGTAAAGGGAGTTTCCAAAATGGAAACTCCAAATGAAGAGTAGTACCACCCCTCACAAGTTAGTCACAGAGTATACAAGGTATAAAGAATGTATCTAGAAGCTACAACCCTGCAACACAAAGTTTGAACTGAAAATAAATATTTTCAGCACAGAGCTCTAATACCGGACGTGTCCGGTATACACGGTTTCTGCAGATCAGCCCCGAACTTGCTCCTTTCGATTTCTATCTTCGAACCAAACTACATGCACTTACTAGAGATGACAATATACACAGAGAACCTGCACAAGAGCTGGAGCAACACAAATATCAAATGAAATGCGAATTAAGACACGATATTTGTTTTACCAAAGTTCGGACTCGTTCAAGTCCTACTCTCCGTTGAGGGGGCTGCGGGCGACCTAGCGAAGGTCAGCCCTAGAGGGTACCACGAAGGTCACTCTAGCCAGAGTCTTTTCAAACTCCTTTTTCTCCTTCCACTAGTTGATTCCGAGGCGGCGGAATCGACCGTTACAAACTTTCCGAAGCAACCACAATCTCTCGGTTGCTCTCCGGCGACGCCTAGCCGTCTAGGACCGAAGAGTCCAAGAGTAACAAATACGAATCACGAGATTGACAATATGCACAAGTGCTCAAGTGGTGGCTTGCTCTCTTTTTCAAATTCTCTCTTAACCCACAAATTGATTTTGCAATTTGGATCACACACTCACTAAGAGAGGGTTTAGGAGAGTTGGCAAGGCTCAAAAACGTGTGTCTATCTCAGCAGAATCAGCAGCCTCCAAAGGTGGAGGCTTGGGGGTATTTTATATCCCCCTTGAAAAACTAGCCATTGCAATACCGGACACGTCCGGTATGACTTACACTGCCCCAACGGTAACTAAGTTACAGTAAAGTTGTGAGGCGTCGGAACTCCCGATGAATGCCGGAACTCCCGACCGCCGGAACTCCCGACTCATGTCGGAACTCCCGATCCTCAGCAAATTTAAAAACCAAGTAACTGAGTTAAAGAATATGAGGTGTCGGAACTCCCGACACATGCCAGAACTTTCGACCGTCGGAACTCCCGACTCACGTCGGAACTCCCGACCCTCAAGGCTTTGGAAAACTAGCCGTTGGCCTTTGGTCATGCATACCGGACACGTCCGATATGACCAGGACAGTGAACCCTCCAAGTCAGTTAAAGTTCGAGACATCGGAACTCCCGACCCTTGCCGGAACTCCCGACCGTCAGAACTCCCGACCTACGTCGGAACTCCCGACGAACCAACCCGAGAACAACAATTTTACAACTGCTGGGTAAATACCGGACACGTCCGGTATTGCCAGACCAGCAAAAATAAAGTTAGCTCTTTTGTCGCTCAAATACGCAAAACTCACTTGGGTTGGCTTGAGCACTTATGAAACATTATCTATCAACATGATGCATCCCTCTTAATAGTACGGCATTCCTATTTACTCAAATTTAAAAGTATAACGAATTTAAACCTTTTGAGTTGCTCTTTTTGAACCGAAGCCGTGTATTCCAATCTTCATCAAGTGGGGGCGCCAACATGTTGATATTGATCTTTTTCACTAGAGCATAGCCATTTTGAGCATGTGACTTGATTCCATTCATCATATTTGAATAATCCCAAATGTATCAAGTCACTTCCTTCAAATACTCCAATAGTGATTTGATCCTTTACATAAACGTGGCCATCATAGCTTGATTAGTACCTCAACTAAATGCAAGTACTTTCTTCTTCACCCTAGCTAGGTTCTTCGGCTGCCAAGCCGTCGCTTGCCCTTCACCCTTGCTTAGTACCTCGAAGCCTTTCCTTGCTATCTTCACCATCTCAAGCCATCAAGTCACATCTTGTGTTGAATCATTCATTCATGTATTGTTATCTTTTTCATTTCAATTTTAGCAAGATTCAAATATGAGACCATTCCATATGCAAATCCTTATGTCTCATTAATTAATTCTCACAAGCTTGCTTTTACATAGTACATGGAAATCCCACAATAAACAAGCCTTTGCATGAATTCTATTTGCATTGTTGTCTTGTGCTTAAACTAGATTGTTTATACAACAACACATCATTTTGGCTTTCATTAAATACCTGTGAGATAACCTATCATCTGTCCACACTTAGCAAACGGGTTAGACCTTTAATCATGTTGTCATTCAATCATCCAAAACCCACTAAAGGGCTAGATACACTTTCACAACCCTTGTAGAGCCAGAGCAAGTTTGTATTTCGCTATTTATTATACTAATCAAATTGCTCTAGTCAGTTTGTAGATTTTTAAATAAGCTATTCACCCTCCTCTAGTAATATTAGGACCTTTCACTCGATGCGATCGTCGAGGCGCTTGAGGAGCTGCAGCTGCACGCATCGGAGGCCCACTCCTCCGGGAGCGACCAACTCCTCGGCTTCGATTACGGGAGGCTAGAGCTCCAGCTCGGCGCCTTCCTAGGACCCCGATCGTTCTAGGAGGACCTACATCGCCTTACCTTCTCGTTCGCCAACGTCATGGCACAGCTTACCAGAGGAGAGCCACTCTCCCCAAAATACCTCATCCGGAGCGCCTCGACAACGCTCTCGTTCGGTCTGCGCCATGCCGTAGAGACTATTGGCCACCTTGTGGCGCAACGCACGCCCCGGATGACCGAATACGTCGTGGAATTTTTCCACGACCTTCTCACAGGAGAATCGGAGTTGTCCTCTAACTCTGACTCCAGCAGGGGAAACCATTACCCCTCGCGAGAATGTTTCATGGTAGGTACCCCGAGGGATACATCGAAAGCATCCATGAGGGAGAGGCTACCCTAACAGACGACCTCGACGACAAGGTCGAGGGGGATGCAGGGGCCCCACCTCGCCTGTGGGTAGAGTAGCTGAGGGCGCGGCACCAAGAGCTCAAAGAAGCACAACTCCAGCTCGAGCAGGAATGTGCGGAGTTCAAGAGCCACAGAGACGGTGGGCGTGCGCGTGCCGCGGCCCGCGACGTGAATCGGAGGATCATCGAGGACGACGAAGCCCTCCCACACTTCACCCGGGCAAGCCAGAACATCGCTGCCATGGCGGCCTTGCTCCAGGGGCTTCTGGAGCCCGCGACACCCGAGGATCGTTGGGCCTATCGCGAGATTCGCACGCTACTCGTGCGTGCGGCGGCGCAGCAGGTCGAGAGCTCGTTGTCCTGACGACGCGAGCTCAGCGCCAGCCAACGTGCGCCCTCAGACGGGGACCCATACCGCCGCCAACCACTCCAGGTCTAAGCGTATCACCTGGGTCAAAACTCTGACGCCGGGGAAGAGGCTGGCACGCCTCGATGTAACCCGTGGCCATGACATGCCATACCTGGGGATTCACATCAGGAACAGTGTCGAATGTGCCGGTGCTATTCTGCCTAATCCTAGTACGGACACTGACAGGTGCGTCAGTTCACCACGACGTCCGCCGATACGGAGTGGAACGCCATGACCGACAGATGACGCCTGCGCATGGCGCCAGTGACGAACAGGGCTGCAACATGGAGCCATCCCTGTTGACATCTACAGGATCTGCGGGACCCGTATGAAGGAGAAAAAGGAGCTGGCAACCCTGAAAGCCTTCTTCTCTCTCGTTCTTCTTCTCTTTCCTCCTCTGTAACCCGTGTTTTCTCTTTGCCTATAAAGGGAAAGCAGGGTGCCCCTACCAGGGGACAGACAGAATCGAAACACAAGAGCACGACATGAGCACACGGCTAAGCGGCAAGCGAGGTCTCAGCATCTGTTCACTCCTTCCACCAGAGACATGGGATCCTCTCCCTCTCTCGCCTGTTTATAACCCATACTGCAAACCAAGTGCCGGTAACACGAGCAGCCACGAACTGGACGTAGGGATGTTCTGTCCGAACCATTATAAACCCTTGTGTACTCTGAGCACACCATTCGAGTCAGACGCGTAAATACAAATGTATTCATCGGTGGTCCGAAAACACCGACACTATACTCCGGCATAAAGAGTGATGATGCATATGGATAACTATATCTTGAATGCATGTATAAAACTAATTGATTTCTCAAAGCACCCACCTCTTCTATATATTACATGTCCTTAGGGCAGCCGCAACGGGTGACTCGTAAGCTAGCTCTGGGCATTTTTTATATTTTAATAGAAGAGAGAGAAAATCTAGCTCTTGATCAAGAGTTAGCCTCATATATATATTTTAAAAACATGTAAGAGTATCATGTGTGTCTAATCATATTATAAACCATTGCTAAAAGCTAACACTATTGAAGAGGTGACTTCGAGTTAGTAATTGTCTGGTTGTTGCGGGTGCCCTCAGAACACTATCTTTAGAGAGTGTGTGCGACTGATGAGAAGGCTATCTAACAATTTGGATGTAACCTATACGTTGATGATGTCACTATACGGTATTCCCGCACCCTTTTCCTTGTTAATTGTCACGTGTCTCCAATTAATGTCATTCTTTGTTTTCTATGCCATACACGACCAACTATTTCCACATGGCTGATAGTGCCACCACGCAATTCATACAAATTCTCTATATATCATTACAAGCTCAGCATTCTAGTAGAGTCACCACCAACTCATCGTATTACCATCCATGGTTGGCTCACCGCCTTAGTTTTTTTTTTCAGTAACTAGCACTAATCGACCTTCTCATCGTAACTAATGGCCTGTTTGGTGCAGCTCCCGTTCTGGTTTCATGTGCGGTTCGAGGACCGGAGAAGGCGCAACCGCACCGAACAATGTCGTGCAGAGGAGTTCTTCCGTCTTTCCGTGTACGAAGCCAGAGCTGGAGTTCCAAAAGCTAGCTCCACCTATAGGGTTTTGGCTCCGGCCACATAGCACCCAACATGGAGCCGCACCAAATGCGCCTTACAGCCTGTTTAGTTCTCTTCCATTTTGCAAAATTTTTTAAGATTTCCCATCACATCGAATCTTTAGACGCATGCATGAAACATTAAATATAAATAAAAAATAAAACTAATTACACAGTTTAGACGAAATTCACGAGACGAATCTTTTAAGCCTAATTAGACTATGATTGGACACTAATTACCAAATAACAACAAAAGTGCTGCAATACAATTTCGCCAAAAATTTCGCCAACTAAACACTACCTTAATCATGATCGTCGCTGCGAGAAGAGAAGTGTTGTTGCATTGCTCCTAACTTATCATCAAGGTTTTTGAAGGCTTTTCTCGATGATTTCAAGCATCCACGGTCTTCCATGAAAAATTCGTGGCTTTTGAAAAGTATGAAGAACATTTGCCAACAAGATTCCATTCAAAATGCTCCTTCCATGAGACAATGAACAAGAAGTGACCAAGAACAGGAGGGAGAAAAAACGAACCCAGCATCACACACACACATACACACACCCCAAAAGAAAAGAAAAAAACTCCGGAAGGGCCCACACGCGCACATAGGGGGAGCATAGACCAAAACCGGGAAGAAACAGAGGAGACGGAGAGAAAGCGACGCAGCTGCCTGACTTGACCTCCGTGCCTCCGCCGTCCGCCCGTTCCCGTCCCTCCTCTCACCTCTCACCTCTCACCTCTCACCTCAAGGCCCTGACACAAACAAAGAAAAACTTTTACTTCCCCGAGGCGGCGAGGCCCGCACAAGCAGAGGAAGCAGAGCAGAGGAGAGAGAAGGACCACACCGCAGCACAGGGCACAGCACCCAGCGCAGCACGCACAGGCAGGCACGGCTCCCCTACTACACGCATGCCCACGCCACCCTCCCCTGCCTCCTCTCTCTCTCTCTCTCTAGCTACTAGCTAGAAGCCCTGGCGTGGTGGTGGTCTAGACAAACAAGCCTTTGGTCTCCGTGCGTGTAATCGAGTTTGCCGGTGTTGGCCTCCCTGCCTCCCTCTGCCCGCCCTCTGCCTTCTTGTGCTCGCTTCCTCCCCCGCCTCGCCTGCTCCCCTGTCCCTCCCGTGTCGGAGGGGACACGCGCACGCGCGGCCGTGTGGGACGGGCGGGCCTGCTCGGCTGCTCCGGAAACCGGAACCGGCCATGCCTGGGGCCCGCTAGCTAGCCGACCTCTCTCTCTCTCTCTCGCTCGTTCTCGCCGGCGAAACGAGCGCTTGGTTGGCTTGGCGGAGGTCCGGGACGTCGAGATGATCAAGCAGCAGCAGCAGCAGGCACCGCCGGCGCCGGCGAGCTCCGCCGCGCCTCCGGCGCCTGCTGTCCCGGCGGCGGCAGCGGCGCCCAGCGGATGCGAAGGTATGTGCGATTGCTAATGGCGGTCTGGCGGGAATGGAATGGAATAGTGCCATCTTTGCTTGGCTCTCTGGTCCTTGCGTTCTCGAGTTTTTCTGCTTGGTGGGATTGGAAAGCGCCTTTTGTTTTTCTTCCCCTCTGGACTTCTGGCTGTAGCAAAGTCGCGATTTTTCCAATGCGTTCTTAGGCGTGTCTAGGGGCTTCTGTGATTTCTGGAGATTTTGCGGGGTGTTTTTTCTGTGCAAAAAAAACACCGCTGGCCGCGCCGTCGCGATCGTCGCCGGCCACCGGCGTGGAAAAGTGCACGATTATTCTGCATTTATGTCCTTCCGTATCTCAGAAACCCCGGAGCTCCATCTGGCGAGCTACGAGAGTTCTGGAGTAGTAGTAGTAGTTCTTCGGTTTCTTTCTCTGTGTCCGCAAGTGCAAGCGCAAGCTGCAACGGCAGCCATGGTGGTCTGCGTGCCTTCGGCGGAATTAGGGGGGAAAAGTAGCTCCTTTTTCTTCTGTTATTATCACTGATGATGCGGTTGGTTTGGTTTGGCCAATTGGCCTTGCGTATGTGTGCAGGGGAGAAGAAGGCGCCGCCGATCAACTCGGAGCTCTGGCACGCCTGCGCGGGGCCTCTGGTGTCGCTGCCGCCGGCGGGCAGCCTCGTCGTCTACTTCCCCCAAGGCCACAGCGAGCAGGTGAACCCCTCTCTCTGAGCCTACCCGTGCTGTGATTCATCATTCATGGTGGCTCCTTGCTTCACTTTTTTGCGATATTTTTTTATTTGTTTTTTTAGTTTTTTTTTTCGTATGGTCTGACTTGTTCATGTGCCACGGCCTTTTAAAATGCTTTCTAGTTGGCAAATTTTGCTTTGATGCTATGCATAAGAATATTTTAATTCTAAATAACGGACCCTCTGGGGTCTTGACAGATGACAGGCCAAGATTGGTTTCTGTCGAATTTTAATTGCTAAAAGTATCAGGGACGTGACTTGATTTGCTGTTCTCCATTTTGTTGAGTGAATGAGTGGTGCTGCCAGTTAAGTTGATGGGATCTTTCGCTATTTATAGTGTTCATCACTATTTTAATGTACATATTTTTACAACAAAAAAAATGTACTCTCTCTGTTCCTAAAAAGATGCAATTTTAGAATTGTGCTATATTGAATCAGGTCAAGTTTGACCAAATTTATATATAAAAAAATACCAATATTTACCATTAGATTCTTCATGAAACATATACTTATTTGGAGCCATAAACATTAATATTTTTATCTATATATTTAGTTAAACTTTAGGTACTTTAACTGAGAATGCACCTACAATTGCATTCTTTTTTGAACAAAAGGTAGGACAATTTTTGTATCATATACCTATTCATTTCTCGGAGTGATTCATTTATGACTTTTCAAAGCATATCTGTTCTGTAGTCTGTACTTTAGCAGATCCTTATTCTATCATATCATGACTATTTTCTTTGTCTTGTAAGATTGGTACTTTTTTTTTAAATGAAGGAATTAAGATTGGTACATTCGAAATAGGAATTCGATGAAATATGGACATGTTACTGCAAAAAAGAGAAGATATGTTGTGCTTGTAATGTTTGTTCAGTTGGTTGGTAGTATATTTTGCTTTTGTTTGCTGCCGATTTTTGGCTTATGGCCAAAGCAGTTGGGAGTAATGGGCCTACTACCCCCACTCTTTTTATGGGTTTCTGGTGTGCTGCACCATTCCCTTGCTTGCTGTTTGGTGGATGAAGGAACCAAGTACGATGGGATTTTAGCTTTTATATAGGTGATGCTTTCAGTAACCTCTGTCACAAATTTCATGGATTTGGCACCAAAGAAGCTTGTTTTGAGCAAGTTTAGGGGATCGGATGATCACATGTTCGGATTTGGAAGAGATTCTCTGTCTGAATGCAAGTACTGGGAGGTGCCCAACTTTGGTTTTTCCTTTCCTTTTTGCTCGATGAAAGAAAATGGAACCTTTTCAGCTATGATTGGCTGGTGGTTTCATCGCACATGGTGGCTATAATAGCTCTTTGATGCAATGTATCTACTTGTGTTATGTGCTGTCAAATCCCAACGACTTTCCATCACAACTTTCTCATTTGGCTTCTACAGTAGATATTGGTTTTACACTGTACTGGTGTTCAGGGATTTTTCAACCTGATTTACGCAGTAGTTATTAGTTTTACACTGTATGACTTCAGTTAGTAACATCTTTATTTTTTTCCTTATTTCGTTCTTGATGGCTCACAAGACTTGGGAATTTATATCTGCATTCTTCAGAAGAAAATTTTTCATTCTGTTTTTTTTTCCCTCTCAGGCTGTGTTTGAGTTGGAGTATGAGATTTAAAGTTAGCTCTTACTGTAGGTTGCAGCTTCTATGCAAAAGGATGTTGATGGACATGTTCCAAGCTACCCAAATCTTCCGTCAAAGTTGATTTGCCTTCTGCATAATGTCACTTTACATGTAATATTATGCTGTGCCCCCATTTTAATTGTCTTCTGCTTGATCATTTATGCATTTATACTAAAAGGATTTCTTCTGGGGCTTTTGTAGGCGGATCCAGAAACAGATGAAGTGTATGCGCAAATGACTCTCCTGCCAGTTACTTCAGTACATATCCAGTTCCACTCCTGGTTTGCCATAAGTTTTTCCTCTATTTCCGTATTTTAACACGAGCTTTGTATTTCAAATTGATTGTTAATGGTGATCAGTATGGAAAAGAGGCACTGCAACTATCAGAACTGGCATTGAAACAACCAAGGCCTCAAACAGAGTTCTTCTGTAAGACACTAACTGCAAGTGACACAAGCACTCATGGAGGCTTCTCCGTGCCTCGTCGAGCAGCTGAGAAGATATTTCCACCTCTTGTATGTGAAGATTTGTGTCCACATGATTTTTGAGCATTTTATTTGTTATTGCAATTAAATGTACTCACATCCTTCTGTAGGATTTCTCCATGCAACCACCCTATCAAGAGATCCAAGCCAGAGATTTACATGATAATGTATGGACATTCCGTCACATATATCGAGGTAAAAGATGCAGCATCATGGAAATATTTTTGGATGAAAAGTTTAGTATCAGAGCCATAATGGGTATTTACATGTAAATTTCTGTTTTATTGTCTTCAATACAGTTGTGCATTGTAGCTCATGTACACAATTTTTAAAGAAGTTTTCACACAAATGTTTTTTCATGGTTCTATCTTTTTCGTGCACATACAAACTTTGTAGGATGTTTGACCATCCCCATCTTTTGGAACGAACAGGTCAGCCAAAAAGACATCTGCTTACCACTGGCTGGAGTCTTTGTGTGAGCGGAAAGAGATTATTTGCTGGTGATTCTGTCATTTTTGTAAGGTACAGCTGTACATCACAGCTTCTGAATCTATGCCTTTGAAATTTTCTCTAAAAAAGCTCATGAGAGATGATACCTCCTTTTTTCTGGTCTTCATGGTTGATTCAACACTGACTATTCCTT
The DNA here is from genome assembly GCA_904845875.1 of Miscanthus lutarioriparius. Taxonomy (NCBI): domain Eukaryota; kingdom Viridiplantae; phylum Streptophyta; class Magnoliopsida; order Poales; family Poaceae; genus Miscanthus; species Miscanthus lutarioriparius. The sequence continues at coordinate 5,984,495 of CAJGYO010000019.1, read as the reverse complement.
TTTCTTTGATTTTTGTTATATATGTTTTTAGGGATGAAAAGCAGCAACTTCTACTTGGAATCAGGCGTGCTAATAGACAGCCAACTAACATATCATCATCTGTCCTTTCAAGTGACAGCATGCATATAGGAATTCTTGCTGCTGCAGCCCATGCCGCTGCCAACAATAGCCCATTCACCATATTTTATAATCCTAGGTCTGCACTGAGTTTTGACTTAATGTCTAATATTTACTATAAATGGGCTTACTTCTTGTGAATGCTAGCGGCTATCAAAATCCAAATTTGAAAGCTTTTATTTTCAGGGCCAGTCCTACAGAGTTTGTCGTACCATTTGCTAAGTATCAGAAGGCACTCTATGGTAATCAAATATCTTTAGGAATGCGCTTTCGCATGATGTTTGAGACTGAAGAATTAGGCACAAGAAGGTATACTGTATCTCACTTTACTTTTTTCCCTGCTTCAAGTGTCTTGATTGTTGTTTTGCATTTCTCTTTCTAACAAACATAATGGGTTTGCTTGCACTTCCATATTATAAGTAGAAACCAAATTAAACTGTTTTGACAAAAATGTCATGTTCTGAATAGTCTTTCTTATCTCCATTTTTTTTTTCATATTCCTATATGTTGTTATTTTGCAGGTACATGGGTACAATAACTGGCATAAGTGATCTAGATCCCGTAAGATGGAAAAACTCACAATGGCGCAACTTACAGGTTGGTTTTCTAGTTAATTTCGTTGCATCCTGTGCACTACCCTTTTCCCTTTTCTGTTGCTGATACATATGTTCTTTTGTGACCTAAGGATATTGTATTTTTTCAATAGGTTGGCTGGGATGAGTCTGCAGCAGGCGAAAAGGCGTAACAGGGTTTCAATCTGGGAAATCGAACGGTTGCTGCTCCATTTTCATATGCCCTCCACCATTTTTTGGTTCAAAACGTCCTAGACAATTAGGTATGCTTTGGTGTTTACGTTAGCACTAGTTACATGGCAGGACTTTTTTTTTTCTAGATAGTTTGGTAGTCAGGGATGCTATTCCTCAAACCACACTAGTGAAGATGCTTGGTAATATTCTTTGGATTATAGATAAGCAGTTAATGAATTCTGTATATATTTTGTGAGTTTAAGATTTAAAGTAGTTTGAGCCCTGATATAAAAATGCTTTTTTAATGTGTAGCATGGATGTACAGTAAATGATCACTGCTATGTACTTGCAGATGATGAGTCCTCAGAAATGGAGAATCTCTTAAAGAGGGCAATGCCATGGCTTGGTGAGGAGATATGCATAAAGGATCCACAGACACAGAACACCATAATGCCTGGTCTTAGCTTGGTTCAGTGGATGAACATGAATATGCAGCAGAACTCCTCGTTTGCAAACTCGGCTATGCAGTCCGAGTACCTACGATCACTAAGCAACCCCAACATTCAAAATCTTGGTGCGGCTGATCTCTCAAGGCAGTTAAACCTGCAGAACCAGATTCTGCAACAGAACAGCATTCAGTTTAGTTCTCCCAAACTTCCTCAGCAAATGCAGCCAGTCAATGAATTGTCAAAGGCATCACTTCCACTGAATCAGCTTGGTGTGGGCACCAAACCGCAAGAACAGACTCAAGACCCAAGCAATCTGCAGAGGCAACAACAGTCCATAAACCAACTACTTCCATTGAGCCAATCTCAAACCAATCTTGTCCAGGCTCAGGTCCTTGTCCAGAATCAAATGCAGCAGCAGCAACCACAATCCATGACTCAAAATCAGCAGCCAGCTGCCAGCCAGTCGCTGCTCCTGCCCCATCAGCAGCAACAGCAACATCAACAACAAAAGTTGGCACATCAACAGCAGCAGCTTTTACTTCAGCAACAACAATTGCAGCAACAGCAGCAAAATCAGCAACAGTTAAATAAGATGGCTGCGCAAGTGCCAAATCTGGCATCACATCAGCTGCAACTGTCTGATCAGCAGCTTCAGCTGCAACTGCTACAAAAATTGCAACAGCAGCAGCAGTCGTTGCTATCACAACCAGGTGTTACTCTTGCACAATTACCTCTAATCCAAGAGCAGCAAAAGTTGATTATTGATATGCAGCAGCAGCTGTCAAATTCTCAATCACTTTCCCAGCCACAAATAATGCCTCAACAAAGTACCAAAGTTCCGTCACAGGCAACACCACCACCACCAACCGTGCAACAAGAGTCACAGCAGAAGCTTCCACAGAAGCATGTTAGTTTCACTGACACATCACATACTGCCATTCCTCCAACTACGTCAGTCAACGCCATTTCAGCTGTGGGAAGTCCTCTGATGGCAACTGGTGCCACACATTCTGTACTTACCGATGAAATCCCTTCCTGCTCAACATCACCTTCAACAGCTAATGGTAATCACCTTGTGCAACCAGTCCTCGGAAGAAACCAACAATGCAGCATGATGAACTATGAGAAGGTGCCTCAGTCTACTGCTCCTATGTCAATCCCAAGCTCCCTGGAAGCTGTCACGGCGACGCCAAGATCAATCAAGGAATTGCCAAAGTTGAATTCTAATGTCAAGCAAAGTGTAATGGCTTCAAAGCTACCAAATACAGGGCCTGTACCTCAAAATTTGGCTAACAATGCACCCCCGACGGACTATCTGGAAACAGCTTCATCAGCAACTTCAGTGTGGCTTTCCCAAGCGGATGGACTTCTACATCATGGTTTCCCCATGTCTAACTTCAATCAGCAGCAGATGTTCAAAGATGCGGCTCCTGAGACTGATATCCACAGTGCTGATCCCAGTAATAACACACTCTTTGGTATAAATTGTGATGGTCAGCTGGGCTTTCCCATGGGAGCGGATGGCTTCTTATCGAATGGAATTGATCCTTCCAAGTATCAGAATCACATTTCAACAGATATTGATGGTAACTACAGGATCCCAAAGGATGGTCAGCAAGAAATATCGTCATCCATGGTTTCACAGTCATTTGGTGCATCAGATATGGCATTCAATTCAATTGACTCTGGTATGAATGATGGTGGTTTCGTGAACAGAACTTCTTGGCCTCTTCCCCTAAAGAGGATGAGGACATTTACCAAGGTTGGCACTTTTCTATTTCTTTAACATACAGCTAATCTTTCACTTTGGGTAAACATAATAGTATTTGTGCTTTAACTGTTATGAAACGAAGCATATGCTATTTTCAGTTTCATATTGTTTCTTCTGCTTAACCTATAATTTCTTGTAGGTGTATAAACGTGGAGCTGTAGGTCGGTCCATTGACATTAGTCAGTTCAATGGATATGATGAGTTGAAGCATGCTCTGGCTCGCATGTTTAGTATGGAGGGGCAACTTGAGGAACGACAGAGAATTGGCTGGAAACTTGTCTACAAGGATCATGAGGATGACATCTTACTTCTTGGTGATGACCCTTGGGAGTAAGTTCAGCTGTCTCGTACTTTAATATATATTTTTAAAATTATTTGCTTTTGGGAGTCTCTAAGATAGGAATACCAATAAATTTGGTAATAATGATCAATTTGTAAAACTGCTGGATATGTATGTTCTTGAAACTGGTCCTGACAATATGAGATATGCTCAATAATTCGATGATGAGTTATGAACAAAACATGAACAACCCTAAATGTACTCTGATTCTGTCTTACCCTTATTTTGTTATAATGCAGGGAATTTGTCAACTGTGTGAAGTGCATTAGGATCTTGTCGCCTCACGAAGTGCAGCAGATGAGCCTGGATGGGGATCTGGGGAACAACATTCTCCCCAACCAGGCCTGCAGCAGCTCGGACGGCGGGAATGCCTGGAGGGCTCGCTGCGATCAGAACTCTGGTAACCCTTCTACTGGTTCATATGACCAGTTTGAATGACCTAACTTGCCGGTCCATTCATGCCGGATCACAAGTAGGCGTCTCCTGAGGGATGGCAGGTGCAGAATATTTGTAGATGTGTCACCAGTTTTACATCCGGGAGAGCAAATGGCTCCATGGATTGGTAGCGTTTTTGTTCATATGTGTAGGTTTTCTCACATGGAAGGGATTGTAGTATAGAGGATGGGAAATGAAGCTTACCGTAGGTGAAAGATGATGTTGTACTATGAGAGAAAAAAACATGCTTGTTGTAAAGACTGCTGGCCTTCAGTCCACGTATCTCAAATTTCTTCTCTGACCATGTGCTGTTTCCAAAGCGTTATGTCCTGTTCGTGCATTCTTCAGGAGTTGAGCGCAAGAATTCTTGTGCTGATTGTCGCAGGAGCACCCATTTTCACTTTATTAGTGCTGAACAGTGTCTTATAATCCGTACTTTTTAGCCCTTTTTTTTTTTCAGTCGGAACAGTATTTTTTTCTCACAACAAATCAGTCGGAACAGTGTTTGTCCTTAGTTTTTCCAGCGAAGCGAACAATGCCGAAGTTGACATGATTTTTTTCTTGCCGCTGTTGCAGACGCATTTGTGGGCCCTGGATATCAGCAGCAGCGTCGCAAGAAGGGAACCAACAGAGGCAACAAATCAACACAGGGGTTTTCCTAAAAATCCCCCTAAAGCTCTGATTTCCTATAACTGCGGGGTTCTCCTCTCAAAAATCCTTCTAAAACTCGATTTACTAAAACTTTTTTTTTGGTGATCCAAACAACCACTTGGTTGATTAGTTTTTAAAATTATTGGTAAAGTTTTTTGAGGAATTTGTTAAAGCTAAGGCCCCGTTTGGCAGGGCTTCTCCAGCGGCTTCAGGAGCCGTTTGGAGCCGTTTTCTGCCAAACGGGGTAAAATGAAACGGCTCCACCGATGAAGCCCCTAAAAACGTGCTCTCACAGAGCTTTGGGGTAGGAAGGAGCCAAAAATAGTGGCTTCTCCCGGCTCCTCCTCTAGGCCCCTAAAAACATGCTCTCACAGGGAAGCCATTTTGCCAAACGGTTTACCAAAACCGCTTCAGCTTCACCGGTGGAGCTGTTCGTGGAGCTGAAGAAAAAAAAATGGCTTCACTAGTATAGTTGCTATAGTATTATCGCGGGATCGGTTACCAAATTGTAAGGCAGGCTGCATCATTCATGCAAGAATTTGGACTATTATTAGACAGGACAAACTAGTAGCATAATATAATAATTACTTCCCTTCTCCGACGATACGATACGATACCCTGCACTCACTTTCTTCACGATGCACACCCCTAATGCTGGGGAAGGATAAAGATCTTCTTGACACCGTCGGTGAAGTCGACGCCCACCTCGGCGAACCCCTTCTTCTCGTGCTGCCTCAGGACATCCGCATGCAGGTCGATGCAGTAATTCCTACGAGCCGTATCAGATTGACGGAGGTCGCGCAGCTCGGGGAACCTGGAGTAGACATAGGAATTTTCCTTGATAGGAGGCAGCTTCTGGTACAGACGTCTCTTCTTGAGAATGTCAATGAAAGAGTCGGGCACCGTCTCCTTGGTGATCATAGCCACCGTCGGCTCGGCCATGCGCTCGATCCCCGCCGGCGGCTTGGTCAAGAAGACGAAGTTGATCCAGGAGGCCTCCGTCACCATGCCTGTCCCGGCCGCCTCCTTGTTCCCCCGCTCAGCCTTGGTGACGACGCCGATCTCGCTGTCGACGACGATGCTGCTCCCCGACATCCTGACGGCGGCCTTGATCGATCGGGGCAAGTGTTCGGTGGCGGTGCTCTCGTCGACGTCGAGGCCCGTCTGTCGCCGCGCGCCTTGTCGATGCAAGGGCCTGGTGCTGCTGCGGGCGCCTCGCGAGGTAGGCCTCGGTTGGTGCAGGTGGCGGCGCGGCAGACTGCTGCGCTGGGGCGTTGTTGTAGGTCGAGAACGAACGAGGAGACCCTACCCAGGGCATCGCCGTCTCGCCGCGCGCTATATATATATATATATACACACACGGAGAGTATATCTACAGAATAAGTTATTCTGTAGCCACCTCCATTTACGATAATTTTATATACTAATTTACGATAATGTTAATACATATTTATGATAGTTGGGTTACTATACCATATGAGGATATTGATCATAACGTTATAGTAAACCACTTAGCAAGGAGTTACTATAATCTCGTAAATTAACATAGTAATTATCGCAGAATAAGTTATTTTGTACCCAGCTACAAGATAGTAGCGCTCTCTCTCTCTATATATATATAATCAAAGTCTGATTTTGTTCATCAAACTCCAAACATTACCTATAAAAAAATGAATTTAGGAGATACCTCTTTTATTTACACTAGGTTTATGCCTGTGCGTTGTTAGTTGCAACGGGAACAAAAATAAAATACCATGGCAAATTTAAGTTTGCACATGTATTATTATACCACATGCCTAATCGGGTTTGACCTGCCCAAGTCCTAAAGTTACAGCCGTAAGCAATAGAAACGAGCTACACCCACATTATGAACCGCGTAAACATGGATCTGCTTAGAATTCTGTACGTTGCTTGAGATCCAAAAGCTTGCTTACGGGCAACAAAATCCTAGCTATGCAGCTTGTTGAGCCTCCAAATGCAGGTATGTGCGATTTCTCACGATTTCTCATATCTCTGCTGCTCTGCACTCAGAATAGCGTAATCGTTAGTAATATATGGTTCATGTGCACAAAGGAGTCCAAGGCACAGGTAGTGGGACTGCGGGAGGCATCATCGCACATTTGACATCAGTGTCTGTGATTGCAAATCTATTTCCCCGTACTGGCAAAGTAGCCCTAAAAAATTTCTCCTCTTGCTATAATAATAAATAAAGAGCAGTGCTAGCGTTCGGACGTCCGGACGTCCGGACGAATGCGCACATCTAGACGCTCGTGTCTGCACGCCGTTTCGCACGCCCACGCCGGACCCGCGCCACCCGACCCCATGCGGGGACCGCTCAATCCCCCTCCGCTTCCCATGCTTGGACGTTTGCGCCCGGTCGGCAGTGGCCCAACAGCTGCACCAGGCGGGCAGGTGGTTCCCCTGCAGCAACATCCGATTTACTTTTGAAATATCGAGATGAAACATTGCAACATGAGTCTAAAAATAGATGGAACAATTCAAACATGCGTCTGAAACATTTACAAAAAACACATGAAAACACATGAAAAGACCATTGCAAAACACATCCAACATCCGGATAAAACACTTGATATGTGTGAAACATCCAAATAAACACACTTGCAACATACGTTTGAAAAAAACAGATAAAACATTTGAAACAAACGCTTGCAACATACGTGTATAACCATTACAACATATGCAACATCCGATCTACTTTTGTAACATCCATATAAAACATTTGCAATATATCTCAAAAACATATGAAACACTTCAAATATACGCTTGCAACATGTCGTTTCAACGTAACATCTGCTTGCTGCTTGAAAGAATTGAGGCTCTTCGGCGTGTGGAGTTCACCGGTGTAAATCTCGCCTGTGACGTGGAGCTCGAGCTGTGCGTGGGTAAGTTCCATCCCGACCGTCGTGAGTTACGCGCGGGCGAGTTCCGCCCCAGCCACGGCGAGGTGGACAGGCGGAGCGCGAGATGTGCGTGGGCCAACTCTGCTTGGGCTGCTGTGAGCTGCACGTGGATGAGCTCCAACCCGGCTGCAGTGAGTTTGGGCTACGTCCGCCTTGGCCGAGATGAGTACGGGCGGCCGCGACGAGGACGGGATGAGCGCAGGCGGCCACGGTGAGCACGTGATGAGCGCGCACTATGCACGGTGATTTTTTTTTTATCAAAAACTGCAGTGACGAGCGGATAAGAAGGTGTCATTTAGGCTGGCATTGTGGTCGACTAACGGAAGCGTCCGGGCGGACGGACGCTCTATTCTAAAAATTACCGATAAATTCCCTAGAGAAAGAATTACCGAGCGGATGCGTCGCGGTGGGCCATTGGGCCGGCCCACCAACGTGAGCGTCCGCAGGCGCGGATATCCGGCGTCCAGACGAAGGGACGGCGACAGGAAGCATTTCCGATAAAATCCAGTTGCTTCGTACCCTGCGGCCGCCAACTCGAGCCCTAGTGTTTCCTGCTCCTCGTCCGGCAATGGCGGACGCCGGCCTCAGCGATCTCAAGAAGCTGCTCGGCGACGTCCTCGACAAGCTAACATCGCTCGAGACCAAGCTGACGGCGGTCGATGGCGAGCTCTCCACCGTCAAGATCGACCAACGGCGCCTCCACGACTCCGTCAAGGCTGAGAAGCAGGCCGCGTTCCCCGGAGTACTCGAGCTGCGTCTACCGGAGTACGACAGCACGGACGACCCCGACATATGGCTCCACCGCTGCGAGCTGCTCTTCCGCCTGCAGTGGACCGAGGAAGACAAAAAGGTGTGCCTCGCGGCCTTCCACATGACCGGCAAGGCGCAGATCTGGTACTACGGGGTCGAGCGCAACCGCGGCGTCCCTACCTGGCCGCAGTTCGCCGAGTCGGTGCGCCGCCGCTTCGGTTCCCTGACGCGCAGCAACGACGCGTTCCGCGAGCTCATCCAACTGCGGCACACCGGCTTCGTCGCGGAGTACCGGGAAGAGTTCCTGGGGCTGGTGGACAGATGCGACGGCGTGACCGACGCGATGCAGCTCGCCTTCTTCACCGCCGGCCTCCGCGATCCCCTGCGCGCCGACGTGGAGCTGCGGCAACCGGCGACCCTGCAAGACGCCGCGTGGATGGCCGGTGTGCTCGAGCACCGGGAGGAACTTGGCTTCGAAAATTGATCAATTTACTGATCAGTAAACACCAAGGGCTATAAATTATGATAACATCGTTTTAAAAAAATTATGATAGTTATGCTTTCCTCGAACCTATTTGTGCTTGTATAAATTATGCTTTCCTCGAACCTATTTGTGATGACCCAAATCCAGCATCTTCTGAGGAATTGAGAGCCTTTTCTCCCTAATTTATTTCCTGTTGAATTTATGAGGAATTGAGCCTTTTCTCCCTAATTTTTTTTTCTGTTGAATTTAAGTCAGGTCCTGGTTGCAGTTGGCTCATGCTCTTTGTCAGAGTTGATCAATAAAGTTTTGGAGATACTATTAGATTGTTGATGGTAGTAGGTTAACACTCTGCCTAGTTGCATCCACAACTTAGAATGAATACAGCTGAATTAAAAAGAATCCTTCCCAGAAACAAGCTAAATATTTTAGTTGCTTCTGAATTCCTGTTAGTCTGTTATTTGCGAAACATCATGCATCAACAGTTCAGCACCAGGCACCAGCCATGGGTTCATCAACAATCTGACTGAAAATTTTAGATTGTTGATGGTAGTAGGTTAACACTCTGCCTAGTCTTTGCAGCCACAACTTAGAACGAATACAGCTGAATTAAAAGGAATCCGACATTCCCAGAAGCAAGCTAGTAAGATTTTAGTTACTTCTGAATTCCTTTTAGTCTGTTCCTGCTAAAGACCGTGCATCAACAGTTCAGCACCAGGCACTAGCCATGGGTTCATCAACAGTCTCAGTGAAATTTTTTATTGCTGTACTTCTATTCTATAATCCTGATCTTATTTCACAAACAGCCATGGGATCAATAATGATAGGAGAATCAACAGAAATCTCAAGAAAAGCTTTTTGATATACATATACTCCCTCCATATAGGAAATAAAAGTCGTTTAGGACATGATTGTGCTTACCAAGGTGTCATTAATTAAGTGGTATTTTTCCATGTTTACCCTTATTAAATACGTCTGTGGGTGACTCCTAGACGAGAACGATTCGTAGCTGGACTGGTCAGGTGGGTGGGACTTGAGGCTTGCGGGCAGGGTTCGACTCCCTTGGCCATCGTTTTTTTTGTTTTAACAAGATTTTGCATGGGTCTGTGGAAAAATTGCATGGCACTGTGAACGTGCGGGTGGGATGGTTTGGCGCGTCGGTAGGCTGGTTTGGGCGCGTTATCTTCGATTTTGGCCGCTGTCGCTCTTGTTTTCTTTGTTTGCTGCTATTTTTTTCGCGTTTGCTTCGTTGGCGCTCACGGCATTTCAATTCTGGCGCGCACGAGTACAACGCTTGGAGTCCTGCTTATTCTATTTAAGACGCTTCGACGCTTGGAGTCCGACGCTTGCATCTACTACTTGCACGCCTAGCTTCTTCCTTGCACGCCTAGCTAGCTTGCCTGCTTCTTAGCTTGTTGCTATCCTATACGACATGGCTTAGCTCTTGTTCATCTACTTCTTCCACTCTACGGCACAATGGCTAATTTCCTTCCTGCGTTTGATCTCAACGTTCGATTAGAAGACGATGACGACGGCGACGTTGCATTTGATCTCAACGACCCTCCGTTGGAACATGACAACGGTATTACTTGTTCGTCTCTTGTCCATTTTCTACCGTGCTATCTCTTCCTCTCAATCGTTTCTCATATCAAAAGGACTATTGTTACAGGATTTGATTTAAACTTGCCGAATATTTCTAACACTACAAGGTGTTTTGATGGAAGCTATGAAGAAGAAAGGTTGCAACAACTTCAAGATACCTCACATGAAAAAAGAAACATTGGAAAGAGAAGAACGTCTGCCAACTTGCATCCCTTGTGATCCATCATTGCTACATGAAGCTGAGGCTACTCTTGCTGCATGAAAAAATTAGAATGATGCTAGTTAGCTTAAGTAGTAGAGTCATTCTCTTGTAACAATTAATTAGAACTAAATTTAGCCTGTGCTACTCTTGCTGCATGTAACAATCAAACCATATCTTACCGATGCTTTGGCATCATCCTTTCTCGGCAGCAACCAACCGTAATGCTCGATGAAAAGGTCGCAGTCCACCTCGACGCGGCCGGCAATGGCATCACTCATGTAGTCCGTGTGGACGAGACCGCAGCGACGGCATGGCCTGAACCGCGAGTGTGCACGATTCCATGCTTTGCGGTCCTCATGGACAAGACCGCAGCGACCGCAGAAAGAAAAGCGCCCGGCGGCAAGGAATCCAAGACGATGGAGTCCGTCGCGATGGAGTCGGGCGCCATCTGCAAGTCCAAAGATGGAGTCCGTCGTGATGGACTCGGCCTCCTTGGCCTCGCCGCCACCATCGCGATGGAGTTCGGACGTGATGGAGTCGGGCGCCATCGCAACTCCGGCGTGATGGAGTCCGCACCGCCTCCATCTCGCGAGTTCGGCACCACCTCCATCTCCAAGTCCGGCGTGACGACCTCCTCCGGTTCCTGCGACTCCGGCGGGATGACCTCCAGCGACTCCGGCGTGATGACCTCCGCAGCGACTCTAGCGCGATCTCCTGCGACTCCTCCGCACCGGTGCCGCTAGACTCCACGACGAGCACCACCTGCGCCGCCGAACTCCATGGCAAACCTAAACACTAAGCCGCGGACGAGCGTGAGAAAGCGAGGGCGAAGGCGAGCAGCACCTGCGCGAGGGCGGCGCGTGTTTACTGCCTTGACGCGAGCGACGAAGCGGGCGGCGGCGTCTTTGGGAGTACTCAGATAACGAAGCGGGCGGCAGCGCGTCTTTGGGCATCGAACGGAGAACCAGCGGGCGCGCGGAACAAAGCGTCGCCAGGGGCAAACGCGTCCAAAACCAGCCCCTCAAGCCAGAACGACTTCCTTTTGCATGGATGTAGCGTCGCCCAGAACGACTTTTATTTCCTATATGGAGGGAGTACTTAACTATTGCATTATATACGATAATCATGACCTTATTCAGAAATCATAGAGACACCGTGCGTCAGCAGTTGAGGACCAGCCATGTGGTCAACAATGACATAAAGAATCAACAAAATCTCAGTGGACATTTTATTTGTATGATTATATAATTATTATAGGATAATCCTGATCTTATTTCACAAATCATAGAGGTGACCTATTACAGATGGTACAGTCCAATGCCAATGCAATTCCTCCAGGAGAATGACTGGATGTAGGTCAGCAGCCAGCAGATTGCAACTCTCAACCCTCAACCTGGGTCCGAGGCGCAGGCTGTTCATGTTGTTGCATGAATGACTCATAGGTCTCCACCCGGGTCTTCGATTCAGGCTGTTCGAGCTCATGCATGAAACCATTCGTCATCGCAAGGAAATCCTTCATATGCAGTTTCTTCCACTCCTGTGGACAAGAGATAATCTTTGTAGTTAGAAAGCACAAGGACACATATGTACATACCACATTTTGGGCTATGGGTGTTATGGAAACAGATAGGTGAGGACGTGGATGACGTATTGATAAAGAGTAGTTGCCGGAATTAGGCCTCTGTTTTCAATATTATATGCAAACAAATCCCTACATTCACAGAGTGTGATTGCAGTGGAATTTCAGATCCTGAGGATTGCAATAGCTGATAGAGTTCAGTATTCAATATGATCCTAAGGTTGCTGCAGTTCTCACAAGGATCAAGTGTGGGGATTAAAGAACCAGAATAATCACACAGCTTTAACATCCCAGGACTGCAGGAAACAAGTCTCCTCACCTCAAAATCCCATTCGCCATAAAGATTAGGATCCTCTGCATCACTCCATACATAAGCATCAGCCAGCATTTTCTCCGAAGAGTCCTACAATGCAAAACCACCTTTCTTTTAGCAAAACACCTCTAGATGAGAAATCAGACTCCAAATAGTGGGGCACTATTCCAGGTTAAAATAAGAATCAAACACAATGAATGATGGCTTCCCAGTTAAAATTATCTACGATGGGATTCCAAGGATGAGCATATGAGGGAAAGCATGAATATTGATGTGAAGTTTGTTGAGAACAAGGCGTTCATAACCAACCTGATACCAGATGAAGGATGCGATCTCGTACTGAAAATAATGGTGACTTAAGAGAAGTTACTGCTCTAAGGAAGACTAAAGCAGAAACAGCAACACTGATTGGTATCAGGTCAGTTAGGCTGTTTGGAAACAACTGAATTCGTAGTAGAATTAGTTTCATTGTTTCACTATGATGGATAAGTCTCATGTGTGGCTGGTCTTTGTGGGGCTGTGCTGCTCACATGGTCCTTGTGGCTGTTTTTCTGTTTTTAGGATAGCATCTTAGACTAGAGAACAGCATCTTAGACTAGAGGACAACATATTAATATCTTAGACTAGCATCTTAGACTAGCATCTTGGCATCTTAGACTAGCATCTTGGCATATGCTTGGCTGGCTAGCAGCCTATAAATATGTAACCCCAACCCCTCAGGTTGGTATGACATTTGTGTGAGTTTGTGTGAGAAATAAACCAGAAAATTACTCCAACTCTTAGTGTCATCCTTTCTCGATAAGAGTAAGAATTCTGCTACTACCGAGAGTGAGAGTTCAACAACTAACACACTAATCACCATATATTTGCCTATGTATAATAATGGCTGAGATGCCAGATGTACTTACAGTCAATGATATCTCAACTCTTGTCCTCGTGTACTCCACATCCTCAAACGCATCCAGAAGTTGGAGCTCTTCGTCAGTAACACCCGTGATAACCTGCAGTGACCAATTTTAGTAGCAGTATATACAAATAATAAAAAGTAAGCAGAGGAGCAATTTTTGAGGTTTGAACTCAAACAGTCCTATGCGACAATAACCAACAACAGACCCTCCCAGCAACTCTCTTGCTTTCAACGGGCAGGATCGCCGGGTAAATGCGGCCCTTGATGTTGAACCGGTGGCTGCAAAAAATGGCCGTAGCATGTTAAAACTGAACTTGCAGGTTGCAAGCAAAAGTAAGCATCAATCTCTCTCGCTGTTGGCGTGCGTGACGCACATGCATACGCGTATAATATCTACTTCATGTGATTGCAACATGCAAGAATAATAGTAATACTCATCTACTACTTAAACTGGCGGAGTGACGGAGGTGGAGAGAGCATCTCCCATGTCGTCACTTTGGCCCCCCGCTAAAAAAAAGAAAGACAATGTAATCGGCACTGCGTCAGCGCGTCAGCCAACTACGATGACGGGGAAACGAAAGCCACGGCCCCAGGGAACCGTGGGGCGAGGGCCACCACCAAGACGGGGAAGGCGGAGGGGGAAGTGGGGAGGAGGATCCAGTTCGAGGGAGGGAGGGGCGGGCGTACTAGTTTGGGAGGAGGGCCGGGGCGGCGGGCGGGACGCGCTTGAGGATGGTGCGGACCACCTCGTCGGCCATCAGACTCCCGTAGACGAAGACGTTGTGCGCCCCAGCCGCAGCGGCCAGAGCAGGGGGAGGCGGCGACGGCGGCGTCGTTGCCATGGCGATCGAGGTGGGGCTGGGGAGGCGTCTGGTTCGGGTGTCAGGTGGCTGGCTCCGCGCCGCGCCGCTTGTCGAGTGCTGTCAGGTTGCGGCGCGTGCTCTGCTTGGTGTGTGTGATTCTGATTTCTGAACAGGGGAAGCTGGGGTGCGTGCGCCTTTTGTAAGTGGATAGAGTGGCAGAGGAGGTATATAAGGTGGAGCCTGCGTCAAGATTGGTGCCGTCTGTGTGATTCGAGCGCACGCCATCGATCGCTCTCCTCTCCGAGAGCACACACGTGTGCTCATTGGATGCCGAGGTTGGGAGCTCATTTGATCGAAACTCAGGAGTTTCACGAGAATTGTCTAGAAATGCAACGGAGAAAAGCACATTTTTCACGAGGAAAACGCAAAACCAGGAAAAATTCACGTGAGGGACAGAGAGGGTGATCGGTTGTCTTTCATGAGCAATGACTCCGCCCTCCGTCCCAAAAAATTACAATTATAGAGTTCAAATTTTATCTCACAAAGATTACAGTAGTAGCTAATAGCTGCTAGGCCCTACAATGCACCATGTTGTGGGCCATCGTGGTGTGGACACGGTGCAGGCGTCCTGAAGGTTAAGGTCCCGTTCGCTTTGCTGAAACACTATCTCGGCTGATTTGTTGTGAGAAAAAAATACTGTTCCAGCTAAAAAAACAAGCTAAAAAAGACGGATTATAAGAGAAATGAACATGGCCGATGTTTGGTTCGGAGACGAGTTGGATATGGATATCACTGACAAGAGAATATTCTCCCAGATGCCAGATCCCTGCCACCATAAATTTGGTTAGCGAGTTCATACTTGTTATCTAATCTGTGCCATAGTAAATAACTAAAGATTATTTAGCATGTATATTATTGCTTAGTAATTATGATGGCAAAGATTAACTCTGATAAGCGCTAATATGTTGATTAGTGCATGTTTTGTATGCCAATGAGAATAATAGTGGTGTTAATTAATATATTTTATTTGTAATTAGCGACTATCATGGCAAAATTAGTGTTGGTGCATATTTATTAGTGTATAATTAGTTGTTATTTTTAAATAATATAAAGAAAATTATTCGAGTATTCTCATCCATCCTAACCAAATAGAAAAATGACTTACCACATTCATCCAACTCATATTTAGATTGAAGATATTTCAATCCAAGCCTACACGGAAAAAGGCAGTATGGATACACTACTATAAAAAAGATTTTTAAAAATAGTTGCAGCACAAAAATTTTCATAAAATTTTAAAATGAGGTCGTATAAAGACAAAATTTATATTAAAAACTATAGAGACTGACGAGATCTGAAACTTTATACTTGATCACATTTTTATTTGAGCTTCTTTAGGGACCCAGATATATATATATATATATATATATATTAAGTTCTCATATTTTGAATTTGAATTTTTGAAATGGCCTTGGATGGAGGCATGTCCTACATCAAAGTTGTATATTCCCATTTTAAGATTGTTTATGAATCAAAATATTAATCACAAGATTCGTACGTATCAGTAAAAAAGATAGTGTCATATAAGTAGTCATAGTGACCGTGTATTGTGGTGGTAGGGGACAGGACACGTGAGGCGAGAGGTTGTGCGTTTGAATCCTGACACCTACACTTATTTAGAAATAGCGAAAATTAAATCCGGTGAGTGGTGGTCGGTCCTCTTGGCTTCTGGCCATATTAAAAAAATCTTATTTATACGACTTCTAAATGATTTTAAATTTTGTAAAACTTATTTTTAGCAACGATCGACATAAGTCAACCGACCCTGAAAATCGATTTGTAAGGGGTTTGTCTTAAGAAATTCGTCCCTAGAAATCGATTTGTAGAAACGATTTTAAAACTGTCTCTGAAAATAACTTATTTTTTTAACGATTGAGAAAATCGTAATGGTTTTGCTAACCGATGACGATTGTTTTTTATCGTCTGTAAAATACATTTGTGCACTAGTGATATCTGAAAGGATCAAGATGCCCAAGAAAGGATGAATTAGGCTAATTCTAAATTTCTTTATAATAATTAAACCCTACGGTTAGCCCACTTTACCCCTTGTGTCTAGAAAGTGTTTCTAATGTTCTACTGGACAAAAAGTCTTACAACCTAAGTTTCAATCCTACTCTAACATGGCAATTCTATGAATGTAAATACAAGAAATGAATTGCTCAAAGTAAAGAGAGAAGGAAGAATGCGGCGATGTTTTGCCGAGGTATCGGAGAGTCGCCACTCCCCACTAGTCCTCGTTGGGGCACCCGCATAAGGGTGTAGCTCCCCCTTGATCCGTGCAAGGATCAAGTGCTCCCTACGGGTTGATTCTTTGACACTCCGTCGTGGTGAATCACCCACAACCGCTCATAACTTGAGTTGGGTCATCCACAAGCTCCGCTGGATGATCACCAAGCTCCCAATCAGCACCAAGCCGTCAAGGTGATGGCGATCACCAAGAGTAACAAGCACGAACTCTCACTTGACCATGACAAGCCTAACAAGAAGGGTGGATGCACACTTTGCTACTCTTGCTTTCACTAATGAGGTCTCTCTCTTGGATTCTCAAATCTTAATCACCTCACTAGGACCTTGCTCTTCTTGGCACTCTTAATGGTGTTTCTCAGCTGTTGGAATGAGCAAAAGTACCATCTCAAACGAATGGAGGAAGTATTTATATACCCCATTAAAAACGAACCGTTATGTGCCTCTATGGGGTGACCGGACGCTCCGGTCAGTTCACCCCAAAACCGAGTGTTTAAGTTATGACCGGACGCGTCCGGTCATGATTTTCCCTCTCTGGAACCTTACTGGAGTCGACCGGACGCTGCCACCCAGCGTCCGATCACTCACCTCTCAACGTCCGGTCACACCAGACGACTTCACCTTGATCAAATGAACTGACCGGACTCTGCGCCAGCGTCCGGTCAGCATTTGACCCTCCATTCACTTCCATCTCGCAATCATATGTGAATAAAGTTTGCTCTAATTGATCTAAGGGCTATTTTGGAGCTACCTAGTGCTAGTTTTGACAATTGTGCACCACACCTAACCCACTAGACTCACCTAGGTCAATGTATCCGTTCATACCCCCTTAATAGTATGGCCAAAGAAAAAATAAAGTCCTAAACTACTCTAAGTATCTCCTCAACACCAAACAACACTTAGAACTAGTTCATCTTTAACCTTATCGTCTATCCTTTGAAAATTAAAACGATTTCCATCGTAGGGGCATGACAACCATGATTGCCCAATTAATTTCCATTACCGTGACCTAACTTAATTGCCTCTGTAAAACACACGTTAGTCACAGTAATCATGTATTGTCATTAATCACCAAAACCCAACTAGGGGCTTAGATGCTTTCAATCTCCCTCTTTTTGGTGATTGATGACAATACCACCTCGAGTATGTGAAAGAGATGAAGTTTTTAACATTCTTGGTTCATATAAGTTTTTGACAATAAGAACAAAAGAGTTAGGTAAGCTTATATGACCCAAGCCAACATAATATACTCAAAAGATATGAAATAAGCATGAGTACAAGTAATAAAGCTCATTTGCATCGGAGTAAAATGCGGAAGCAAAGCAAATGAGCATAACACAAATGATATGATATATAAATAATTCAAAGTAGAGAGCACACATGTCACATGTCACATATCACATAACTATCACGATTACATAGATATCACTGTCACATAAATATAGTTCGATGCATGAAAGTAAACACATGAATGCATAATAGTGTATCGCACATAAAAAACCAAACATAATATATAAGCTCCCCCTAAATGAATCGTTCCCCCTAAGTCTAACATACTCGATCCCTCTCCCCCTTTGGCATCAAACACCAAAACCTAAGGGCAGAGAGTTTGATCAACCATGTTACCTCCCTTATCTAGGTTGAGATGTCCATTAGTTGGCATTGGTGTCTTGATTGGCTTACATTCATACATCTTGAATCTCTTGAGAAGATCATTTGTATAATTCTCTTGAGAGATGAAAATCCATTCTCTCATTTGCTTGACTTGAAAACCAAGAAAGAATGTAAGCTCTCCAATCATTGACATCTCGAACTTCTTCAACATCAATTCATCAAACTCTTTGCAAGAATCTTCATTTGATGATCCAAAGATGATATCATCAACATACACTTGATAAATGAAGATATATCCATCAAGCTTCTAGTGAATAGTGTGGTGTCGACCTTCCCAATGGTAAAGCCTTTCTCAATGAGAAAGTCCCAAAGACGCTCATACCAAGCTCTTGGGGCTTGCTTAAGCCCATATAACGTTTTGGACAACCTATAAATATGATTAGGATATCTAGGGTCTTCAAACTCAGTAGGTTGATCAACATAGACTAGTTCATTAATAAAGCCATTTAAAAATGCATTTTTCACATCCATTTGATATAGTTTCATTTCATGATGTGATGCATATGCAAGGAGGATACGAATGGCTTTTAGTCTTGCAACCGGTGCAAAGGTCTCTCCAAAATCTAACCCTTCAACTTGAGAGAACCCCTTTGCAACTAGTCTTGCCTTGTTCCTCACAACAATGCCTTGATCATCTTGCTTGTTGCGGAACACCCACTTTATTACAATGACTCTTGCACCTTGTGGTCGCTCTTCAAGAGTCCACACTTCATTGTAGGTGAAGTTGTTCAACTCTTCATGCATGGCGTTTATCCAATCCGGATCTTAAAGGGCTTCTTCTACCTTAGTAGGCTCAAAGCAAGAGACAAAAGAGTGATGTTCAATAAACGAAGCAAGCTTTTGAGAGCGAGTCATTACTCCCTTTGATGGACTCCCTATAATGACATCTTATGAATGTGCTTGTAGTAGAGGTGAATTTCTTCTATCAACCACTTGAGGGGGAGGATGTGGAGTATCAACATCTTGTGCTTGCATCACCATCTGCTCATGGGAGACATGAGTGTCTTTATTTTTTACTCTCCCATCTTTATCACCATCTTATGACACATTTGATGAAGAAGGTGGATTGATCACTTGCACATCATCTTCATCATCATTAGGCTTGATGTCTCCAACCAGAATGTTCTTCATAACCTTCCTCAATGGTTCATCACCTACATCATCAAGATTCTCATGTGCTTCTTAGGAGCCGTTAGATATATCAAATTCTACATCATATGTTTTTTCAACCAAGCCGGTGGTATGATTAAATACTCTATATGCTTTGGACTTTGATGAGTAACCAACAAGAAAACCAATATTACAACGTCTTTGAAACTTCCCTAGGTGTTGCCGCTTCTTGTAGATGTAGCATTTGCAACCAAACACCCTAAAGAAGGAGACGTCCGACTTCTTCCCATTGAGCAACTCATAAGGTGTATTGCCAAGAAACTTTTGAAGGAATAGGTGGTTGGATGCATAGCATGCGGTGATGATAGCTTCTGCCCATAGAACTTCGGGAGTGTTGTACTCATCAAGCATTGTTCTTGCTAGTATGATCAATGTCTGGTTCTTTCTTTCAACTACATCATTTTATTGAGGAGTATATGTTGCGGAGACCTCATGCTTGATCCTAACTTCATCACAATAGGGTTCAATGTTTGTGTTGTCAAATTCTTTTCCATTGTCGCTTCTAATCTTCTTTAGTTTTACTTCAAACTCATTTTGTGCTCCCTTGACAAACTTCTTGAAGCATGATGCAACTTCGGATTTGTCATAAAGGAAGAACACCCATGTGTATCTTGAGTAGTCATCAACAATCACAAGACAATAAAGATTTCCTCCCAAACTCTTATATGTTGTTGGTCCAAATAAGTCCATGTGAAGGAGCTCTAGCACTCTTGTGGTTGACATGAAAGCTTTTGTAGGATGAGTGTTTACAACTTATTTGCCGGCTTGACATGCACTACAAAGCTTGTCCTTCTTAAACTTCACATTCTTCAATCCTTTCACCAAATCTTCTTCATTAGCTTCTTGAGTGAGCTCATTCCAACATGAGCAAATCTTCTATTCCATAGCCACCCAAGTGTTGTTTTGGTGAATAGGCATGTCTTCAAGTTAGCATCTTCGGAGGTGAAGTCCACTAGATATAGGTTGTATCTAAATCCCTTAAATATCACTTGATCATCATCTTTCTTGGATACAACCACTTCCTTTTCAGTATATAGGCATTGAAAGCCAAGATCACAATTGTTTAATGGATAGCAAGTTGAAGCTCAATGAAGCAACATATAGCATATTTGAGATTGAATGATCATTTGATATTGCCACTTTGCCCAATTCTTTAACCTTGCCCTTTGAATTATCTCCAAATATAATTTTTTTTTGTCCATCTACTTCTTCATCTAGTGAGGTGAACATACGAGGATCACCGGTCATATGTTGTGTGCAATCACTATCAATTACCCAATGACTTTCACCGGTCTTGTAGTTCACCTACACACAAGAGATCAAGCTTTAGGAATCCAAACTTGTTGAGGGCCCTTCACCTTCTCAACAAGTGACTTTGCTACCTAAATTTTCTTAGGCCTATTCTTGTTGGGAGATCCTAAGAACATGACTTTCATATTTCCACTAGAATCCTTTCTAAGCATGTAATGAGCATTGAAAGCAAAAGGTCTAGCATGTTTGGGTAAGGATTGTGGTGGTGGAGTTTTGCACTCATAGGCAAAGTGGCCTTCTTGTCCACACTCAAAACACTTATTTGGCTTTGGCTTTTGTTGTCGTTGTTGAGCTTAAGTCTTCTTCTCTTTATTTGCCATGTACCCAATGCCACTTCTATCCATCTTCATGATGGTGTTTATTAGTAGCTCACTTTGAAGATGCTTGTCTCTTGTGAACTTACTCAATCCAATCTTGAGATGCTCTTACTCCAACTTGAGCTTCTTGTTCTCTTCCTTTAGTGCATCATTATTTTTCTCTTACTTGAGCTTCTTGTTCTCTTCTTTGAGCTTCTCATTCTCAAGAAGCAAATCATCATCATGATCAAGAGTTTCTAGCACTATAGTGTTGGTGGTTTTGAGCTCTTCAAGATATTTCTTGAGCTTTTCATTATCATTCTTGAGCTTGACATACTCATCATAATTATCGGTCTCAACCACTTGCTTGCTCTTGCTACTAGAACTTTGCTCAATGCTCTCAATGATTAAATCATCACATGATGTAGCTATATCAATCTTAACAATATCGTTAGTAGCATCATGTGGCTCATTGGATAAATTTTTTTGAGCAATGACAAGATTATCATGATTAATCTTAAGATTAGTATATTTATTTTTTAGCATATTATGGCTAGTGATGAGCTCATTGTGTATCCTCTCAAGTTTATCATGTTTATCTTTAAATTCTTTCTTAAAAGATTTGAGCTTCTTGAGTTTGGATGACATAGCATCATTTGCTTCTCTAAGCTCAACACTAGCCTTTTTGGTTATATCGCATTTAGCTAAAAGAGAATCATTCTTAGCTTTCAGCTTATCATTCTTAGCTCTAGTCTTTCTAATGATCTTAGTATATTGATTTAGCAATTTAACAAGATCATCATATGAAGGTGTTTCATATTCATCATCATCACTTTCACTATCACTATCATCATTATTAACATGATCATCACCACTACTATCATCATCATTTAATACCTTGCGTTCACCTTTAGCTATAAGGCATAGGTGTGTAGAGGATGATGGAGGTGGTGTCGGTGAAGATGATGAAGAGTCAATCACAATGGCGGCCACCTTCTCATTATCACTATCATCATCGGATAAGCAACTTGATAAATCAATATCCGTGAGCCAATCACCGACGTTGTATGCCTTTTCATTCTTCTTCTTCTTGTGGAAGTCCTTCTTCTTGCCATCTTTCTTCTTGTATGGCTTCTTCTTCTTCTTCTCATCTTCATCTTTATTGCTTGAGTCATCTTTCTTGCCCTTGTACTTGTTCTTGTACTTGTCTTTCTTGGGCTTAGTGCATTAATGTGCTAGATGACCAAGTTCTCTACAATTGTAGCAATCCATCTCCGAGATTGGCTTCCTTTTTATGCTAGTGAAGAACTTCTTTTTCTTGCCATCAAACTTGATGCCACTCTTGTTAAGCTTCTTTAGCATCTTGGCGGTTCTTCTCACCATGAGAGCAAGACTTGCATCATTAATTTTATCATCACTTGAGCTCTCATACTCAAGCCTTGCTTTGCCCTTCTCTTGGATAGCTTTGAATGCTAAGTCCTTGTCTTTCTTCTTAGTAGAGGATGAGCCATCTTGTGGTGTGATGTGCATGTACATCTCATGAGCATTGATCTTTCCCAAGATTTATATTGGTGTAGCAGTGGAAAGATCACCTTGATAAAGCACGGTCACAATATGCCCATATTTGTCAATAGAGAGGACACTCAAGATTTTTCTTACAACATCGGATGGTTGCATTTGAGTACGTCCAAGCCCATTGACTTCCTCTATAAGAACATTCAAGCGTGAGTACATTTCATTAGCACTCTCTTTAGGAAACATCTAAAATGAATTTAGCTTTTTCATGACAAGATGGTAGCATTCCTCACGCTCGCTCTTTGTTCCCTCATGAAGCACACAAATATCCAACCATAGTGCATGGGCGTCTTTGTGGTTCCTCACCCGATTAAACACATCTTTACAAAGGCCTCTAAAGATGGTGTTTTTAGCCTTTGCATTCCATTTTTCGTAATTGACCTCATCGCCTTGTAGGTGCGTGGGATCCCGAGGTTTTGGGAATCCTTGTGAGGCGGCTATAAGTATTCCAACATCTAGAGCTTCTAAATAGGGCATTCTATTTTTCGTAATTGACCTCATCGTCTTGTAGGTGCGTGGGATCCCGAGGTTTTGGGAATCCTTGTGAGGCGGCTTTAAGTATTCCAACATCTAGAGCTTCTAAATACGCCTCCATGCGGATTTTCCAATAAGGAAAAATCATCCCCCTCAAAGATAGGAGGAGGACCATCCTCGTGAGACATCTTTCTCTAGACGGTTAAGTCTAATTTCGTGAGCACGAGGCTTTGATACCAATTGAAAGGATCAAGATGTCCAAGAGGGGGGGTGAATTAGGCTAATTCTAAATTTCTTTGCAATAATTAAACCCTACGGTTAGCCCACTTCACCCATTGTGCATAGAAAGTGTTTCTAATGTTCTACCGTATAAAAAGTCTTGCAACCTAAGTTCCAATCCTACTCTAGCATGGTAATTCTATGAATGCAAAGACAAGAATTGAATTGCTCAAAGTAAAGAGAGAAGGAGGAACGCGGCGATGTTTTGCCGAGGTATCGGAGAGTCGCCACTCCCCACTAATCCTCGTTGGAGCACCCGCGCAAGGGTATAGCTCCCCCTTGATCCGCGCAAGAATCAAGTGCTCTTTATGGGTTGATTCTTTGACACTCCGTCGCGGTGAATCACCCACAACCGCTCACAACTTGAGTTGGGTCATCCACAAGCTCCGCCGGATGATCACTAAGCTCCCAATCACCACCAAGCCGTCTAGGTGATGGCGATCACCAAGAGTAACAAGCACGAACTCTCACTTAACCACGACAAGCCTAATAAGAAGGGTGGATGCACACTTTGCTACTCTTGATTTCACTATTGAGGTCTCTTTCTTGGATTCTCAAATCTCAATCACCTCACTAGGACCTTACTCTTCTTGGCACTCTCAAGGGTGTTTCTCAGCTGTTAGAATGAGCAAAAGTACTCCCTCACACGAATGGAGAAAGTATTTATACACCCCGTTAAAAATGAACCGTTATGTGCCTCTGCAGGGTGACCGGACGCTCCGATCAAGTTGACCGGACGCTCCGATCAGTTCACCCCAAAACCGGGTGTTTAAGTTATGACCGGACGCTGGACAGCGTCCGATCAGCACTGACCGGATGCGTCCGGTCATGATTTTCCCTCTCTGGAGCCTTACTAGAGTCGACCGGACACTGGCACCCAGCGTCCGGTCACTCACCTCTCAGCGTCCGGTCGCACCAGACGACTTCACCTTGATCAAATGAACTGATCGGACTCTGCGCCAGCGTCCGGTCAGCATTTGACCCTCTATTCACTTCCATCTCGCAAATACTAGCGTCCGGTCAGCACCACCATCGTCAAGACAGGGGCGGCGACGGCGGCGGCGGCAAAGGAGGATGGCGAGGGCAAGGCCGAGCCGATGGTGGCTATGATCACGAAGGAGAGGGTGCCCGACTCCTTCATCGACAGGATCAAGACGCGTCCCACGCGGAAGCTGCGTCCTCTTTCCGAAGAACAAATTGAATTCTACACCGAATTCTCCCCCGAGAACCCCGAGTTCCTAGCATCCGAGCTAGCCAACATCACCCGTTGGAATTACTTCGTGGACCTGGAGCAGGACCGCCTGAGGTAGTACGCCGAGAAGGGGACGCCGAGGTTGGCGTCGACTTCACCAACGGTATCAAGCAGATCTTTATCCTTCCCCAGCCCCAGCCCCAAGTGATGATGTTGATGCAGCAGGGTAGCTAACGGCGGTGGAGCGAGGAGTAAAACGACGCTAGTATTTGTTAGTGGTTTTTGCTATGATCATGTTAGTGGTTTCCGCGAAGACGCAAGGCCACCTAGGCCACAAAAGCTGTGTCGATATTGGTTGTTTCCTTTTATGTAATATCGAAACATGAGGTCTTTTGGTAGGATGGTCCAGCTTCGGCTGTGTTAGGTCGACCTCCTTCGGCGCTCGATAGAAGAGCGTTGTATGTTTTCTTTAAACTCTTCTCCTTAATACAATGATACGTAAATCTTTTGCGTATTCGAGAAAAAAAATGATCATGTTTGCATTAGTGGTTTTGCTATTATCTTGTTTGCTGAGTCGTGAGATGAGCGTGCAAGTTTAGTTAGCCTAGCAGCTATGGGACTGGATTGGAATTGGAACCGACAACCTGATGGGTTCTTATTGTTATGGTGCTAATAAAGTTGGATGAGTTTATGGTGTAAGATATTTGGCTTCCTCTACTGGGAGTTTGGGACATAGGATTTTAGATGCGGGCAACACCCGCCTCTAAATTAATGAAGGTCACATCCGCTAATTTCACTAGCGGTAGCAATGCCTCTGATGAGCCCACCAAGCACGCTGCTCCCGTGCTGTGCCATTGTGTCGTCCCGTGGTAGATTCAGATGAGGGATTAATTTCGAGAAGGACTCCACAATAACAATGGCATGTGATCGAGCGAACAAACGTGATGCACGGAACACGCATGCCACATCTATCCTGATCGCCGGGTCTCTTTAGGGAACAAAAACGGCAGCCTGGAACTTATGCATGCATGCCGAGCAGATTTAGGCAGGCATGAGTGACCCATGCTGCATGCTACCAGAGCAGATTTAGGAAGGCCGGCGTGATGGCCGGGTTTTTTTTTTCATTTCCATTTTCTAATTATTCTATAGTTATTAATTATTTTCTCATCTAAAAAATCAAGGATCTAGAATTAGTTGAGGTCTTGCCTCATCAAAAGTAACAGCAAGTCCCTGGACACACACACATATATATATATATATATATATATATGCTAAGACTATTTTGCAGCTGGCCATAGAATAAATTATTCTATAGCCACCTTGATTTACGATAATATTTGTACCAATTTACGATAACATGAATATGCATTTACGATACTCGTGTTACTATAACTCACGGTAATATTTACTATAATGTTATAGTAAATCACTTAGTAAGGAGTTACTGTAGTCTCGTAAATTAGCATAGTAACTATCGTAACTCAAAGTGGTCAAAGAATAAGTTATTCTATGACCAGATATAGAATAATAGTTATATATATATATATATTGTTTTGCTATAATACACCTGGATACATCCTGTATATAAAATGCATCCGCGGGCGCACCAACTTGGAGCAACTAGCGTGCCCAAGCGAATACATGCATGCATGGAATTTTTTGTTGGTTTGAATCTTTGAAACAAATTTTCTCCTAAACCGTAACCCCGATTGACAAACCATTTGTTGCATCCGACTCAAAAAAATATTCTGAGCAAAACTAGATTCAATATGGATATATTTTTTATCCTTTAAGCGAGTTGCATGTCAATATACTACCGATTGCAACTCTGTCTACCACCTAGTTGCAACTAGTTATAACTCTATGTATTATATGCATTTGGTCACTATAATCACGCCAAGTTGCAATTCTGAGTTGCAATCATATCTGAGTAGCAATTGTGTTGCAATTGAGTAGTAACTAGTTGCAATTAGTAGTAATTAGTTTGCAATCGGGTAGTAACTTTTTGTTGCAACCAGTAGTAATTGTGTAGTAACGAGTTGCAACCAGTGCTAAATACGCTACAGCCAAGTTACAATTGTGTTGTAGAAGTGCTTGCAACTCATAGTACAATATATTGCAATTACGTATTTGAAAAAAAAACTTCATCAAATACAGCCTTTATTGCAACCAGTGCTAAATACGCTACAGCCAAGTTACAATTGTGTTGTAGAAGTGCTTGCAACTCATAGTACAACATATTGCAATTACGTATTTGAAAAAAAAAACTTAATCAAATATAGCCTTCATTGCAACTAGTGCTAAATACGCTACAGCCAAGTTGCAATTATGTTGTAGAAGTGCTTGCAACTCATAATACAACATATTGCAATTACGTATTTGAAAAAAAAAACTTCATCAAATACAGCTTTCATGGATCTCGTTTTGTTAAGCATATTTTTTTCAACAACCTACTTCAAACAGATCTAAAATCGGATATGTGGTTTAGAAGATATCGCATTTTTTTTTTGTTTCGAATCAACAAAAAATTCCCTGCATGCATGCTTCTTGGTGGGTGGGTTGAGCTATTAGGTGGCCCGTAGTTGGTCGTCTCCGTTTAGTTTTGCATGCAGGAGCGGGCTGGACAGCGCGCGCGCCGCCACCTTCATAGTGCACACCAGGCCATAGATCTGACAAACAGCATGATGGCGGGGAGCAGCATCGTCGAGACGCGGCGGCGTCGGCAAAGGAGGAAGAGGAGCGAAGGCCGCCGAGCCGGCGGCAGCGGCCCTCGTGACGAAGGAGAGGGTGCCCGAGTCCTACATCACGGGGATCAAGGCACGTCCGATGCGGAAGATGCCTCTTCTCAGCGATGTCATCGCCGCCGGTAACCCCAAGGCCCGAGAGAGATTTCTGGCCGCCAACGCCCTCATCAATTACCTGGTCGACTTGGAGCAGGACTGCCTGAGGCAGCACGCCGAGAAGGGGTACGCCGAGATCGGCGTCGACTACACCGACGGTGTCAAGAAGATCTTTATCCTTCCCCAGTCTCAGCCCCAGGCCCAGGTGATGATGATGCAGCAGCAGGGTAACGGCGGCTGTGGAGGGAGGAGTAAAACGATGCTAGTATTTGTCAGTGGTTTTGCTATCCTGTTTGCATTATTAGTGGTTTTGCTATCTTGCTTGCTGATGAATCGTGTCAGCGTGCAAGTTTAGTTAGCTAGCCTATGCATGGGACTGGATTGGATTAATTGGAACCGCAAGCCTGATGTGTCGTCGTACTTATATTATCGTGCTAATAAAATTGGATCTGTTTAAATAATTTGTTTTGGTTCATATATACTAGGCTTATATGCACGTGCTGAGCCATGATATAATACGGTAATTGGCGTTGAAAGAATAGATCATGTTAATTCAGGTTTGTATAAGCGTGCTGAACCATAACAAAAAATGGGATGCTTTGATTTGTGCATTCTGTATTTCTGTTTGCAATCATACATACGAGTCTGTAGCCTTGCACTAGAACATGAGTGAAGCTAGAAATACTTGCACAAGAATTTGCACGACCAGACTGCAAAGATTCTTGAAAGCAAAGGAAGAACTATATACACGACATTGCAGCCTAGCTGCATTTGAGCTGCAGGCTTCTTCCCCCGCCTCCCCGGGGTTTGGTTTGCAATAGCAAGATCTGGTTTCCAATTTTCACTAGACTAGACGCTACCTGTAATTTTTTACGGCCTTTTCAGAATAAGTTCATCTGAGCTGTGTGAAAGCCTCCCATCACCATCATGTGCCGTTGTTAGTTTCTCACTGACGTTCCTTGACCTGATGTTACTTCTTATCTCGTGCTATAAAGTTGGACCTGTGTTTACATTTATGATCTATGTGATTATTGGTATTGAATCCAATCTATGGCTTAGCTCGTCCTTGTGTGTTAATTTTTGTGTTCGATATCCTATAGCTATATTGCGTTTAACTGAAGGTGTCTCGTCAGGGCGTCCGAACGGACGGACGTGGCTTTCCCACCGCTACCGTGTGTCCGCTCGCTCCTGTCCACACCATTTACGGAAAAAAAATAATCTCGCGCTACTGTGGTTCGCCTCCACCGCACTGCTTGCCGGCACCAGCACCGCGCATCCGGCTGCCGCGGCCGCACCGCGATGGCTCGCTTGCCGCGGCTACCTCTGTCGAGCCGGCGAGCCTCCACGACGAATGCTCCAATAAGCAGGCAAGGGGAGGAGCTTCATGTGACGCCGCCTCGCATGCGAGTTGCTCGCGTCGATGCAGCACTGGCAAGCTCCATGCACTGCCGCCGACCTCCTTGCCGGCGTTGAGCTCCGCAATGATGAGCCTCCATTATTCGTCCAAGCAGCAAGATGACATTGCGCTGAAAACGTATGTTGTAAGCATATGTTTCAAGTGTTTCATATGTTTCAGAGTAATGTTGCAAGTGTTTCATATGGATGTTGCAAAAGTAGATCGGGATGTTACACATATTGCAATGGCTATAGACGTTTGTTGCAAACATATGTTTCAAATGTTTCATCTATTTTCAGACGTATGTTTTCAAGTGTTTCATCTGGAAGTTGCATATATTTTACACATATATTGCAAAGTATTTTATTTCCATATGTTTTGCAATGGCTTTTCACGTGTTTTTAGGTGTTTTTACAAGTATTTCGTATGCATGCTTCAAGTGTTTCATTAGTCTTCAGACGTATGTTGTAAATGTTTTATTTAGATGTTTCAAATGTAGATCGAGTGTTGCACATGTTGCAATGGCGCCGGTGACTTGGCACCACCTTCCCCTTGTCCGCGAACTCCCTGACCAGCGCCATGGCCCCGTCATGGGTCACCAGCAGCTCCGGCGCCTGGCCTCCAGGACGACGCAATCGAAGGGGGTGGTGGCGTGACCTCTTGGGACGCCACAGTCGAGGGGGATGGCGACGTGGGTGCGGGAAGCATAGGGGGCTCGGGTGTCGGGAGGTGCGGGTTCGCATGAAGTAGAGCAACAGGTGCCGGCGTACGGATGCAGGCATCTATCCGGACGTCCAGGCGCTAACCATAACGTTTTTTTAAGTAAAAGGCAGGAGCTCTGTCGCTCAATTAAGATGAGAATAGAGGTTTATGTAATGATGGCACCTAAGATGTATAAAGACCATGGTCTGAAGAACAAAGAGGAGAAAACACGCCTAGCACTATTAGAAGGATGGTTGTGGTGGCATCTAGATCTTCCTTGAGTGGGTTAATGAATATTGCTGCATTATCGGCGTACATGGAAGTTCTCCATCTTGTTGTGGCGACAGGCAAATTGGTGAGGACCCCTTGTTGTGTCGCCCTGTCCAGCAGTCATTGCAGTGAATCCATGCTAGAATGAAGAGAGGCAATAGGGGGTCACCTTGTCGAACCCACCTCCTATAATTGAAAGTCGGGCCTTGCTGCCCATTTAGGAGCACCTTTGATGAGGTGGTGTGAAAAAGGATCGACACCCATTCTCTCCATCGTGGTCCAAATCCTAGCCCCTGTAGCACTTCCAGGAGGTAGCTTAATCGTGTCGAAGGCTTTGTATATGTCAGGTTTCAGGAAGAGGACTGATAGCTTTTGTTTATGCATGGTCCACACCATGTTTTGGACATAAAGGAACTTATCATGGATACCGCTCTTTTTTATGAAAGTGCTTTGGCATTTAGAGACCAAGGAGTCCATCAGGAGGGGCAACATATTTGCAAGCAGCTTGGTGAACAGTTTTGCGATGCTGTGAATGAGAGACTTCTGGGCCTGAAGTTCGTTACTCACCTGGCTTCCGTCTTCTTTGGGAGTAGAACAATATTTGCCGATTTAGGTAAATATCTTGTAATTAGATCTAACAAACATGCATATACGATGTAGTAGATTCAGATCAGATGAGATTAATTTCCATGAAGGAGAGGGTGCCCGAGTCCTACATCACGAGGATCAAGACACGTCCGTTGCGGAAGATGCGTCCTCTCAGAGATTCCATCGGCGCCGGCAACCCCGAGGTCCGAGAGAGATTTCTGGCCACCAACGCCCACATCGATTACCTGGTCGACTTGGAGCAGGACTGCCTGAGGCAGCACGTCGAGAAGGGGTGCGCCGAGATCGGCGTCGACTACACCGACGGCTTCAAGAAGATCTTTATCCTTCCCCCAGCCCTAAACCCAGACCGAACCCCAAGTGACGATAATGCAGCAGCAGGGTAACGACGGTGGAGGGAGGAGTAAAGTATTTGGTAGTGGTTTTGCCATCGTGTTTGCATTATTAGTGGTTTTGCTATCTTGTTTGCTGATGAGTCATGTTTAGTTAGCTAGCTTATGGGATTAGATTGGAACCACCAGCTTGATGTCTACTTACTATATATATCGTGCTAATAAAGTTGGATCTCTTTAAATAATGATTTGTTTTTGGGTATATATACTAGTAGTCTGATGTGTACTTACTATCGTGCAAAATTCAGGGCAATGTTTATGCACTAGCACTACTAGCAAGCAATGGTAGAGAAACAGAGTACTAATCATATAATTATTCGCTTGACTGCTCACAAACAAGGCTGGTAATCTGACAGGGCAGGGCATATATACTACGAGTTTCCATCCTTGCACTAGAACATGAATCAAGCTACAAATACTTGAACAACAATTGCACTGCAAAGATTCTTCAAAAGGAAAGGAAGAATATATATACGACATTGCAGTGTGCATGTGAGCTGCAGGTTTCCCCGCCTCCCCGGGGTTTGGTTTGCAATAGCAAAGATTTGGTGTGCAATTTTCACTAGACTAGACTCTACCTGTAATTTTTCCGGCCTTTTCAGAATAAGTTCATCTGTGCTGTGAAAAGCCTCCCAGCACCATCATGTGCCGTTGATGGTTTCTCATTGTCGTTCCTTGACCTGATGTTACTTGTTATCTCGTGCTATAAAGTTGGACCTGTTTAAATTAATGATCTGTGTGATTATTGGTATTGAGTCCAAGCTACGGCATAGCTCGTCCTTGTGTGTTAATTTTTGTGTTCAATATACTACGTAAAATTTATACTGCGTTTAACTGTAGTGTTAGTCAGTTACTCTCTTGCAAATTGTGAGTCTGAGCGATTTCTTCGAGTCAAGGTCTAAACCCCCACCAGGCCACCACATGTTTTTTTTCTTGTGTTAATGGCTGGTTGTTGTTGATGCATCTTTTGTGAAATCCTATACTCTTATAAAGCTAAACTCCATCAATGTGTCAAACCATTCACCAATAATTTAAGATAGTTTCATTCATATAACTATAAATATAAATAATCTAATTTCTTTTTAAATTATCTGGAATCCCACAGCAACGCACGGGGTATTCTCCGGGTAATAGAGATTGGACAATATGACCATACCAAACTTGCCACTTGGCAAGAACCTGGTGTCCAAGGCTGTGTGCCAGAGATTTGCATGGTTTTGAACGGGAGATGTTAGACCTATAGGATCACTAAGAGCAAAGATCTAGCCGGGTACTTGCTGTTGAATAGTATCATGAATCCTAGAAAGTCTACTAGAGCAGTAACAGTAGGTAGAATGAGAGAAAGGAAGAGGTAGAACATGGACGTGTCAAACCTGACACCGCAGTGGAGGAAGATCCGCTCGCGTCCGCCATGGAGTCGATGTCTGCGCTAGGGCAGCGACGGTCGGTGAAGGCGGCGTCGGTGATGCGCGGTGGCGACCGGTGGTGAAGGCAGTGGAGTCCAGTGGCGGCACGGCTGGTGGCTTCCTGTCACTGGCTGCGCGCCCTCTAGATCGGATTAGGATTTATCGGTGGGGAGCTCGGCTCAGGTCAACCTCGTGATAAGAGCCGCCGGCCCCCACCTCTTTTTATAGCGCAGGGTGACAAGGGCCCTCCAGCCATGGTGGGCTGGGCGCCCCCGATCAGGGCGCGAATCAAAGGCCCAAATAGGTCGTTGGGTCCAGTTAGGACTAGAGATCAATCTAACAATCTTTCCCTTAATCTCCTTCCATCTTTCATTTTCATATCATTTACTTTTATTTATTCCATTACAGATTAGCGCATAGAGCATGTCTCATCGTCACGGTCCATTGCCGATAGATTTAATAGCTATAACACACCACTCCATTCTGAAATAGATACTTATTTTTGGGCCTTTTTGTCCAGGAATTATAGGCTTTCCTTTAAACCCATGCCGGCTACATGTTCTCTGGACACGTTGGGTGGTAAGCCTTTTATAAGCGGATCCGCGAGCATCTTTTCAGTACTTATGTGCTCGAGACTTATGACATAATTGAAAGGTCCTTGTTGGTTTTGGTAATTGAGTGACAACCTAGGTGGACTAATTGTGTTTATGTGAGATACACAGGTGATTAGTCCACAGGTACATGTGTATGAGCAACATATGCCATGGAGGTGAAAATGGCTTGGAGATGTTGCAAAGCTCACACATGTGATGATGAAGGAGCTTATTGCACATGAGACATGACATTGAGTCATGTGATCAAGGTGGAGAAGATCAAGACAAGACTTGGCTTGATGGACCGGTTGCAAGCGTGAAGGGCAAGTTAAAGGCTTTGGAGTGATGGACCGCGTGGCGGTGAAGCTTGAGCAAGACTTGGCGCCGATGGACGATAGCAACGGTGAAGAGCAAGTAGAGTCAAGATCAATGAACCAATATGATCATGTGATGATATGAAGTGGATCATATCATTGTTGATCGTGTTGGTGCATGTGTTGCATCAACATTGGAGGAGATAGAATGGAATGCGCAAGGCAAAGGTATAACCTAGGGCATTTCATTTCACCGGTCATAGGTGTGTAGAGAAGTATATGACCGGGTTTAGGATAGATGGCCGTACTATCAAGAGGGGCAAACTTGTTTGCATATTGGTCATCTAGTGCCACTCGAGTGATCTAACTTTGCATTGTCGCTAGGATCGAGTGGCGTGGCAAGTTGAGTGGCTAACATCCTTTGGGAAATGATTGTGAAAATGCTAACACACATACATATGGTGGTGTACACTTGGTGGTGTTGGCACATTTGCAAAGGAGGTGGTGTTTGCAGGGGTGAGATGGGTTTGGGTCCCTCTCTCCCTCCCGCCGAGCTTGCATGGTAGCGGGATTCGGCGCTTTCGGGAAAATAGAATGCCTATTTTCTATTGCGGCGGATGCAAATTCTTGGTGGTTAGCACATTGGAGCAAGGGTGAAGAAGTTAGAAGTGAGAACGAGTTGGTCGCGAAGATGCTGGCGTCGGTCAACTGACCGGACGCTGGATCTGAATGCACCGGACATTTGGCGAGTGCGTCGTCCGGTCACGACGTCTGATGTGATGTGACGCAAATTTGGAGTGTGACCGGGGACGGCTGCGTCCGATCAAAGTGTGACGGACAGCGTCCGGCCGAGGTCGGTACTTTATTGGAAGAAGCGACGGTGGCCGCCGGGTTCTTCGCGTCCGGTCAGTTCTTCTGGAAGCGTCCGATCGACAGATGACCGTTGAGATCCAAAGTGAAGCAGCGTTTGAAGGAGGGGACACGTGGCGTGCATCGCCGCGATCGGACGGACGAGGTCCAGCGTCGGTCGATCGATCGACCGGAGCGTCCGGTCGTCCCGACCGCTGCCCGAGTGAAGGGTAGCGGCTAGTTTAGCCCTTGGGGCTATAAATAGAAGTGGCCCTCGGCCATGGCTGGTCTTGAGCACCTCAAGGGACTTAGTGTCCATGCTTGTGAGTGCTTGGGAGCCCTCCATCACACATGTATTTGATAGTGATCATTCGATTGTGTGAGTGAGCGATTCTAGTGCAATTGCATCGTGAGGTTGCATCGAGTGGCACTAGGTGGTCGTGTTGCAAGCCGGTGGTGCTTGTTACTCTTGGAGGTTGCCACCTCCTAGGCGGCTTAGTGGTGGTCTCCGTCCGAAGCACGCAAGAAGCTTGTCTGGCGCTCGGAGAAGTGCTTGTGAGGGGCATTGTGCTGCGCTCATGGAGCCGCATGAAAGAGCAACTCTAGTAAAGCGTGTCATTGAGATACCCTCACTCAAGGGTTAGGTTCTTCTTGGCGCCCGACGCGTGCGGGCTTAGCGGGTGATGCTAATTAGCGCCGAACCACCAAGTGAGTGGTCGACACAACGAGGGACTAACGTGTTGGCAAACACGTGAACCTCGGGAGAAAAATCATCGTGTCAACCTTGTTCTTCCCGTTGGTTTGCATCCCCATTACACAAGCTTGCAATTACTTATATATATATCTTAAGCTTGTGTAGTTGCTCTTGTAATTAGATAGCTTGTGTAGCTAGCTAATTACCTTCATGCTTGTGTAGCATAGAAGTAGCTCCCTTGCGTGGCTAATTTGGTTTTAGTAACCTTGTTAGTCACATTGCTTAGTTTGTGTAGCTAAGTATTTGCGCTCTCTAATTAGGCATTGGTTGCCTTGTTATTGAGTATTGCTAGTGAGCTTAGTTAGCTTTGTGCTTTTGCTTACTAGCATGTATAGGAGCTCCCTTGTTACTTAAAGTACTAGTGGCATAGGTTTGTATGACCTTGCTCCTAGAATTGTTTAGGAGAGCTCTAGCTAGCCCGGCACCTTAGTTGCTTTATTAGTATCTTTGCAAGGTGCTAGTGAACATATATAGAGGGGTGTAGTCTTGGCTAGACCGATTGTTTTAATTCCGCATTTATATCGGTTAGCCGACGCGATTAAGTTTTAGAAAAGACTATTCACCCCCCCTCTAGTCCGCCATCTCGACCCTTCAATAATCCCGGACTTTATCTTTCACAACATAATACTTTATGTCAATGTGTTTGGCAGCACTACTTGACTTATTGTTGTGAGCATACTGTACTGCCGGATTATTATCGTAGTATAACTTAAGTGGTCTATAGATGTCGTCAACCACCTTCAAATCGGGTATGAGCTTCTTTAGCCAGTTCACCTGCCCCATTGTCTCATAACACGCTACAAACTCGGCATACATTGTGCACGATGTAGTGACGGTTTGCTTTGAGCTTTTTCATGAAATAGCTCCCCCTGCGAGAGTGAATACATATCCAGATGTGGATTTTCTATCATCTCCCGCATAATCAGAATATGAATATCCCACTATATGGAGTGAATCAGATCTTCTATACGTCATCATGAGGCCTTTCGTTCCTTGCAAATAACGCAAGACTTTCTTTACTAATTTCTAATGTTCTGTTCCAGGATTGCTCTAGAATCTGCCAAGTAACCCGGTAACAAATGCCAAGTCAGAGCGCGTACATACTTGAGCATATTGCAAGCTTCCGATAGCTGAAGCATATGGAACGGCTTTTATTTAATCGATCTCATATTGGTTCCTGGGGCATTGAAAATCCCCATATCTGTCGCCCTTGACTATAGGAGCAGGTGAGGGACTACATTTGTGCATACTGAATTTCTTTAAGAATATTTCTATGTATGCCTTTTATGACAGTTCTAATACCCCTTTACTTCTATCTCGGTGAATCTCGATCCCTAGAACGAACGAAGCTTCACCAAGATCTTTCATATCAAATTTTGAGGACAAAAACTTCTTTGTCTCCAGTAGTAGACTGACATCACTACTAACAAGTAAGATATCGTCCACATACAGGACAAGGAAGATAAACTTCCCATTCTTAAACTTTGCATAAACACAATTGTCCTCAACATTCTCTTTAAACCCAAAATTCCTTATTGTCTGATCAAACTTCAAGTACCACTGTCTTGCAGCTTGTTTTAATTCATAAATGGATTTCTTTAGGCGGCATCCCATTCGTTCTTTTTCTTCCATGACAAAACCTTTTGGTTGTGCCATGTAAACATTTTTCTCCAAGTCTCCGTTGAGAAATGCCGTCTTTACATCCATCTGATGTAATTCTAAATCATAATGTGCCACTAATGTCATTATGATTATGAAGGAATCCTTACATAAGACTGAAGAAAAGGTCTCATTGTAATCAATCACTTCTCTTTGCGTAAAGCCTTTTGCCACAAGTCGCGCTTTGTATCTCTCTATATTCCCTTGAGAGTCAAGTTTTATTTTGTAGACCCATTTACAGCCTACTGTTTTGGCTCCTTTAGGAATTATTTTTAAGTCCTAAACTTTATTGGCATTCATTGATTTCATTTCATCTTCCATGTTCTCAAGCCACTTTGATGAATGATCACTTTTCATGGCTTCTTCAAATGAGGTGGGATCATCCTTCATTTGAAATTCTTCAGTGTTGTATACTTCATAATCAGTGGGAATGGTTGATTTTCTAACTCTTTGAGACCTTCTAGGGGCCTCCACATTTGGCACATCTTCTGTTTGAGGGTGTTGTTGCTCCCCCTCATTTGTGGCAACAGGTTCTACAGGATCCTGAAGAACAGGTTCCTCATCATCATTCATTGTTGCCACAGGCGGAATAACAACAGGTGTTGGCACCACAGTATCTTGCACTGTCGGTGCAGCGACAGCAGGTAGTGAGAAAAATGGCTCATGAATCATCGGAGTTGGCGCATACACCCGCTTCTCTTCAAAGTCAATTTCTCGAGCTACCATGCCCCCCTCATCATTTCATCCTCTAGGAAGACAGCGTGTCTCGTTTCCACAAACTTTGTATGTCTGTCTGGACAGTAGAAACGAAAATCTTTTGACTTTTCTGGGTAGCCAATGAAATGACAACTTACTATTTTGGGATCTAGTTTCCTAATGTTTGGGTTAAATACTTTAGCCTCAGCAGGACTCCCCCACACACGTCAGTGGTTTAGTGAGGGTACTCTTCCTGTCCACAACTCATACGGTGTTTTGCGTACCGACTTACTTGGTACTCTATTGAGAATATGAATGGCGGTTTTTAACACCTCCATCCACAGGCACAACGGTAAGGTGGAGTAACTTATCATACTGCGCACCATATCCATCAGGGTACGATTGCGCCTTTCAGTTACTCCATCATGTTGAGGTTCACCCGGTGTAGAATACTGGGCTACTATACCATTCTCCTGTAAGAACCTTGCAAAAGGTCCAGGAACTTGGCCATATGGGGTATGTCGACCGTAGTACTCTCCCCACGGTCGGACTTGACTATCTTAATCTTTAAATTGTGTTGGTTTTCAACTTCTGCCTTAAATATCTTAAATATATCCAATGCTTCTGTTCTTTCTTTGATTGGATAAATGTAGCCATAACGGGAGAAATTATCTGTGAATGTTATGAACGAATTAATTATAACCATCCACACTCTTTACAGGAAACGGACCACAGATGTCTGTGTGAATAATCTATAGAATTCCTGCGCTTCGTTTGGCATCTTTCTTAATTTTCTTTACATACTTTCCTTTTATGCATTCTCTGCATTGTTCTAAATCTGAGAGCTCTAATGGAGGAAGAATATCATTCTTAACTAGTCTTTCTATTCTCTCCCTCAAAATATGGACTAAACGATAGTGTCATAATTTCGACAACGCATCGTGAGCTCTGTTTCGTTTTCTGTTTACATCCGCAAACGAGGATACATTCTCATTGTCGCACGCAACGTTCCTATCATCGCATACAACATTCACATCATCACGTAGTGATAACAAATAAAGCTCATTTTGTAAGATAGTAAGACCAACACATGCATTATTAAATGTTATCTTACATTTGCCATTTCTAAACTGACAATCATATCCATCATTGTCCAAGCATGAAACACTAATCAAGTTTCTCTGTAACGAGGGAACATAAAGAACATCTCTAAGTATAAGTGTGAAGCCATCAGCAAGCTCTAGAGAAAGATCGTCAATGGCTTCGACATCAGCTCGGACTCCATTTGCAACTTTAACGTGTCTTTTGCTTCTTTCCGTAGTCCTCGTCGAATGGAATCTCTGTAAAGAATTAGCAACATAAACAGTTGCACCTGAGTCAATCCACTAAGTAGATTTCGAATACTATACATATAGGGATTCATTTATGAATGTAATAATGTTCTCACCTTTCTTTGCCATGATCATCTTTAAATAATCGGGACAATTTTTCTTATAATGTCCCATCTTCTTGTAATAGAGACATTGGTCTTTCTCTACTATGAACTGGTTTTGCTGAGGCTGATGCAGCATGGGACCCTTTCCCTTTGACTTTGAGGAGGAGTTAGCATTATTATAGTTTTTCTTATTGTCTTTCAAATAATTGATAGAGCCACCATTGGTAGCTTTTATTCTCTCCTCCTCTTGCACACACATAGCCATGAGCCTCTCCATGTCCCACTTCTCAGGCTGTATGTTGTAGTTGACAACAAAAGTGTCAAACTCTTTTGGCAAGGAAGCAAAAATCAGATGGATAAGGAACTCTTCCTTGAGAGCCAGGTCCATTGGTTTTAGCTTGGATGCCAGATTGCTCATCTTTAGTATGTGCTCTCTTATGCCACCATTACCTGAGTACCTCTTTGTCACCAGCTGCTTTATCAGCTAGGTAGCATATGTCTTTGAAGAGCCAGTGAACTGACTCTTTATTCTTTCGAGGTACTCGGTGACGGTGTCACACTCTGGGATTGAGCCCACAATTGCAGGCTCAATCATGTTCTTTATCACAGCCAAACACTTCTTGTTGGCAGTGACCCACTTCCTATGCTCAAGGTCATAGGACATCTTTTGGGATGTAAAATCCATTTCTTTGGTTGCCCAAGCGGCATCAGCCTCGTTTGTCTCCCTCATCGGTGCCACAGGCTCTGTGGGACACGGTGAGGTGACTACCCAGTCCACCTCAGCCAGATGAAGGTCAGGTCAATCTTTTTCTTCCACTCCATGTAGTTATCACCTTTGAGAGTGGGGATCTCTTTGATACAACCCATCAAGTTGTATCCGCCTGATAACACAATTCATATAGAGTGAGAACATAAATAATTATAATAACAATTGCATGCCTTAGTTCTAACGTTGGTCAAAATTAAAATATACAATTGTCCTCTACACTAATTCTACATCACCGTTGGGCAGAAATAAAATTAATGCATGACAAAACATCATAATATTGTCATTAATCAACGTTGGTCAGAATAATAACAATATTATAATAAACTAAAAACATATCTATTTTTCAAAATTAAATTCTCCCGTTGGTTCGAATTTAATAATGAAAATAACAACTTTAAATACACAGCGGAAAGCGTAAATATTCTCATTATTATTTTTCTAGAAACTTTATAGAACTTTACTTTTCTCTGAACAAAATTATCGTTGGATCAAAATTGTGCAGAGTTAGACATCAAAATTCAATTGAAATTCATCAAATATGTATCAAAAAGTTTCTAGGAAAAATAAAACGAAAAAAAATTCTATTTCACTGTATTGTGGCCATTTCGGCCCATAGCAGCAGAAGCGGCCCACGGCCCACGGCCGCCCGCACGCTCCCCCGCGCCCAGGCCGTAACCTGGGCCTGGGCCGGGAATTCGGCCTCGCGCCCTCGCCCGCCTGGGCCGAAAGGCAGTCCAATCAATCTGAGGCGTTCGTTTTCATCCGACGGCCGAGCGTCGATATCGCACGATCAAAACCCCCCGGCCGCGGCTGACCCTGAAACCCTAGCGGTCATTCTGCCTTCTCCTCTCTCTTCCCTTCTCAGCCCCGAATCGCCTGAGCGACAAGCAAACGACGGCGAGAGCGAGCAGAGAGCCCCGACGCCGTCTTCGGCCCCCTCGCCGGCGTGCGCGCTCCCTAGCGGGTGAGCGCGCCGCCGTCGAGCGGCCTGGCCGCGGCGCCCCTTTGGCCAGAGCCCGGCGCGCAGCGCCCCCGGCTCGGCCTTCTTTTCCCCACACGCCGGCGAGGCAGCAGTGCTGCGCAGCGGCGAGGTAGGCCTCCCCTTTCCCAACATCCCCCTTCTGATTCTCTGTTGGTGTTATCGGATTCAACCGATTGGGGATAGGGATCGAAGTTAGGGTTAGGGTTTCATTGTTTATCTTCCCCGTGAAGTCTTCACGGGTTTAGGGTTCGGCTCTCATCTTCTTAAGGCCAAAACTCTCTTCTTCTTCTCCTTTCCTTAACCTAGTTAGGGTTAGGGTTTTGCTTTTCTCTTCTTCCTCGAGTCTGTTTCGAGGGTTAGGGTTCGGCGACCCTCTGTTCTTTTCTCAGATCCGAACGGATCTAAACTGATAAGCTAGATCTATACCTAAACGAGGCTCTGATACCATTGTTAAACTTATAGGATCACTAAGAGCATAGATCTAGCCGGGTACTTGCTGTTGAATAGTATCATGAATCCTAGAACGTCTACTAGAGCAGTAACAGTAGGTAGAATGAGAGAAAGGGAGAGGTAGAACATGGACGTGTCAAATCTGACACCGCAGTGGAGGAAGATCCGCTCGTGTCCGCCATGGAGTCGATGTCTGCGCTAGGGCAGCGACGGTCAGTGAAGGCGGTGTCGGTGATGCGCTGTGGCGACCGGTGGTGAAGGCAGTGGAGTCCGGTGGCGACGCGGCTGGTGGCTTTCCGTCACTGACTGCGCGCCCTCTAGATCGGATTAGGGTTTATCGGTGGGAAGCTTGACTCAGGTCAACCTTGTGATAAGGGCCGTCGACCCCCACCTCTTTTTATAGCGCAGGGTGACAGAGGCCCTCCAGCCATGGTGGGCTGGGCGCCCCCGATCAAGACACGAATCAAAGGCCCAACTAAATCGTTGGATCTAGTCTGGATTAGAAATCAATCTAACACGAGACACTGCAGATAACACTGAGGTGCTGTTTGGTTGGAGCTTTATGGCCCGTTATCCATTCACGCTGCAATCAATTTGGCGCGTGTTCAGTTCCTCCCCAAAATCCCAAAAAGTACTACAGTACCTGTCACATCGAATGTTTGCGACCTATGCATGGAGCATTAAATGTAGACGAAAAAAAACTAATTGCACAGTTAGTTGGAAAATTACGAGACGAACGTTTTGAGCCTAATTAGTCCATGTTTAAACACTAATTGACAAATAAAAATGAACGTGCTATAGTAGTCCCAAATTGCAAATTCGTGGAACTAAACACGGCGTTGATTGCGTTGCTTCTCGTTTGGTTGAGGTGGGCCAGAGTCTGTTCCCACGTAAATAGATACAGGCCTTCGCAATTGCTTTGCCGCTCCTCCCCTCCATCGGCGTCATCCGGTACCTGCACGTGACTTCCCCTCCGCGTAACTCCATGACGCCAGCAAAAGCAGCAACCAAACAAGTTACGTTGTTATTCATTACTCTGCAATAGGTGGCAGCTTGAATCAATTCCATTGCCATTCCCTTACTTTCCGCTGAACCAAACAGCACCTAAGATTATATTGGTTGGAAACAAAGGTTTGTTATTAGCCATACCATATCTCCTGTTCTCCTGTGGTGCGGCGGTGGCATGATGCAGCGGGTTCGACGGCCGCGGCCGCCGGCCGGCCAGGGGTTGCTCGCCTGCTCTGCTCCTCAGGGAATCAACGCAATGCTTGAAGCTGAAGGAATCGGATGAATTCAGCGGGGTGGGGGTGGATCGGTGCGTTTCAATGCGTTGCGGAAGCTGGTTCAGTTCAGGTCAGTAGATCAGGTAAGTACTGGTACCTGGCCTACTGTAGGAACTACTTGTCTTTGTTTTCGACCGCACGAATGCAGTGCAGGTGCAGGTGCAGCCGTGCAGCCGTGCAGGTGAAGGCGCAGGCGAGCTAGGCTAACATGAACAGATGTCTGTCTGATGGATGCCAACTTGCCAAGACCTGAGGACTTGCATTGTGTCACACGATCGACGATCTGACAAAGATACACTAACGTACTCTCTGTCTATTCTAAATTATAAATCATTCTACTTTTCGGAGCGTTAAAATATCTCAAGTTTGACTAAAATTATAGTCTCTGGAGACTTGGTGGAGTCAGATACTCGGTGGATACGTATCCAGCGTGTATCAGTCGCATATCCGTATCGGGATACGGGCATACCGTACCTCCTAGGCGTATCCATGCCACACAGCATCCAACTACGTCGCGTTCGGGTGTCCGGATCCAACCCCGGCCCACAGATCCTAGTCTGGGCCATGCAGATATATAGCACGACGGCGAGACCCTTCTGCATCAATACGGACGCGAAAACCGGATTCGGCGGCGACGTCGACGAGAGCACCGTCATCGACACACCCCGATCAAGGCGGCGCGCGGTCATCAGGATGGCGGGGAGCAGCATCGTCGAGACCACGGCGGCAGCAAAGGAGGAGGGCAAGCTCGATGAGCCGGTACTGGTGACGGAGAGGGTGCCACAATCTTTCATCAGGAGGATACGGACTCTTCCCACGCAGAGGCCCCGTCCTCTCACCGAAGCCTTCATCTTGAACAAACCTGAGCTCCTGCAACGGTGCCAAACTCTGAATTACAATCTCAATAAGTTGGTGGACCTGGAGCAGAACGTGCTGAGGCAGGTCGACGCCAAGGGCTACGCCGAGGTGGTGGTCAAGTACACGGACGATGGCATCAAGAAGATCTATCCTCTTCCCGGCTATTAGGCTTGCTGATGAGGAAATTGCGTGCAGGGTATCGGTGGAGCTGAGGAAGCGGGAGTGTAGCGCTTGCATGCGCTACTAATAGCTAGTTAGTTTTGCATGTTTATTATCATGCATGTTTGCTGATCGAATCATGCATGTGAGCTTTAATTAGTGTTATTACATTTAGTGTGCAAGTTTAGTTACCCTTGTGTGCTGTTTTTGTGTTTGAAATACTACATTTGCATTTAACCGAAGGCGTAGTACGTATTAGTTAAATTACTTACTCTCTTGCAAATTGTGACTGGATGAGTCCAGGATGATTTCTTTGAGTTAATGCCTCAACTCACTACTACATGTTTTTCTTTTTTTTTTCTTTGTTAGTGTCTGAATGTTGAGTGAATCGTTTCTGAAATAAAAATTTGACAATATGACGATACCTACGTGCCACTTAGACAATGGAGACAAAACAAGTATAGTTACTACTTAAAAAAAAGGTCAATATTGACATATGACACTATAGGATGTGCATTTTATTAATAAATTCGTATGGAAGCTTGATATTCAGACAGATCCCGAAAAGGGAGACCATCCATTTGGGGACCGCGGCCTTTTTTAGATTGAACATGTTTTTGAGAACACCATAACAAAGGGAACATGTTTTTGAGATTGGCTGTGAACGTGATGATATAAGGGAGACCATCCATTTGGGGGACAAAGTTTTGTACATTGCTGCTTTGGAGATTTTCGCCAAGAATGGATGGAAAAAATATTTTTTTCATTTATTTCCCTTTGTTATGGTGTTCTATTCCTTGGAGTGTAACCACTGTTCGCCTTAACAGCCGCTTAGTCTGTTTAAATAGTGTTTAAGTGGTACCAAAACCAAACTTAGGGCTTCACGGGCTCTCGGCACATGATTTGCTGGGTCCCATTGGTGCGGAGCAAGCTATGGGGCGTAGATGACGCGGATTGGTGGCGAGCTTCTGACATAGAATAATGACAGGATAGTCTGGCAGTTGAAGGCGTCCTCTGGCGATGCGCATAGCGCGGCCTGGCGGTGAGCTCCCGACACATGATCAGACAGATCCCAGGGGCACAGGAGGGAGCAACGAGGCGTAGACGACGCGGATCATGAGCTGGAACAGATTGCCTGCCAGGATGCCAAGTGGTGGTGGGGCGGGCTAGCACGGGTCGATGAAAGTGGTGGGCATTGGATTGCATGGTCGGGGCACATGACTTGGTCTGACAGTCACTAGGGCGGCGTGAAGTCAGTTCATGGACAGGCCTAGCCGCCACCATGGTGGCACGAGGACAAGGCGTGGTCCGACAGTGACGATCTGAATGGAGTTAAGACGATTTGTGCTGGCGACGCGAGGACAAGGCACGGTCCGGCAACAAAGATCTAAATGGAGATAGATGATTTGATATTGTGACCCACACTAGAACAATGACGAGGGCAGCAAATCAATAGAGAATTTACCACCTAAACGAGGGCGATGCCAAATGGTGGAGATCGATGTCCCTGGGGCACGTGGTGCGGAAGCAATGTCTTGGGCCCTAGATCAAAACTTTAACGCGTGATGGCATGTAGGAGGAATATAATTATGGAATTGGATGTTTGTATTACACTATTATTGAGCAGCAAACAGTTCCATTAGTGACAAAAACAAAAAAAGCCTTCCCATGCGGGTATTTGTTGATACAAATTAAGTGTTAGTTATGGCATCTATGCAATGTATAAACCACTATTTCCTCAAACAACAAACATCCATGTTCACAATAGAGCGAAGTGGTTTGCTACTTTCATGGAAAAAACAAACTATATGTTCTTGCAAGAAACTATACTTACAAGTTA
Organism: Miscanthus lutarioriparius; assembly: GCA_904845875.1. Lineage (NCBI taxonomy): Eukaryota > Viridiplantae > Streptophyta > Magnoliopsida > Poales > Poaceae > Miscanthus > Miscanthus lutarioriparius. The sequence continues at coordinate 5,939,900 of CAJGYO010000019.1, read as the reverse complement.
CAAAAATACCCTCGATGACATGTGCACTACACTGGAGCAATTATTATGTGCATTGTTTTGTATCAATTTTTGCTGGCAACAAGACGGTGGCGAAATTCTCCAAGAGCCCAAATGGGGTATAAGTTGCGGTAGTTGGCATAGTTGAGGTAAAATGAGGAGTTAAAGCATCCAACATGTTTCTACACAACATAAACAACTTTAATTCGACGACGTCATAAGAATCATGCAAATATTTACTGTTTAACCCCAGTAAAAGAATACTACTATTTGTAATGCTCTAATCATATGTTGGAGCAGAGTGTTCAAACATAGTGCTAGAGTTTAATCTAAACATAACACGATCATTAATAAAAATATCTCCAAACCTCTCATAATAACCATATAATTAGAGCAGCACGGGCCAGGTCTGGTGCGCAGTTTGATTGCCAGACTAACAGAAACCCATGACATGATCAATGAATAAATCTCAAATCGCAAATTCTTCAAGTAGCCATGCAACAAGCTAAACGTTCTATTATAACACATGGATATGTTTGCTAGCAACAATAACAAAAAATAAATAAAGTAAAGATAGAAAGGCGCCGGAACTTGTAATTCGTTGCCCGGTTCGGTTTTTTTAGCAGGAGAAGAGGGTCCGGTAAATCAATGAAACTGTGTTTTACCTGTACCCGTTGTACCGCCGCTCGAGATGGGCCGTTGCGCTCTGGCTCATCGTTGCCTTTTTTTTCTTATTTTTTGGGAAACGAATCGTGGGCTGTTCTGATCCTGCGCTCGAGATGGGCCGTTGCGCTCTGGCTCATCGTTGGCTGTTTTTTTTTAAATGAATCGTGGGCTGTTCTGATCTCCGAGTAGGATACATTGAAGGGAACGAATCAGGAGGAACCACGAGGACCCTACCGCGCGTTGGGAGGAGGAACCAAGAACGCAAATCACAGGAGGAACCTTGTCGAAAACGTGATTCAAATTCGATCGACAACTGAAGAGATGGCGGAAACTACGACCCCGGTATATTTCATTTATTCTCCCTGCTGTGTCTGCCTGTGTGTATATATGGTTATTAACGTCAAATCTAACATTACATTATTATATACTCCTAATTACAGGAGCACGAACAGGAGGGCGACGATGACAGGCTCAGCACCCTTCCAGACGACATCCTCCTCCTGATCCTGAATAAGCTCGACCTGATACGTGACGCTGCAAGGACCACCGTCCTCTCAAAGCGCTGGAGGCATTTGCTAGGGCTCCGTTCCGAGATCGTTCTGGACGTTCTGAACTTCGACGCTACGCATCAGGACGACGACGATTTGGAGTACACAATGGACGACCTGTTGCGGACTAACGCTTCCGTGGTCGAAGCCACAGAGATCCTCCTGCGGCAGCACCGCCGCCAGCACACCACCATCCAGCTCCTTGACATCACATTCTATCTCAGGGACGAATCCATCGGCATTGTTCGCGCCGTGGACAGAGCCATGGCAGACCACAGGATCCTCGCGGCCAAGTTCACGGTCATCCCGGACGTTCCGGACGTCTACTGCGAAGACGACGATGTTCTGCTCGCCTACGGGAGGCGCTTCATGACGTTCTTTGATGCGTACCCCCGTGCATTTACCGGTCTCAAGGACCTGAACTTACATGCTCTAAGGCTTGGCGAATCCGACATCGCTAATGTGCTTAGCGCATGCGAGAAGCTGGAGTACTCTAGCCTTGTCAACTGCGACGCAGGGATTGGCGACGATCAGTTGTCTGTGTTACAAATAGAGCATTCGCGACTTGTTGAGTTGGTGGTTATTTTTTGCGGATTTGGGACTGTTGAGCTCAAGTGGCTTCCAAGGCTCACACGCTTGACATGTCGAAATTGGATGCCTTCACAGGATCAGTATCCACTGTCAATCGGCTATGTTCCACAGCTTCTCGTGCTAACTCTAAGTAATGCTTGCACGGCTCAGCACAAAACTATTAAGCTAACTGAGTTCCTTGGTAATACTGCTGTTGCTGAACTTGATCTGAATTTCCTATGCGAAAAGGTGAGTGATAATAGTGAAATAAATTTTAATTGTTGGAAACATGTTTATATATGCTTCAGAATATTGTTTTACTGATAATAATTGTCTCTACTATAGTACTATATTTATTTGGTGTAGATTTGGAATTTTGGATTCAACCTGAAGGTCCAAAACGACTTACTCCTCTGCTGCAGAATTTGAGGGTTGTTACAGTCCGGTTTATTCATGAAGAGTATGACCTAATGTGGACATTGTTCATCTTAGAAGCCGCACCCCTCTTACATACACTTAACATACAGCTATGTTTTTCATATTTAATTTAATTTATTTAATTCATCCTAGGTATTTATTTGCATTTTTATAGTAGAGAAATGAGAATAGGATCCCTATATAAAAATGTGTTGATGTGTTATTATAAAAACAAATGTAAGGTTTTTGATACAGACACGGTGAATATAGGAACCGGATGTAAGTTGTTTTCATTTTTCCTATGTGACATTTTTTTGTGGCTACTAAGTAGTCCTCATGCTAATTTGCAGGACCGATAAACATGTCATAAGAATCAGTGTTAACTTTTGAATCTTTTGCAGATGTCATACCATATATGTTACTCAGACGAAGAGAATCAAACGGGTGAGAATACACGAGAAAACTTTGATAGGGCAGCTGATTTATTAAAATGGGAGACACGTCATGATTTCAAGCATTATAATATGAAAAAGCTCACTATCAAGGGATTTCAAGTTGAAGCAAAGTTCACAAGATACATAAGACGTGTCATGGAAGCAGCGATGAATCTGGAAGTTGTATCGCTCCGTGAAAGCCATCCATGTTTGCGTTGTGAGTTTCTTCCTTCAACTGTATATCCACGGACTCACAAGGAGATAAATCTGATAAAGAAGCAGATTTCAGCCTGGAGATCCTCACCTATTCAAATAGAGATAGTCTAAGATTTTTTTTTGTAATACTACATTGGAAAAAACAAGGACCTTCTTTCCGATCCGTCTCGTGTCTTTTCTCTATGCTCACTTGAATACAAGCTGCAAACACGTGGTTGATATATGCCCATGTATGAATCACGAGTGTTTGTTATTGAGGTGATACAAGCTTTGGTTAAGTGTGCGGGAGACTAACTGTGGCATGCGAGAGTTGTGTGTACAACATGCATGTCTCTTGGCTTTGTGATGTGCAGGTGTAGCGTGACATGGTCAACGACAATAGAGAAGGTCCAACGAAGAGTGTGCGCGCTATGGTCCAGGAGCAGTGAAGGATGGTGCTAGCTTTTTTAAGCATATCTAAGAGTCTTTTTTGAATTCATCATGTAAATCAACATTTGGAGAGCCTTGGAATAGCTTTTTTATATCTTGTGTGCACTATAGAGAGAGTAGAGAGTTAACCTCGTTGTCCATCTTTGGCTAGCCAGAAATCCGAAATATAGGATGGCTATATTTAGATATCCAATTAGAGAAGTTGTTGGAGTAATTTTTTTTCACCAAATTCTCTATTTCTAACAATTAGGAATGATATAGAAAGTCTATAGGAGTTGTTCTTAGATGCATAGTTTTTTTATACACCTAGATATACACTATGAGTTTGATTGGTTAACTGCATTAGTTTGTATCCAGGCTGGTGAAATACAATTTACCTATGTTTAGTTGCAGAGGCTCTTATGTGGGCTTGCACGATGCTCAGAGTAGGCAAATGCAACATTAGGCAGTACACAAGATTTTTCCGTATTAGACATTATAAATTTGTATAAGTCGATGTGCGCACAAAAATAAAATATTTTTACATTCTCGACCTTTACTAGAAACATGAGACCCTTAATAAAACATATAAGGAGAAATAAAAAGTAAACAAACAACCACAATTTTGTCGGACCCGACTTGTCTATGTAGAGCAACCATACATGAAGGCATTGCATATGTTTACACTTAGGTTATGCTGCATAAAATTTAATGCAAACTAAGGCTAATACATGCATCTAATCAGACTCTATGTATGTAAAAGTCAAAATGAATTCTAATTTTGAAACAGAGGAATTATTTTATAGAGAAAGAAGACATTATTAGAAAGTAATAAACAAACTTTACAAAGAGAAGTTGAGCACTAGGATCAGAAACAAAACTCCCAAGGCCCTAGAAAAACACGGTATATATATACAAGAGAGAATTATCTATTGGCCACTAAAAAAATCATTATTTCTTCTAAGGCACTCTCAAAAATCAAAGTTCCTTATCTAGTATCGAGTTGAAATTTTCTTCGTTATGTGGCACTAGCATCCATTTCCTTCATTAGTGGTGTTAAGTAGCCACCAAAATGACCCATATGCCCCTCTATGTCAGAACTATGATTTTTTTGATAAAATATATCATACTATGATTTGTAGTGTTAAATAAGTAAAGCATGAATGTTTTTGTGTCAAATAAAGAAAGCATGAATGTCGTGGTTGTGAAATAAGGAAAAGAATAGTTTTGGTTTCAAAGGTGGTTTTGATTATGTATGTATTTTCTAAAAATAATAATATAATAGGTAAATCACTATAATTTATACATATTTCTTTTTTAATTTAGAAAATATGAAATTGGTACAATTTTTTAAAACTTATAATCTATCTTTTTAAAATCTACAACTGTAGTTTTAGTAATTCCTTCATTCGTGTTTATTTGAATAATTTGAAAATAGAATTTTAAAATAAAAGAACTTGAATCTAAGGACCGTAAATGATTTTAATAAATAATAAATAAAATAGTCGTCAATTACAATCGTCCTCCCTTCACCCCTGCGACCTTTTCTACTCCCGCTCCGTTGTCCGTTCCCCCAATCACCCACCCCTGCGGCCCTGCCTCACTCTCGTGGCCTCTCCTTCTCGCCGCACGCGCTCGCGACTGGGCCGCCCAGGTCTTCGGGGGCGACGAGCACCCCAGGTATGCCCACCCTTCTCTTTCCTGCTCGAGACCGAGCACCCCAAACCCTAACTTAAGATATTTGGCTATTTGTATTCGGATCTGTTGTGATTGCAAAGATAATACATGTATTATGCACGCCTACGAACTTCAATTCTCAACCTGAACGAACCACGACAGGTTCGCTCCCTGCTCTCTGGAACCATGGGGACCTCTGCCCAGGAATCGCCTATCTGGAAGCAAATCGACGACGCCGAGTAGTAAGATCCCTCTTCCTTCTGCTCCGTCCTTTACTTACTCCTGCCCACTATGTTTTCTATCCGTGTCGTCTCTTAGGGTAGCTAGTTTACTGGCCTTGCTTATTACTAATTGATGAGTACTGGTTTTGTAATCGAATTACGTTGTCCTGAGTAGAAATCTGTTATGGGCATCTTGCTTCATTCAGTTTAGAACTGCAAGAGGAGGGAAAACATTCACAAAAAAAAGAGAGGAGGGAAAGCACGGAAGCATAGTCTCATTGTTTGATATGGTTGCTATGATTGCCGAATTTTTAGAACATCTTCGTTCCTGCCTGCTGATGATCGACGGAGCTGCAGAGTGCTTGCCATTATTTACAGTGCTTTTCATTGCATACCTGAATACCTCAATTTGCAAGGTCATGTTTTATCTGAAAAACAAGAAGAATTGTCAACTGTTTCCTTGCCCTGTTATCATCCTCATGTCTCAGCTATCTAGTCAGTGGATCGTTCGAGCAGGCGATGTTGGCTGCTTTATCCGTCGCTGATCAAATACGCACGGCCTCTTTGGAGAGCGCATGCGACCAGGACGAGCTCCTGGAGATGCTTGAATCGGCTGGGATGGTACTTGTGCAGGCACTAAAAGAACTCAGGAGGTAAATCCTTCTCAATTCCTATTTATTTTTGTACCTATACTTCCTGCCAGTACCAAATTTGGTATATTGTTATGTGCTGTAATGAGACAAACTGTTGATAATCAAATTAGTGCCTAGATTTGCCAAATGGAAAGCATCACGTGCCTACATAGTGTAGAGATTCCCTGTGCTGAACATACGCAGAGCTCATGCCTATGTTTTTTTCCTAACACACTATGCTAAATATTCCAGGACCCCTGAGATGTTTGTTCAGCTTAAGACGATGTTTGGTTCAGTGCCATCAGTACCTGCTAGAGTTTTCCTTACAGGGTAATTGCTACTCAGAAGTCTCATATACTTAGTATTATATGTAATGTGTCCATTTTTCTGTATCAATGACCGTTATATTTCTCCTCATAGAGCTACCATTCAAATGGCAGCAGGATCTGTATCTGACCTCAGACCAATCTTTGAGGAATACCTTGCCAATTGGAGATATACAAATGATGAGGTTTATGTTTTGGATGGAGGGCATGACAGCGCTTCAAATGGTTTTGTTGTTACATCTGTTATGTCAACTGGGCAGTATTTTCAGGTGGCAGAATTGTATACAGTAACATTCCTCTGTATTGTCTCTCAAGATAGTGAAACTGCTATCTCATGGGCAGAAAAAGCTGATCTGACTGAGCAAAGACGACAGGTATTTTTCTTGTAAACATTGGTTAATAACTCTTTTACAGTAAACTGAATCCAAATGTTCCATTATGCCAACTTAGGTCTATACCCAACTTAGGTCTATACCAGCTTGGGATCTTGTAGGTTTCCAGATAATTTTTATGCTAAACTAGTACGACTCCTTATATTTCCAAAACCATTTCTTTTCTGAATGAATTCCCACTACAGTATGCTTGTTTTTTTCTCATTTTCAAATGATTTTCATGCTAAACTAGGACTCCTTATATTTCCAAAACCACTTGTTTCTGAATTCCCATTATTCTTGCTTTTCTCAGTAAGTTTTACTGTTGCATTCTTTTTCATCAAGCTGTTTCCTTTTTTTTTTTTCTACAGGGCCTACTAAAAAAGCTTCATGCAATACGATTAGCTTCAAAGATAGCCCCTGTGTGCGATGGGGTCAAAAAGGTCCTAGTGAAGTCCGCTCAATCATCCCAGCATGTTGCAAATCAATTTGATCCGTTGTTCTGGTGGTTTCATTCGATTCGCCTGAAGTTTGGAAAAATACATATTGTTCTACCAAGCGGTAAGTTAATGTTTCTGTTCATGCTGCTGTTCTCAGCCGTAACGTGCTCGAAGGAAAACTGCTGGCTTGAAGAGGTAAGAACTTCTCAGTTGACAATATGATCCAAGGCACCTTGTCTGTTTTCGTGCTTTTAACAGTCAAAAGTGAACTTTTGTGTATGAATCTGCTGAACAGGACTGTGTTCCAGCAAGCTTCTTCTCTACGACGAGCATTCGTTGATGCACTTCAGCTTATGCGTTCTGTGTCCAGATGAACCCTCTAGCTGCTGTCCAACAAGTGCCACAAGCCCCTCGAGGAAGCTGGTTATGATGTAGTTCTTTATGCCACGATCTATGTAACATTATAACTCAATTGAAATAAGTCAGATGACCAGATTCTGTGTCGTGGAAAATGTAAATACAACTGCGCTTAATGCAGCATGATAATGATCTGGGTTTTTTGTGTCCATTCCCACCTTGGAGGCTCAGGCTTATAGATTATTGGTTGATTTCTTGGGGTTTTTTGGCTGCATCATCCGAGGTCTCAACCCTTAGTCATCAAAACTATTGTGCGCTGTTTGTTCATGTGGGTTTAGTTTGACCCAAGCAACCCCTAACAGCTCAGTTCATAATTGGACGATTTTATCGACTGGATGATTTCACTTTCACCATCAAGAAACCTTTCAGAAATCATTTGCAGAGTGATATGTTAGTGTTACTACCATAGCATAGGATGAGTTGTATCTTCAGCAATGGCTCAAAGAGTTGGAAAAACATGTGAATTCACAAGTGAGATCACGAGATTCAGTGAATCCAGGAACACAATTATCATTTTTGCTGTGAACAACACTGTTTTCTCTTCTTATTTTTTTTGGTTACTCTGAAAGTGTTAAGCTGTGACATCGTGGCTGTTAACATCGGGACAGTTCTGTTGATTGTCCTTTGTAGGCTGAGGGTGATGGCTCCAATTACCAACGCATGGATATTAATTACTAATTATCGTAAACATATTGCACTGAGGATTTATTTACAAGAGTTGTGGTTTTGATTGGATAGGCCTGAAGCATCCACTTGTTCTGGATGTTGTTCTCATCTGCTTATCTCCTTGCCTTGATCTTGGCAAGATTGGAGCGGTGGAACCGGAGGCCATCCCTCTGAACTTATTTTAATTAATAAATAATTGTAAAAGTAGATGCTGTTTTTGTGAAATTGTAAAACTAACATGCTATCGGCAGTAGGAAAGCCGTTAAGATACTTGTTGGCGGCCCAAATGCCGATAAGCCTAAGTCAAAAAAAAATGTCGATAAACCTACCTGGCATGTACGTCAGACAAGACATAAACCAATCGGCAATTAGGAGGCCTACTGGATCCTATGGGCAGTCCACATGCCGATTACCCCTATCGGCTTTTGGAGAGCTGACTGGGCTTATTGGCTAACTGGGCTTATTGGCTACGCTGCTGATATTCCTGTGAAAAGCTTATACCCTGTTCGCTTGATCGTTTCTGTGGCTTATAAGCCGGCTGATGCTGTTTTATTGTAAGAGAAAAATACTATATCATGGCTGATAAGCATGGCTGATACGATCAATCGAACATGGTAGGCTTTTCACAGGAGTGTCGGCAGCGTAGCCAATAAGCCCAGCCAACTCTCCAAAAGCCGATAGGGGTAATCGGCATGTGGACTGCCGATGGGGGATTCAGTCGGCCTCCTAATTGCCGATTGGTTAATGTAGCACGGAGATTAGGCTGTGAAGCCTAGTAGTGACTACTGTTGATTTTGATTGAAAGAGACAAGAGCTGGCAATGACTTCTCTTGTCCACGACTCCAAATATTATTTACTAGAAATTTGGTCAAAGATGAACCATTTTAACTGACACGCAAGCTATAGTCGCATTCTTTTTTGAGAGATATAGTATATTTGATTAAAGTTGAACAAATTTGACTTCTCTTCAAGTGAGAATGATACTCTTATTGGGACAAATGGAGTATTTACTCTGAAAAGGATGTCGCGTTATTTATTTTCCAAATTTTGTTAGGATATTTTCAGGTGGTCATCTAACACATTGAAGAGTCAACAAATATCAAATTTGACTAATGATGTTTATTTGGTATCACAATCATAAATATTTTTATATATATATTTGGTCAAACTAGTGTTTGACTTCTTAAAATATGAGACGTGCACTTATTTTTGGGACGAATGGAGTAATTAATACCACTAGATAAATCATTGAATATATTTTTATAAAAAATACTTCAAGATATAAATATTGATAATATTTTGTACAAATTAGTCAAATTTAAGAAAGTTTGATTAGCATATATCACATAAATATTCTTTTTATGGGATGGGATTATAGGAACCGAGGAAGTATATATGTAGGAGTAAATAAAATGATTAAATTATTAATAAAGTATATAAAAGTAGTATTTGTCGCCTCCTTGCAACTACTAGACAACGGAGACATCTTTACCCAATACCAAACACCTCAGGCTTATCGGCCACGGGACGGCCGATATATATGTGGGCCCAAAAAAGTTCAACGTGGCCATGCTTAGATCTACATGGCAGCACAAATGCGCAACCAGGGTGCCGGTAAAAGCTCATATATGCGACTCAATAGCCGATAAGATCACAGTCGGCTTAGTCGGCTTCCAAGAAGCCGATAGACATTTATTTTTACAATTATTACATAACAGTATCTAGTTTTACGATTATTTATTTAAATAATATTATTTCAAAAAAAAAGAGCCACATGGAGGTGCCTGAGATAACTCAGGGCATGTTTAGTTTCCAAAAATTTTTACGTAGTACACATCATATCAAATCTTGCGGCACATACATGAAGTATTAAATGTAGACGAAAAAAAACTAATTGCACAGTTGGGTGAGAAATCGCAAGACGAAACTTTCGAACCTAATTAATCAATAATTAGACACTAATTATCAAATACAAACGAAAGTACTACAGTAGCCTAAACCTAAAAAATTTTGCATCTAAATGCGCCCTCAGTGATCCTGTGCCTGTCAATTCGGTATCGGTAGCATAAACTAACTCAGTGATCCCACGTGGACACTAGTAACATCATGTGCCTGTCATCTCAGCACTCAGCAGCATAACTTCAGTGATCCTGTGCCTGGTATTTTGGCAGCATACTGCACGGACACTAGTACTGTAACATACATGGAGGCAGATAATAGCGCGCATCGTACTCTCTTTTATCTCTTATACTAGTATAAAAGTATCTGATGACAAACAACAATGTGGCTGTAGTTTAGTGGTGAGAATTCTACGTTGTGGCCGTAGAGACCTGGGCTCGAATCCCAGCAGCCACACATAAATTTTTAATTTTTGTTACCATTTTTTCTTTTCCCTCTTCACAGTTTTTTTTCTTTTTCCTCTTCAGTCTTTTACTCTTTTTCTTTTTTTTCCTTTTCCTTTTCTCTCTTTTCCTCTCACAGTCCGTTCCAGTCTTTCCTCAGCCACCGCCGATGATCTCTCCGGCACGACGTCACCGCAGCGGAGCCTGCAATGCGGCCGTGCTTCCGTCGTCTTTGACGGTGGCGGTGTCCGTGGCTGCAGCTCAGTTCAATATCCGGAATGCCCCGCCCGGCCATTTTCGTTGCATGCTTTGACAACAGAAAGTTGTATGCTTTCCTTACGTAAGAACCATAATCCACGATCTTTTTTTTCTCGGACCATTACTACTTATAAATTATTATGATTTTGCTTTTGATCCTATAAATTCTTCTCCTTTAGACTCAAACACCGAAAAGGAAGATATTAGTAGCACAAGAGATGATCAAATTTTGTGATACTTTATATGTAGAGAGGAATAGATCACAAAACTTGACTCTCACATTACATACACTAAGCTCCTCTTAAATTTATGCATACACATGGTGGAAGGTGAAGTATATGCATAATTGACAAATTAATGTACAAGGGAGTTTTACCTATATAATGCATGAAGAAAACATATAAGAGCAAAAAAAAATCAATATGATGATATTGGTTTAGGAATATCACATGTAGAAATCAATTTGATTGACACCGCTTGAAATAGGTGATGGATATTTGAAGTATGATGCTTATCTCCGGGGACTCCGTTTACCTTGCAATGAGACTACTACACACATGGTAAGCTTGAAATAGTGTTAGTCTCAAAGCATCCAACTTGTAGAGTAACCTCCCTCTAAATTTGTGCATACAAACATGAAATACTTGTAGAAGACGTGCATATTGATTTTAGAATCAAATAGACCACTTGAAAGATGATATCACATGATTGTGATAATCATTTTCAAAAGCGATAATCAGGAGAAATTATCTACAATTTGAACTTTGCATTTATTAGATAAACAATTGTAAAACAGGTTGTGCCATACTCCTAAGCAATTTAAATCATGTAAGTTTGCTCTAAGGGTAAGAGTGATACTGAGCAAGCCTACATAAGATATACCTAGTGTGTGTATGGCAAAAGATTAAACATGCAAATGCAAACCAAGGCACAAAAAGAAACTATATGCTAATTGAGATTGCAAGAAATTAAATCTAGTTACCAAATATGGAGAGGGGAATTTGGGTCCATAATATTCACTAACCCACTTGGCAATTACCTTGACCATTATGATGCACCCCATGAAATGCACCCAAATTATGCCAAGTCTTCAAATTCCCCGAAAGTCCATTGGACTTCTCACTTCCTCTTCGGGATCCAAACCTTCTTAGTGCTCTTCATATTGAAAATGATCTCCTTTGACACCCAAATGTGTTTGGCCCTATTGTTGGTTTGCTTATTCACCTTGATGGCCACCACCTTGTCATTTTTCTTCTTCTTCAAGAGACAAGGTGTGGAGGCCTTTTTGTCTGTCTTGTTGGTGTAGGTGTTGGAGAGCTTGCTTGTTTCCTTTTTGTTTTTCTGTTTCTTCTTAGCTCCTCCCCTATTTTTCACCTTCCACTCATAGGACTTGTGGCCTTTCTTGTGGCATACATAGCAAACCACAGTTTATCCTTCATCAAGCTTCTTCACTTTCTTGATGGTGTTATCTTGATGAATTTGGACTTGCTCCGTTTTGTCTTTTACTTGAGTCAAGTCCTTGGTAAGGTGAGCCACTTCTTGCTTGAGTTGCTCATTCTCTATTGCGACCTATTGCGTTCATGTATCTATAATATCTTTTTCAACACAAACTTGGTTGCACAAGGGTGAGTCTAAACATAAATCATTACAAGAAGTAGAGACATCCTTTTTAGACATGTCAAAAATTCAAATTTTCTTTTTAGGTGCCTCGGTGGGCGTAGTATCGACGGTTTCAAAATTAGCAACTTTATTAGTTAGCTCATCACAATGTTTACACATGGTTTCCATTTTAGCAAACAAACTTTTATAGGTATCTTGTGAGCTAGCTAACTTTTCTTTTAATTATTTATTTTTCTTTACAAGTTGCTCATTATTGATTGTGCATGCATTTGTTGTTGCAAGCCCCAAGTTGCTCAATTTTAGTACATAGTTCAATATTGAGATTAGCAAATGTCTCATATTGTTCAAGCAAGGTTTTATATGCTTCTTGTGAACTATCTAGCTTTTCTTACAACATTTTTAGCTTCTTTTGTTGATTAGTGCAACTTTTAGCATATTTAAGATTTTCTTGCACAAGTTGCTCATAAGAAGATAGCTCATCATCACTATTACTATTATTATCACTATCACTAGGGATAGACTTTTTGTTACCTCGTGCCATAAGTCACACTCGTGAAGTGCTTGATGATGAGTGCTTGTACCCTCGTCTCTTGTGATGGTCTTCTTCTTCACTAGAAGAATCATCCCATAACCTTATTGATGTGAGGGCTGTGTCCTTGTATGCCTTGTTCTTTGTCTTGGGTGTGGACTTGTTTGGACAAACTTCCACAAAGTGTCCTAATTCTTCGCATTCATAGCATCATTTCTTTCTTTACTCATTTCTTTGATTGGTGAAAATGAAATCTTGAATTTAGATAGGCACGCCCTTGACATTAAGTCTTTGGATCATTTTCTCCACCTTGTTGATAAATTTGATTGATTCTTCATCAAGGTCAGAGGTGGAGGAGGAAGATTGATCATCATCACTTGATTCATCATCATCATCTTCTTCTTCTTCTTCTTCTTCTTCTTCATTTGAGGAGCTTGGGCTTGAGCTTGTCTCAACTTGCTTGCCCTTCATCTTCTTGTGTTCACGACAAGCGAGAGCTTTGCCTTTGCTTGATGAAGAGTCTTCTTCATGACCCATCTTATATGACATCTCAAATGCCACTATCTTGCCAATGACTATGGCCGGGGTCATGGTGCTCAAGTCCTCCATATTGTGAAGGATGATGATGATGCTTGCATATTTCTTTTGTGGTAGCACAGAGATGATCTTTGAAAGTGCATCTAGCCCTTTAGTGAGTTTTGGATGATTGAATGACAACACGATTAAAGGACTAACATGTGTGCCAAGTGTTAGACAGGAAATTGATTATCTCACAGATACTTGATGAAATTGTATAAAGCCAAAATGATGTATTGTTGTATAAACAATCTAGTTCAAGCATAAGACAACAATGCAAATGGAATTCATGCAAATGCTTATTTATTGTGGGATTTCAATGATCTATGTGAAAGCAAGCACGATAAGAGTTAATTAATGAGACATGATGGATTGCATATGTAATGGTCTCATATTTGAAGCTTGCTAAATTGAAATGAAAAAGGCAACAATACAAATGAATGGTTGATTTAATACAAGATGTGACTTGATGGCTTGAGATGGTGAAGATAGCAAGAAAAGGCTTCGAGGTACTAAGCAAGGGTGAAGGGCAAGCGACGGCTTGATGGCCGAGGAACCTAGCTAGGGTGAAGAAGAAAGTACTTGCATTTAGTTGATGTACTAATTAAGCTATGATGGTCATATTGATGTGGAGGATCAAATCTATATTGGACAAGTTGATTAAAGTGACTTGATGCATTTGGAGTTATTCATATTTGATGAATGGAATCAAGTCACGTGCTCAAGATGGCTATGCTCAAGTGACAAGATCAATATTGACATGTTGGCACCCTCACTTGATGAAGATTGAAAGACACGGCATCAATTCTAAAGAAGATCAACTCAAAAGGTTTAATTTCGTTTTTCGTTTGATCTTGAGTTAATAGGTATGCCGTACTATTAAGAGGGATGCAAAGTTAGGTGGTCTGAGGAAGATAGAGTGCTCAAGCATAAAAATAAAATCAAAAGAGAGACACTCTAGCACTTCACGAGCACATAGAATAATTTTCTATGACTGTCGGTGTCGGAAGTCCCGACGTAGCCGAACTCCCGGATACCGGAAAGTCATGACTCTTTGCGGAGTGTTGACTCCCGATCCACGACCCTCACGCTGGTGGATCGTGGACGTCGGAAGTCCCGACGTGAGTCGAACTCCCGCAATCGGAAGTCTCCGACCAAGCCGAGGAGTCCGGCATCGATGGTTCTTCCGACCCTGCATGCGTGCCCGTCGGAAGTCCCGACGTTCGTCGGAAGTTTCGACCGTCGGAAGTCCCGACCCATGTCGGAAGTTCCGATGTTGGCTGTCTCAAGTGGGCTTTGACCTTGCGTGGACAGTGTTTTCTTCATACGTCGGAAGTCCCGAGATCTACGTCGGAACTTCCGACGTAGATCTGGATGTGTGAACAGTGTTTTCTTCGTACGTCGGAAGTCCACGAGATCCGCATCGGAACTTCCGACGTAGATCCCAAACAGTTAGATTTTGCCTTGGAGTATATATACCCTCTCCTTCTTTCTAACCGTGGCCCACTCATTTTATTCCGACAAACACTCGGCCAAAATAGCCCCAAGCATTCTAGGCTCGCCATTCTTCACTCCTTTGCTTCCAACTTCAAATCCCAAAGGGTTTGAGTGATTGGAGAGTGGATTGAGTGAGAAAAACACTTTGAGCAAGCTTGAGCACTTGATTTCTTCGTCAAGCCGGTTTGATTTGCATTTGTTACTCTTGGGGATTTCCCCTAGCCGGCTAGGCATCGCCCAAGAGCTTCCATCTTATGGAAGAGCCTTGGGAAGTTTGTATTACCCTTGTTTTCTAGTGAAGAAACTCAAGTGACCTTTGTGGTATCCTTGAGTGAGGTAAGGAGGTGGAAGAGACTCTGACCAAAGTGGTCACCTCAACAACGAGGACGTAGGAGCTCCTTTGTGGGGCCAACCTCGGGATAAATTCTTGTCTCCCGCGTGCTTGTTGTTGTTGTGATTTGCTTGAAATTACTTGTATTTGTTTGTCTCCCTCTCTCTAGCTATTTCTTAGGGTTTGGGACTCGATCTACGGAGTGGTGGCTTATCAACGTCAAGAGAGTGACCCAACACCTTACCTTACCACTAGGAAGTGGGTTTGTAAGTTATCGGCATCACAAAGTTCATTTTAGCACTTGTAGTTCATTTCCCGTAGGGGTCGGAAGTTCTGATCCAAACGTCGGGACTTCTAACACGTCGGAAGTTCTGACCCAAACGTCGGGACTTCCGACATTAACTGACTAGTGTATTTTGATTCAACTCTTTGGTTGTAGTTGTTTGGCTCCCTAGGTTTATCTAGTATCTTTTATATACTTTGTGGATAACTTGTGAGGGGTGGTATTACTCTGATTTAGAGTTTCCATTTTGGAAACTCCTATTACTAATCGCTTTCCGCATTTAAAGGTGTTGATTTTCGTAAACACCTATTCACCCCCCCTCTAGGCGGCATCCTAGGTCCTTTCAATTGGTATCAGAGCTTGGACTCACTACAAGCTTCACCGCTGTGAGAAAAGGATGTCGACGCCTATCGAGTTGGAGCCGGTGCTTCTCCAAAATGATGGTTCAAACTTTCTACCTTGGTCAATTCATGTACTCAATGCTTTTAGAGATATTAGTCCTCTTCTTGAGCATATTGTGTTTGCAAGCATACCTCTTCCTATAGTTGATTGGAGCAACTATAAGAATTTATCAAAAGAGGAAGAGATATGCGTGCAACTCAATGCTCAAGCTATTAATATCATTTTGAGTACATTGAGTGCAAGAGGTTCAAGATGAGGCAATATTCAATGGACAACCACCTCCGGAGAGTGTTCATCTCATTTGGACCAAACTCATTGAGTTATATGGAAAATCCAAATGCGATGATGCACTTGAGGTCGAGTCAATGGAAAATATGTTCATTATGTCTTCATGCAGCGAAGAAGCCTCATAAGACCTTAAGGGTGCTGAGCCGGAGCAAGAGGTGCAAGCCGAGGCGATTATGCACATCTGCAAGCACATACCGGACGTGTCCAGTATCCCTACCAGACGTGTGTCAGATGGCCGAGGTAGCTTGGACAGTGAGTGCAGGTCTGTGATGATGAGGCTCAAGCCCAGTGGTGGCCAAGTGATGAGTCAACCTCAGTATCTCATGATACTCATCACTTGTGTCTCATGGCCAAGAAAAGCAAGAAGAAGGCTAGCAAGAAAGATCAAGCCAAGGAGATAGCACGAGTAGATGATCAAGAAGAGAGTGATATTGAAATTGAAGATAGCTACACTCTTGATCATCTAAGCAACAAAGACAAGCTCATTCTCATGAAGCTAGTTGAGAAGAATGATGAGCTAGAGGAAGAGAATGAGAAACAAGAGCAATCACTTCAAAATCAAGAAAAGTTTCTCATCTCCAAATTGCAAGAGCTAAAGGCCATAAATGAGAGGTATGAAAAATTATCAGTTGAGCATGCTTTAGTTACTAACTCCTCTTCTAGTGTTTCACAACTAGAGAAGGAAAACTTTGAGCTCAAGGCAAAATTAGATGAACTCTC